>VMDO01000661.1:0-130638 GCA_007922755.1 Pedetes capensis | reverse complement strand
TAGCTTTCAATGAAAGGCCATCTGTCCTTTTTTTTTAGTTGAATGAGTATTGATTACATAACAGTACACTACTGCTGTACATAACAGTATACTACAATACTAGTACACTTCATAACAGCAACTACTGCTGTTATGAAGTGTACTAGTGTTGGAATAAAATTAGAGTTTAAAAAAGTGCATTATTCCTACTTTCAAGATCTTTTTGTCCTGTGAGGTGTTAGACTTATCAATGTGTTATACACACACATGGTAAAGTTACAACTCTAGTTGGGGCATTGAATGGGGGGGTGCTGCATAGTGTCATGGATTATCATAAACAAATGATTTAGCCATGAGGACCCTTTTATGGCAGGTTAAGCATTTTACTGTTTTTCTTAAAAATTTATCAGGATGAGGAAGTATATTAGAGTTTTAAAAGATATTTGCCTGCATAATTAAGAATAGATTGAAGAGAGGCAAGAATGGTTTCCAGAAGATCAGTAACATGGATATTGCAGCAAAAGACAATGTAGCCTGGTCTAGGGTGGTACTACTGGAAATGTGGGAAATAGATTTTAAAGATGTCTTAGGAGATAAAGACCAGACCTTAATGAGACAGCACTTACCCAAATGAGTGGATGGTTGTTCCAGTGCTTGAGACAGGTAATACTGGAGGAAGCCCACGTATTTTGAGGGAAGAAAGGAGCAAGGTGTTGGAAATGTCCAAAAGGGAGTGTCAGGTACGCAGCTGCTAGATAGATCTGGAACTCACAATAAAGATTTGGGGAATAGATAATTCTGATAATAGCAGTTCCTGACAATGGATGACATTACTTATGGAAGGGCATAGAATGAGAAGTAAAGAGAAAGAACAAAGATAAGTAGATGGACCAGAATTCCACCTTTACCTTAAGAGTCTTGGCAAAAGCATATTGATCCAACTTGGATCCAATAATCCCTGAAGTTCTTTCTCACCAATAATTTAAGGTGATGTTGGGCCTGAAATCTTTCTCTAGGTCTAGTCTAGTAAGTAGATAAATTGGAAAAAGCATTTAACTTCAAAGGATTGTAAATTTAAAGAGCATTTTTAATATTATAAAGCCAATTAGTTGAAAATGCAAATACGCATGTGGGTGGGAAACAGGAAGTATCTATATTATGTTTTCCAAACTGAATTAAAATAATTTCTGAAAAGATAAATAAGATTCATTATGCACGTGGGAGCAGGGACATATTACTTCATATATCTGTACTTGGTAATGGGATCTTTTTCTATCCACCAAGTTGAGAGAAAATAACTCCTTCTGTTGAAGGATTTTTTTATACCTAGAGCTTGAAAGGCAGAAATTAATTTAATCAAATACCCTGCATCTGAATTGCTTCATGTTTTACTTCAAATACTGACACAGGAATGCACTTAAGGATGGACAGTGAGTCATGGTTCAGACAGCAGACAGGAAACTTCTAAAGCCATTACAGACAGTCTTTTTCTTAGATAATTTTCTTAGACAAAAACATATATATATATACACATACATATATGTATGTATGTATGTATGTTTTTGTTTTCTCTGCTTTTGTTAGATGCAGAGTTGGGTCCAACTCATAGTGACCCTATGTACAAAAAAATTAAACACTGCCCTACACTGTGCCATGCCCAGCACTATTGTCAGTGCTTCTCTGCTATTCATAGAGTTTTCAATGGCAGTTTATCTGGGGAGTGTGCTGCTGGGTCCTTCTTCCTAGCCTGCAGCACCTGGTATTTCCATGTGGTCTCCCATCCAAGGACCTACCAGGCTGGCCCTGCTTAGCTTCCAAAATCAGGTGGGATCAGATGCCAGGGTGCTATTGTTGCAGATTTCTCTGCTCTAAAAACTTCTAAATAAGATCAGCCTGTAGCCATACTACTGTGGCTTCAGATCCTGTCAGATCTTGGAAGCTAAGCAGGGTCAGGCCTGGTTAGTACCTGGATAAGAGACTGCCTGGGAACACCAGGTCCTGTAGGCTATGGAGAAGGACCCAGCAACCCACTCCCAAAAAACAATCAGTCATTGAAAACCCTATGAATAGCAGAGAAGCACTAGCAATACTGTTTCACCTGTTGTACATAGGGTCACTATGAGTCAGACACCTATTCCACGGCACCTAACAACAAGAACAATGACAAATAAGATAATTTAATCACCTCTTTTGGGGTGATTTTCAGCTTCTAATCTATGTGAGGGGCTGGGAGATATCTCAGCTGGTGGAGTGATGCTCTGAATTCTGAGGCCCTGAGTTTGATCGCTAGTGCTGCAAAAATGGGAGAAGCATATGGCAATCCACTCCCGAAGCAATCCTGAAACAATCAGCCATTGAAAATCCTATGAGGGTCACTACGAGTTGGACACAACAGCACATAACAACGTAATAATCCCTGAGGTTCTTTCTCATTGTTAAAATCTCTCTTGTTACATTTTAAGGCCATATTTTTTACCCTCAATGATGGGCAGCTATCTAGAATCTTTTATGTATAATTCTTCCTATGAGTAAGGTGACTAATGAAGCCAAGTTTTAGCCTTATCTTCCAACTTAAAATCATCATATGAAGGAGCAATGTGGAGATAAGGCCTACTAAATCTATTTCATGATAGGTTTCCTGTAACACAGAGGTCTTAGTAAAAAAGATGTGAAGACCAAAGATGTGGATAAGCCTGAGAGTTACATAACATTTTGAAGAAGGAGTGATAAAACAAGGAGAATGACAAGATAAAGTAGAGGCTTTTAGGCTTCTTTGTTGATGTTAGGTGCCGTTCTACTCATAGCTACCCTTGTAGGGTTTTCAATGGCTGCTTATTTCAGGATTGTTGTGGAAGTGGATTGCCACATCTTTCTCCCATTTTAAGCTTCTAGAAGTGGTAAATTGTAGGAAGGCACATATATGGGGAGGCTAATGGAAGATAAGAGTTATTTTAGTAATTTTTTTTTTGTGTGTGTGCAGGTCCTTTGCAGTGGTAGCTTTCTATCTTCATGGCCACAAAACTTTCCTGGGAGAGGAGAGCTGTAGCAATTGTCATTTCTCAAGAGCTGCTGGTTTTTTGTCAGGTAAGGATTGTTTGGGGGAGGGCTTTTACCTGCATTTGTGGAATCTCAGATCCCTTCAGCTGGAGACAGTCCTCATGCCAAAATAGCTTATTCTGATCCCCTGGAGTGCCATGTTGTTGGTTGTTAGGTGCCTCTGAGTCAAGTATGACTCATAGTAACCCTTTGCATGACAGAATGGAACATTCCCTGACATTGTCATGCCTAGCACTATGTCAGTGCTCCTCTGCTGTTCATAGGCTTTTCAGTGGCTGATTGTTTTGCGATTGCTTCAAGAGTGGATTGCCATGTCATTCTCCCGTTTTTGCAGTGCTGGGGATCGAACCCAGGGTCTCAGAGAGTATAGAACCATAGACAACCATTAATGACAATCAACAGGGGAAATAACTCCAGTCCATAGGCCACTACTTCTATAGTAAATCCTGTTTCTAAAACATTTATATATTTTTATTCTTCTGGTTTTTCTATTATTATTTTGGTTAGAGGTAGATATATAGAAGGATGGCTCCTTATGTGGAAAGCTAAATTGAGGCAGACCCTTCCTATTTATCCTGGACTGCATTGATGGAATTCATTTGTTCATTTAAAGGGTGTTTATCTGGCCCCTAGTTTGTGTCAGATGCTGATAAATATTCTATAGATAGAGATGAGGAAACAAAGTAAGTAATTAAAATGTGGTTCCTGTCATGGACTATGAATAAAATGGAATGACTGTCCAGATTATTCTAGAAATTAGAAACTGTATTCCTCGATAATCTACTTGTCTTTAGTTTACACATCAGTGTTATTGGTTTATAATCAGACATCCAACCACCATTCACTGAGTGTGCACTCAGCCCATAGCATGCACTCCCTAGGCATTTGTGGAGCTTGTAATCTAGCTAGGAAGAGGAAATCAAAACTGATAACTCCATAACAAACTAAGGCAATCAGAAGATTTCACAAGGCAACACAGAATTAACTGCTTGGTGCAGACTCTTTGTTCAATGCTAATATTTTTGTGAAGCTCTTCACAAAATTGTCTACAGCCATGCTACTGTGGCATCTGATCTTATCAGATCTTGGAAGTTAAGCAGAGTTGGGCCTGGTTAGTCTTTGGATGGGAGGCTACCTGGGAATATTGGTTGCTGTAAGCTTGGGAGAAGGACCCAACAGCCCACTCCTGAAACAATCTACCATTGAAAATCCCATGAATAGCAAAGAAGCACTGAAAGAGTGCTAGGCTTGACAGCACCTCACAACAACAGTTTACTAAATTATGCTCTAAAGTATTTTGTTTCCCCTTCATAGTGTTAGTTGGTGGACTATACATAATGTAAATACAATTTGATGTTGGTTTACATTCCCAACAACAGAGAGAATCTCTGTGGTAACATGGTGTGAAGTTCTAATTCTCCTCCATTCTGGGAATCTCTGTCCTGAATCAAGATATCAGGCTTTCATTAAATTCATTAAACCTAGTGATTATTCCATATGGCTAAGTTTATTAAAAATGTATTTCTGAGAAGTAAAATGTGGGCAGTAAATGTTCCAGGAAACTTCAACCTTTTGTAATTTATGCAAATAAACCTTTTCCTTATTAACTTGCTTTTAATCATTGCATTAAATAGCAACCATCTGTCATCTGCAAAATGGTTTATTATTCCTCAGACCATGTCTAGCATTGTACAAGTTATAAAGATAACATGTCAGCATTCTCTGCTGTGGATTAGCTACTGGAAACCTTGCATAAAGGCATCTGAATTTGTACAGCTGATAATAGAGCCTTGTGGAAACCCTACCTGATCAGTTGGGTAAAATTTATCCTTCACAGAAGATGACACCAGTGTCAGTGTTGGTACAGAAATACCAGATTCTCTTTGTAGCAACTGTTGGAACCCAGACTCCCAAAGTTTCGCCACCTTATTTGAATCATAGTAAGCATTCTGCACTTGAGAAATAACCATTTGGATGGTTTGGGAAATGTTGGCACACTCAGGGTAAAAGCAGTGTCACCAAAGGGGAAGGAAGAGATTGTAGCAGACAGCCTGTGGGGTACAATCCAGCTAGAATCCTTGCCCTTTCTTTTAGTCCTGGATTTATGAGGAATGGGTCACCCAGCTTTGTATTAGTATAAGCCCCTACACTCATGGCAATAAATGCTTAATCCCTTTTGAAAGAAATACTTGTTGGGTGGAATCTCTCTTTTGGGGTTTTGGAATCAGGATATAAAGACAACTGGCAAGTGCTTACATAAGAATGATTCTTTAAACCTGCACCTATAATCCCAGCAACTTGGGAGGCTAAAATAAAAGGATTAGAGTTCAAGACCAGAGGGAGCAGCCTGTGTAATTTATCAAGACTCTGTCTTAACCAAAAAAAACAAAAAAAGTAAGCAGGGTGCAGCGCAGCAGTAGAGCACTTCCTTAGCATGTGTGAGGCTCTAGGAACGCCTCCTCCGTTACTGCAAAATAAATTAACTAAAAAAATTTTTAAAGTCTGCAAGGACACAACTTGGGAACTCGGGGACACCATCTTCTGCCATATGAATAAAGGAGGGAGAGGAATGAAGCAGAACGTAGAGAACAGAAGAGATAAATGATTAGGGTGAGTTTGACAGTTATAACTCCTTCCAGTTGAAGTGCCTGAGAAATGCTCATCCTGGAGCCAGGAGGGAAAATCAGACTTTCCCAAATCACAGTGAAAGTGAGAGAGAGATGGATCCCCAGAAAACCAGAGGGTCAGTTCCACGGGATGAGAGAGTAACTGTGAGGAAAATAAAACAAGGGATCAGAAGCAAACGGAGAATTTTTAAACAACTGGAAGTTTTTCTGATTATCTGATGCAAGTAGCCCATAAATTATTCTAGGGACTATTGTTGAATTTTTGGGGAGAAGGACCTGGCAACCCCCTCCCAAAAATCAATCTGCCATTGAAAACCCTATGAACAGCAGAGAAGCACTGACAATAGTGTTTTCCCGATTATACAGAGGGTCGCTATGAGTCGGATAACGACTCGACGGCACCTAACAACAACAACAATTGTTGAATTTAAGGTTTCTGAAGAATGTTTAAATGGAAGGGATAAAGCCCATTACTGTTTTCTGAACTCCACTAATATTGATTGTGTGATCATTTACCACAATTGGCCTGACAATTGCTTCAAACAGTATATAAAGAAGTTTACTTAGGAATTATGTAATACAAGGGCCAATGTTTACTCACCTGAAAAAGTGTTTTAAGAAACAATTTACCAGTATCCATTGCTTCATGTGAATATTGAAAATTATTACAAATATGTTTTTGAGGTTCACTTTTAAACTCACTTAAAACAATGTTTAATTCAAACCTACGGGTGATGGCATTTTCTTGAGATGTTCAGATTTCATAAGATTATACTTGGCCTTCATCCAGTTTTGACACTCAAGTTGGAGAAGACTGGTTTTGCACAAACTTTGGTTTTGAACAACTGTCAAATGATTTATTTGTGCTATTTAAGGAGTTCTTAGATTTTAGGGATGAGGACATATTCTCATCTTTTTTTCTCTGGATGATTGTGCATCCATTTATATTGATCATAAAATTATCTTCTGTTTCTCTCAATATGAAAAGTCATGCATGGGGACAGGCAGTTAGCTCTTGTCTGATGAAGGTCTCTGTTGCCTTTCTCTACTTGTAAGAAGGCTGGGAGGCTCTGTGACCTTCACAGAGGTGGAAGTCAGCTGTTGAAACAATGGAAGTAGAAGCATATGCATTTAGAACCAACATGGAGGGAATTTAACTTTGGACTTTGTGTGTGTGTGTGTGTGTGTGTGTGTGTGTGTGTGTGTGTGTGTGTGTGTGTGGTACTGGAGGATTGAACCAAGAGCCAAGAGGCTTGCATATACTTTGCAAGTGCTATAGTACTCGGCTGCATGCCTGGGCCATTTTTAATTTTTTTATTTGGAGATAAGGTCTTACTAAGTTACACAGGCTGCCTCTGGCCTTGAACTTATGATCCTCCTGCCTCAGCCTCCTGACTCATTGGGACTAGAGGCATGTGCTGCCATGCCTGTCTTTGGGCTTGAATTTTATATGGGAGATCAGGACATGCTTAAGCATATTGTCAAAACTTGCTGTTATATATAGCTGGATAGCTGCAGATCTTGGATCTACGTGGGGTTTTTCCTAACTGAGTTCCTTTTTCACCTGTATCTGGTGTGATTACTGAGAGAATCTCAGGAGCTCTTTTCACCCAGGCTTGAAGATGGCAGCCTGTGTCCTACCCATTCTCCTACCTAACCTCTTGTGGCTACTTTGATCACCCTCTGAGTGCATCAGCCTTCCCTGTACTAGTAAACGTATGGTTGTCAGCTTAGTACCTGACAATCTACCATTGAAAACCCCATGAATAGCAAAGAAGCACTGAAAGAGTGCTAGGTTTGACAGCACCTCAAAACAACAATTTACTAAATTATGCTCTAAAGTATTTAGGGGGTCCTATCTGAGACAGGGGTCCTATCTGAGGGTCCACTCATGAGGAGCCATCACCAGTGCCTCAGGTGCTCTTTCTTCATTAGTGGTAAAATGTACTTGTAGGGTTACAGTCTACCTATGAAGTGACTAGAGAACAGTGAAGTACTTGAGCCCTTGGACTGTCTGTGCATATGTGGACATCCATGTTAGGGTCTGCTCCAGCCCTGGCAAAAGACCACAGAGCTTCTCCTCAACACCAGGTCACTCGGGGACCCTTGGGTGGGGAAGAGCTGGTTAGTGGTGCCAAGAAGGGCCTCGGGAGCCTTGAACAACAAACAGGAACTTTATTAAGCTACTCCTTTGCAGGAGAGCCTAAAGATTATACAGCACTAAATAACAGATCCCTAGCTGGCAGCATGGGTTGCTGCTGCTATGATGGAATAACAGCTCTATATTAAAGTGCCAAACAGCTCTGATGTCTTCACTGGTGGCACTGATGGTCTGATGATGCTGCCTCTCACCAGTCATTTTCTCCTCTCACCTCCTTCCTGGGGTGGTGGGGGGGATTGAGAGCTCTTCTTGACTTGTTCAGGGTCTTCTTTCTTGACTCTCATTCTTGCCTCTTGGCGGCTTGATTGAAGGTCTGGGTGGTCGATGCAGCAAAGTCAGGTGTGGGGTGCAATGATCAGGATCAAGGTGGTTGGGAAGGAGGAGATGAAAGGACCCTTAGGGTAGTTGGTGGTCAGTTTATATACTCATGGGTAGGGATGTGGACTAGGGCATAACCAACCAGAGAGCAGCTTATGACAGGAGGAGCAGTTCTCCATGTGAGGGCTCAGAAAAGTGCACTTACGATTGATGGGTTAGGTGCAGGCTGGACCAATCACTGAGCTTCCTTTAGTGACCAATCGGGTGGCTCTGGGCAGCCAATCAGCCTGAAGGAGGCCACACCAGAGCTCGGCTGTTTGGGGGCCATCTTGGATCACTCGATGGGAGGGGTTGGAGTAAAGCAGGTGAAGGGTGAACTGGGACTTGGGTAGCCATATTGGCTCTTAGTGAGCCAAATAGGTCCCAGTCCAGGTTCCTGAGTTATGGGTGACCAGAGGTGGGAGGGGCAGGAACAGGGCAGGATCTGTGGAGGGCTCAGACCTCAGCCTGGGCTGAGTAAGCCTCAGCCCTGGCACCCTCCTGGTCCAGCCTGGGGGTGTCCAGATAATTCCCTACACATCCAGAGGAGAGACATCCCAAAGGACCTAGAGGAAATCATGCTTCACCTGTTCTGAAAGGAGTGGGAGTCTTAAGAGGGGGGTTGTATTTGGGCAGGAAGAACTTCATGACCTGATACAGAACTGAGAAAACACCGTAAATAATATTCCTTGAGCCTCCATGTTGTGCGTGCACTGTCCCATCAGTTTAACTCGTATACATAGGTCCTAGTCTTTCCTTTTAGTGCAGAGGAGGGAGACTTAGGGAGGTCAGTTGACTTGCCTAAAGTCACAAAGCTTAAGAACTGCGAAGCTTGGAGTACACCAGACATACATCTGCACTGAGGAGGAGTGGCTGGCCCTGCTGTGGTTGAGAGATCATACAGAGCAGACCTGCACTGAGAACATTTAGCTTGCACACTGAGTAGCTGTAAAACTGGAGGGCTGTAAAAACAAGGATTTTCTTTACAGAATCTTCCCAGCTTGGAGAAAAGGCAGGTGTTTGATTCTCACAATTTCTAGGAGTCACAGTGCTGTGTTGCCCACTTGGAATTTTTATTTTTCACTCTCGTCATTAAAATATCACAGCAGTTGTAACACATGTGCATAACAGTTACACACACACATGTGTCTGTCCCTTTATGTTAGAAACATTGATATGTGAGGACAAGTGATGCACATTTTATTAGTCACACTCCAGAGAAATAGAAACAACAGCGTGTGTCTGTGTTTCTATTGCTTCATTCCAATCACAGAGGCCAAGAGGTCTCATATTCTGCCATCTGCAAGCTGGAGGCCCAAGAAAGCCAGTGGTATATTCAGTATGAGTCTATGAGAACCAAAGGAGTTGGCAGCATAAATCCTAGTCTAGGGAAGAAGAAGCGATGAGTTATCCTAAGCCAACTAGTGAGTTAGGAAAAAAAGGATGCAAATTCCTCCTCCTTCCATCTTGCATTCTACTCAGGCTATCTGTGGTTGAATGATGCCCACCCAGTGCTGGAGAGGGCCGTGAAGTCTACTTTCCACATGCTAATGCCTACAGTCCACATGCTAATGTCATCTCAGAACATCTTCACAGAAACACTCCCAGATAATGGTTATTTTGGGCATCCTGTGCTCCAGTGAAATTCACATAAAATTAACCATCACGTGTATGTACCTACTAGGTGTCCTTGGTCTGCCAAGCAAAACCAAAACCACATTCTCCAGACTACAGATGATGATGATCTTTTCTTTCCCACACTTGGGACTATTTGAAAGAGGTGCCACTCTTGTGACTAGATGGAGGTAGGCTAGTGAAGGAGTTAAGGATATAGGCCATGGGGTCTGTCAGACATGGCTCTGATCTCAATGTCTTGGTTTCTTTGTATAGAAAATGAAGATAACAATGCTGACTTTACCAAGTGGTCATGATAAGTAACAGTAAAACCCCAAAGATACTGATGCCATAACATACGGTAGGTAGTTCATTAAATGCTTAGTAGATATCAATCAACAAAAGCCATATTAGTGTGAGAATCAATTTATTCTTAAGTTTGACTGGAGTTGTTTTCCATATTTAGCCAAAGAAATCCCCTGCGTTGGTCTAGGAGCCAGTGCTGGAGCTGTGTTCTGAGTTGCAGACCACTGTTCTCACCACCTCCCCCTTCATGATAAACATGCCATACAGGGAGAGTGTGTCCAAACAATTGAATTACATATAAAACTGATGTATCATGTAAAATTCAGATAAATTAGGGAAGAATTATGAGTTCTATCAGTTTGAAAGCATTCTCT
Source organism: Pedetes capensis (assembly GCA_007922755.1). Lineage (NCBI taxonomy): Eukaryota > Metazoa > Chordata > Mammalia > Rodentia > Pedetidae > Pedetes > Pedetes capensis. Next base: position 120,163 of record VMDO01000661.1, on the reverse strand, counting down.
GTTCGCTGCCTTTTGATAAAATATATTCTTTATGCTTTCTTTCTCAACTTGAAGAGCAGAAATTGATGCATACTAACTTTCTAAATTGTCCTTACTAGATCCAGCTAAAGTTATTTGTAACTAACATTTTTCATACCCTATTTTTAACCACTTATATATTCATACTCATGCTGGTGGATTGTTCATCTCCCAGGCACTTCTGTTTTCTATGACGTTCTTGCCTCTGGGCTGGAGCATTCTAGTTCCCATCTTGGCACACTCTTCTTCTTCTTCTTTGTCTGGTCACCTCCTCCCTTTTCCTCAGAGCTCCATTTGTGATGTGTATTTTATAAGGAGCCCTTGTTGAGGTGCTCCATCCTCTCTGCTTGCTTTGGCCTTTGAAATTAGCATAAGATATTCTTGCAGGACATAGGGCCCCCCAAACCTTTATCACTAGCACAACAATGTCTTGGTGAGTTTACTGTGTCTTGGTGTCTAGTGTAGGTTTTGAGGATCATTGAGATGCTGAAGATCATCAGCATCCTGCTGGTGGAAGTCATCAAGAGCCAAAAGAAACACATATACCCACAACTGTTTACTTATGCAGTAAAGGGCATGCAAGAAATCTATCCCAGGAAAGGTCAAGGATGTTCTTTGAAAATGAACTTTATTTAGGGAAGTACTGCAGTCTTTGATTATCTTTTAGCCAGAAAGTACTTGATTTTTTTTCCTTACAAATTCCTAAACATTATGGAAATGTACCTGTTTTCTGAGGCTTTATTAAGTTATACTTAAGTTCATTTTTCATGTGGAAAATGAGCTTTAGGCTTTAATATGATGAATCATTTCCTTCTTCCTGACAGTGGTGCAGGGAGGTAATTTAGTGCTCCTGCAGTAGTCTTGCTTGTCTCCTATTTTATTCTGGGGCTGCTGTGATTAATAGGATTACACTGGAGTGATTACAGCTGCCTGTTTGTTTGTTTCCTCCTTGAGGTCAGTTCTGAGGCTCTTATTCTAGGTTTCTCTTGACATAGAAACCTAGTTTGTCATGTTCACAATATAATAAGTTTCTGCTATCTCATTGCCCTGTGGAGTGTTGAGCTGAGCTGAGTGAATTCTTGGAGCTATGCATGTTATGGGGAATTTGGGTCATTTGTTAAAAAAGTATTGATTGAGCACCAGTGGTGAGCAATATCTTCTACTGTGCTGAGAAAATCAAGGCCATTGCATTCAATGCATTGTACGGGAGGCCAATTTTTTACTTCAGAATGTGGGCTGTGACAGAGTGTGAGCAGAGGGGCAGGAGGAGGTTGCAGAGGTGGAATGGCCAGTGACTGATAACTTTGTCTGCTTCAGTGTCATCAGTAAAAATGTAATTAGAATAAATAATAATTATTTCTCATGTCTGTTCAGATTGTAGAACACCGTACAATTTTATGGAGTGAAAAGTAATACTGACACTTAATTCCACCATGTAAACTAGGGAATATATTTTATATGTATGTGCATGCTGTAGGCTTCTGGGCATGGCATATGTTAAAGTTTGAGCTGCTGTGTTTAGGGAGCAGTACTACCCTTAGACATGGATAAGTGGGGCCTCCTTTCTCCAGGTTGTGAATGAAGCACCCTGAGCCTTCACTGTGCCGTTCTTGAAATTTACTGAATCCCCCTCCAATATTTGGAATTGTGTAGGGGCCATGACTGACATCCAGTTAGGATGTCCTCAGCCTGGACTGGGACATGTGTGTGTGCCATGTCCATTTTCTCCCATAAGGAGTGATGGGATCTCCCTATTGCATGGCACAGGTTGGCCAGATGTCCTGAGAACCTGATGCATTTGCCACATGGAGCTCGATGGCTGGGCTAATGTGGCCGGTTCCAGAAGTTAGACTAGTAATCTGACCATTCCTGCAGTATTTCTTTTGTGAGTACCCATAAGATTGTGCTACCAGAATGGTGTTCACATGGTCATTCTGAGTACCTTTCACACATGTGGCACAGAGGAACAATTCAAGGGCCTGGGGTACCCAAGCCTCATCACTTTTCTTGGACTTGAGCCATGTGTATGGACCCATGTACTGTTTCTTGCTTGTTCTTGTTGTGACTGCAGGGTTACTCCCAGCCTGCAAAACCTAAAGGCAATAGGAGTGGAGACTGGTGTCTTTTACCCATGACCCATTATGGCTGGCACCCAGGCACCTAGCCCATCCCATCCCGAGGCTCCTTATCCCATGTTGAGCCATCCCTGTTAATGTTTGCACTTAATACTCCTCAAATATTTCCAGACTGTTGCTCTGCAGTGCCAATAGCCCATTCCAGCTGATATCTTCTCTTGCTTTCAGTTGATGTAGTGACATCAGGCTTTTCCAGCTTGGTCTTAAAGTGGGCTGGATGAGGGAAAAACATTTCTTGCCTTGACAGGAGTATTCCTTTTATCCTCCCCGCTGGTGGCAGCACATGAAAGGCAAGTGCAGTCAACAGTGAAAGAATCCCATTTTAGGAATGCCAAGATAATGTCCTGAAGAGTTCAAAGAAGACATGAGTGTGGAGGATGTGTTTTTATTTTTATACCATTCAAATCTGGACTGTAAATTCAACATGATCCGAAAACAAATTATCATTTACATTTCTGTGTGTTCTCTTAGTAAGACTTGAGTTTGTGGACATTATTGACAAAGCACATTAACATCTTTCATGAGAGTCCCTGGAAGCCAGTATTCATGAGTGACACAGTGAGTGATGTAGCGTCAGAAGTAATAATGTCACCAGCATTAATGAACAGAATTGGAGAACTGAAAAGGCAAGAGAGGCTATATTTAAAAACAATAACAACAACAACAACAACAACAACAAAACAGGTTCTGAAGAGTTATGGCATTGTGGGTGATAATAGCATTGCTACCTTTTTCTCAAGTTGTTGTTGTTGTTGTTGTTAGGTGCCGTCGAGTCGGTATCCGACTCACAGCGACCCTCATAGGGTTTTCAATGGCTGACTGTTTCGGGATTGCCTTGGGAGTGGATTGCCAGGCCCTTCTCCCATTTTTGCGGTGCTGGGAATTGAACTCGGGACCTCAGAGACTGCAGCGCAGCGCTCTACCAACTGAGCTAAATCCCAGCTCTTTTCTCAAGTAAGCAATATGAAATAGCCAGGAATGGTGCATACAGCAATATAGGGCATAAGTTGATGACTTTTGAACTTGGACAGGAAGATGATGTTCAGGCACTAAACATCTTCCCATGCACTGATTGGATGACAAACCATTGTCTATCCCTTCTCTACCTATTAACTTATCCCTTTATCAAAAAATTACCTTACCTGGGGCCATACATTTTGTATTTCACTTTAAAGATCAAATTACTACCATTAGTCAAGAACCTGCAAAATTATTGCTGAAGATCCTTCACACCTAGGTTGTCCCTGGTTGGGAGGATACTTATTAGAGGGGCTCAGGAAATGAGGTATTCCCTGTGCTGCCTCCTGAATGGTTTGTATTAACCTGGATGTAACAGTGGAATTCATTCTCAATCAAAAAGGAGAAGAATATGAAGCACCCTTATCCTCAGCAGAGAGAGAAAGTGAAAGGGGAGGGGATGAAGGACAGGGAGAAGAGGAGACACATGGAAGAAAAGCCTATTTGGCTGTAGACATAGAAAGAGAGGGTACCCCAGGGGTGCGAAGTTATTGGCAGCAGATATTTAGCTAAGAATGTGAGAGGAAAGCAAATTCTTTTGAGTAAAAGATGAAGACTATATTTAAAAATATATATGGTATATAGTAGGAGTTTAGCATGGGCTAGAGTCTATCTAGCTCAGTTAGTAGTGCTGCTCTGCACGTTCTGAGGCCCTGGGCTCAATCCCCAGCACCCCCAAAGATGGGAGAAAGACCTAGCAGCCAATTCAAGTAACAGCCATTAAAAACCCTGTGAAGAGCAGAGAAGCACTGACATAGTGCCAGGTGTGACACTGTTAGGGAGTGTTTTGTTCTATTGTATATGAGTTGGACCCAACTTGACAGGACTAACCAAGGTAACTGAGAGCTTTTGGAGGAAGATGTGTCCATCCACCCTGGAACAGCCTTATTTGTGACACAGAATAATGTGAGAGATAATGTGTAAGGACAGCAGAAAATGGACAATGCAACACGAAGAGCAATCCAGACGTGAACTAGACATTACTGTTATTAAGGCAGTGTTTTCTTTTGTCCAGAGATCTGTTACACCTCTAATTCACTATAGTTTTGCAAATAATTTTTGACAGATTTTCAAATCACACTTGCTGCCGATCTTATGACTTTTATTGTCTATGCTTGGATGTTTGCATCTATTCAAGCCAAGCAGATCCATCCTTAGTATAGCCTCATCTACTCAAAGTTCCCGTACTCTGTTAGGTATGTTTTCCTGTTGCTTTTTGCCAGACCAAACTAAAAGTCCCTCTTGTCTTTAGCCTTAATCTTCAGCTGATGTTTTATTCCAATGGTCTGGACACTCTTTTTTTTTTTTTTTTTTTTGTGGTACTGGGGGTTGAACCCAGGGCCTCGCACTTGCATGCTTTGCAAGTGCTGGACCACTGCGCTGTGACCCCAGCCCTTTTTTAAAAAATTTTTTTGAGACAGGATCTTGCTAAGTTACGCATACTGCCCCTGGTTTCGAACTTGAGATCCTCCTGCCCCTGCCTCCCAAGCTGCTGGGATTACAGGCATGCCCCACCACGCCCAGCTCAATGGTCTAGACACTCTTAAAGATTCATGTCACTCTGTTGTATTTCTCCTAGAGTGTTGTTGTTGTTGTTAGGTGCCGTCGAGTCGGTATCCGGGTTTTCAATGGCTATTTCGGGATTGCCTTGGGAGTGGGTTGCCACTTCCTTCTCCCATTTTGTGGTGCTGGGAATCGAACTTGGGGCCTCAGAGATGCAGAGCAGTGCTCTACCAACTGAGCTAAATCCCAGCCCTTCTCCTAGACTACATGGTCCTATTTCCTTTTAAAAATAATTGCCTATAAAATTGTGTGCCCATGGGGACTCCTTGTGCAACTACCCTGTTCTTGATGTTCTTTTCTTTCTTCTCACTAATTAGTTATTATCTATATGGGGTCTTGTCAGCTACACAGCTGTTTGTTCAACTCATCTGACCCTTACTGCTTAATTTCCTTCCCTAATTTTTGCATTAGTGTTCTCTTATACCAAAGAATCCAAGTTTAAATAATTAAAGTGTCATAAATGCCTCATGCTTGTTTTAGTTTATAAGACACATACTATGTGTATGTATGTCATCTGATTCTCCCATTTTCTTCTAGTGTGGTTAGCCAAGATGTTTGCCAAAAAAGACAATATTGGGGGTAGGATAAAAAGTAAATTAAAATGACCAAAGGGATAACTTCCAAAAGTTGGTGAACATTCAACTAAGAGAAAAGGAAAAGCGCCTTCAAGTGATTCTTCATAAAACAAGTTTTCTCCCTAATGTCACAAATAATTCTTGAATAGTGGTTACTTTTCTCCAGATACTCAGAAAAGCATAATCACAGAACAAAGGACATGGGTGTTTGAAAAACTAGAGTTCACTGTGGGCAGTGAGGACAGGGACCTAGTGTGTACAATTGTTGTTGTTGTTGTTAGGTGCCGTCAAGTTGGTATCCTACTCATAGCGACCCTCATAGGGTTTTCAATGGCTGTCTTCGGGATTGCCTTGGGAGTGGATTGCCAGGTCCTTCTCCCGTTTTTGTGGTGCTGGGAATTGAACTCAGGACCTCAGAGACTGCAGTGCAGAGCTCCAGAGAATCTAAGTTATTACAAGCAGAAATTATAGCCTCAAAAGTGTGATCTATCCTCTGGAATGTACTGTGGGTAGTGCAGCAAGGAACATTGGGTGTTCTTTTGGAGGAAGAATAGAGATTATGGGTAGAAATTCCATTAATTCCCCGTTCCACATGCAGTTACTTTGACCTTATCTTTCAAGGTGGCCTTTCCCCTGGCCTTTGGAAAACACTCTGGCCTCAGGATTGTGCATCTGCTGTTTCCTCTGCTCTGAATATCTTTCTTTCAGAAATCTGCAAGCTTTGCCTCTTCACTTCCTTTCAGTCTATCAGATCTCTCCAGCTCAATGTGGCCTTTCTTCCCTGACTACATTACATAAAATTGGTAAATGCCTACAACACACATATTTTCTGGTTTTCTCCCTGCTGTAGTTTTCTTTGCCTGGTTATCACATTAATCATTATTATAATGATTTATCTTGTTAATTTCTCCTTCTCCATCAGATATAAGCTTAGGAGGATGAAAGTTATTTTTTCTCTTTTGATTGCTGCTATATCTCTAGCACTGGGATAGTATCTAAGACACAGAAGCCCCTCCATAAATACTTGTAGAATGAATAAATGAAACCTCAGCTAAAAAGGGTAATTGGTTTCCTAGAATTTTGCTCTAACCTGTAGACACTAGAGAAATAGTGTCATAATGTTGTTGGGTGCTGTCGAGTTGGATCTGACTCATAGTAACCCTATGTTCAACAGGACAAAACACTACCCAACACTGTGACATGCACATGATCATTTTATGTTGAGCTCAGTGTTGCAGACACTATGTTTCTTCTTCAGTCATGCTATATCAGCAAAAGGAGGTCCCAGGTAATTTACTTCATTCTCATTAAAGTAGACTTCATCACTAAAGTAGACTCTACTTTGAGGCGGCAACTCTTCCCTAGTCCTTTCTTGAATGTCTTCTAGTATAGCAGGCTCATTTTCCAGCCCTATATTTGACAGTGCTTCTCTGCTATTCATAGGGCTTTCAATGGCTAATTGTCTCAGGAGTGGGCTCCTGGGTCCTTCTTCCTTAGTCTATCTTAGTCTGGAAGCTCAGCTGAAACCTGTTCACCATGGGGTGGCCCTGCTGGTACCTGCAATACTTGTGGCATAGCTTTCAGCATCATAGCAACATGCAAGCCCCCACAGCATGATAAGCTCACAGACATGTGGGGGATTGTCATAATAGAATATGTTAAATTTTGGATTTGTTACTGAAACAAAAAACAAAGACCAAAGGAAAAAAGCAAGCTTTTTATACTTTCATGGTAAGTGTTAATCTAAAAGTTAACAAACAAAACATCTGGCTTTTAGCTGCCATCATGAAAAGTCTTGCTGAAATTATCTAGCACTTTTCTTTCCTCCTGTTGTTTTGGGTTCTCACCTAATATCAAGGTTGTTGTTGTTATTGTTAGGTGCCATCGAGTCAGTATCCGACTCATAGTAACCTTCATAGGGTTTTCAATGGTCGACTATTTCAGGATTGCCTTGGGAGTGGATTGCCAGGCCCTTCTCCCATTTTTGCGGTGCTGGGAATTGAACTCAGGACCTCAGAGACTGCAGTGCAGCGCTCTACCAGCTGAGCTAAATCCCAGCCCAATATCAAGGTAGAAAGTTCTTTTTTATATTATTACATTAGCATTAATGTAGTTTAAAATTTATCCCAGTTACCACTGGTATTAAATGGAATAATGCAGTGAAAATGAAATTCTAGAGAAAATTACTCCCAGATATGTGCTATAATAAATATGAAAAATAGTTTTATAACTACATCCATTAATGAGAGTTGGACTGAAAGTAACAATTCAACTGTTTAAAGCGGATTAGAACTGTCTACTTGATAAATAGACTGTATAATACAGACACAATTTTTGGTGGCTTATTAATTAACATTCAGAACTTTTTTTCCCCAGGACTCCTACTAAAGAAAATGAAGAAGTAGTTGTATCAGTTTCCTGGGGTTTCCATAACAGTGCCATGTACTAGGTGTCTTAAAACAACAGAAACTTATTCTCTCCCAGTTCTAGAGGCTGGAAATCTAAGATCAAGGAGTCAGCAGGGTCATGGTCCCTCCAAATGCTGTAGGAGTGTATCAGTTTTCTGAAATTCCCATAACAAAGTACCACAGACTGGGTAGCTCACACAGCAGAAATTTATTTTCTTATAATTCCAGAAGCTGGATTTCTGAGATCAGGAGTTAGAACAGTCTGAAGCCTCTTGCCTTGTCTCACAGGCGACTGCCTTTTCCCTATGTCTTCACGCTGTCTTGCCTATGAGTGTGTCTGCCTCCACTTTCCTTGTCTTGTAAGTACGGTAATCATTTTGGATTAAGGCACACTTTAACATCTCATTTTAATTTAACTACCACTTTAAAAGCTCTATCTCCAAATATAGTCATGTTATTAGGTACTGGGATTTAGAACTTCAACATGTGAATTTTGGCATGGCATTATGAGCTAGAGCTCATAATGAGTGGAGACCTTGTTAATCCTGGTGGGTTTCCAGCAACCTTTGGAGTTCATTGGCTTGTTCATGTGTCACTGTAGTCTCCCACCCTCATGTGGCCTTCTCCATGCATCTCTTCACCTTATTTTCCTTTGTGAGTATCAACTTGTGTCTTTGAGTTTCTCCTTTCTATAAGGATACCAGTCCTATCAAATTTGGATCCATGTTAATTCATCCCCATATAAAGATTGTATCTCCAAATAAAGTAACATTCTGAACTTCTGGGGACTAGAACTTCAGCATATTTTTGGGAGACAATTCAAGGATGATTTAATAAAGGATTATTTGTAAGAGTATGGGTTTGGTATTCTGGGCTAACTATGATGGAGCTCTTAATACCCATGGATCTAAAGGAAGGAAATGAGAGGGCAGTTGCAGCAGTCAGAAAGCAAGAGTAGCAATGATCTTTGCTTGGGAAGCATAGAAAGGAAATAAGAAAATTGATACCTCAGCTTTATTTTCCTTGTTCTCTCTGAGCTTTTGCTGTAGCTCTCCATTAGTTAAATTGAACTGGAATCTAAAGTATAAGGGAGCCTTTTGATATGTTCCAAGTACATTAAGCTTCTAAGACAGAGTGTGGGGAGATGCAGAGAGGTGAGATGGTGTGTATTGAAAGAGTTCCAAGATAGTTGGTCATTTTTGCTGTGGAGTAGCCAAACTTTTCTCATGGCTGAAACCCAACAAAGAGAATTCAGGGAATTCCACTAGCTACCTTGTCAGGTGTGATGCCCATATGGTTATATTCCTCCTTAGAAGCTAAAGATAGTACTACTGATTCTCTTCATATAATGTAGCAAGAAGAAAAATGAGGAAAGGTTATGACAACAACTTAGTGACCTAAAACATAGCTGCTAAAGTCCCTGGTTCTCAGCTAGTTACCTGACCTTACTCTTTTCCTAACCACAGCTGTCTTTTCCTCTCACCCATACCACGTTCCCTTAATTCTACTGGAACTTCAGCTTGGTGGTCTTTATGCATTGGGTGACTGAATCTATCAGCTCTGGAGGATCTGGTTTTTAGTGGTGTTTTTGTTAGGTTGCTGTAGCTTCCTATTGTTCACTGCTACTGGACAAGAGAGGTGACTCAGAGTGGACTCAGGACCTGGGTTTCACACCTGACCCTCCACTGTGTGGCAACAACTTGATTTCCTTCTTGTTAGAGTTAGCAGTCTTGGCCAGCGTGGAGTTCTGCTTGTAGATTGTTGGCCTAGGGACTTGAGGAACCCAAGAAAATGAAAGGACATCCTATTTCCATTTTATTCCACCTAATTCTGATTCCTGGTGGAATCTCTACTTCCATGGATCCTGGTACTTCCAAACACATCAAGCCCCAGGGTCTTCAATAGGATGATTAGATGTAAGCAGGAGAGGAGTCACTCCAATCTTCACTTCTTCCCAACCTCATTCATTCTGGCGATGGGACACATAGGTGCCATCGAGTCGGTATCTGACTCATAGCGACCCTATGTACAACAGGCAAAACACTATTGTCAGTGCTTCTCTTCTGTTCATAGGGCTTTCAATGGTGGTTTGATTTTTGGGAGTGGGTTGCCAGGTCCTTCTCCCAAGCCTACAGCACCTGGTGTTCCCAGGTGGTCTCCCATCCAAGGACTAACCAGGCCCAACACTGCTTAGCTTCCAAGATCTGATGGGATCCTATGCCACAGGGCTACAGCTGCAGGGTCATTTAAGAATAGAAAGCAGTTATTTGCAAATTTCTTGTTTTTCTGACATAAAGTTTAATAAGCATATTTTTCAAATTTGTTTTTCAGGCTGTATGTTTTATTGTTTTTAAAAGTAGTTTTTTTTTTGTTTTTTTTGTTTGTTTGTTTTCTTTGTTAATCCTTGATTGGATGCAGATCTACTCAAACCTATGATCTCTAAGAACGGAGTGGTACATTTCTCATAGATTTCTTTCCTAGTTGCTTAGATAGTAATAGAACTTAAATAGGATGGAAAAATGTGGCTTGTGCCATCATTTTATTCATTCAGGAAGTTGAACATGGGAGGAAATATGGACTTTGGACCTTTCTACTGGAACTAAATAGAGTCCAGCATCCTCTTTTTTATCTACTAAAATTTGGACCTATTGCCAAAATCTAGTAGATTATGATTCTGTAATTCTGCTTCTTCAACTATATTCTTGGCTATTTTGCCATAGCAGCTTTGTAGATTTATGGTCATCCCTTACTTGCAGAATTAGGTATAGATTTAGCCTGTTTCTATGTCTGTAGTTAATCTGCTGTTGTTTTAAAGTGCTGTCAAGTCAATATTTCACTCATAGCGACCCTATGGCAACAGGCAAAACAGTTACTGTCAGTGCTTCTCTGCTATTCATAGGGTTTTCAATGGCAGATTGATTTTTGGGAGTAGGTTGCCAGGTCCTTCTCCCAAGCCTACAGTATCTGGTGTTCTCAGGTGGTCTCCCATCCAATACTAACCAGGCTCAACCCTGTTTAGCTTCCAAGATCTGATGGGATCGAATGCCACAATGCTATTATTGCAGGCATAGTCCATCTCGACCTCCTTATTTACCTTTGCTTCTCCTCAACTCCACTCACTCTGTTACAAAGCTTAGATAACTTATACTCTTCATCTCTCACAGCCCAGCATTAATATATTCACACAAGTATACGACCAAGGACAAATGCAGAGTCTTAATGCATGTATATGTGCTTGTATGACACTGTGTATTATACCTATGGATGGACAAGTTTTCATATAAGTCTCTGTATAATGTTGTTGTTGTTGTTAGGTCTTGTTGAGTCGGTATCTGACTCATAGCGTTCATAGGGTTCTCAGTGGTGGATTGATTTTTGGGAGTAGGTTGCCATGTCCTTCTCCCAAGTCTACAGCACCTGGTGTTCCAGGTGGTCTCCCATCCAAGTACTAACCAGGCCCAACCCTGCTTACCTTCTGATATCTGATGGGACTGGAGGCCACGGTGCTACGGCTACAAGCCTGTGTATAATAGTGACTAAAAAAAGCTTAGTGGTTAAATCTGACTACTCTTGCCATACTAGGTAGTTTAGAGAGTTTGGCGTCAATCGAGGACAAACTTCAAACTATGGTAAATGAGCAAACTTAATTCTCTGGATCAAAATTTCAAACTATGATAAATGATCAAACTTAATTCTCTGGATCAAAAATAAAATGTGAACATCCCAAAGTAAATGGAAAACCTTTATGTTTTCCCAGGCATGATTCTTAAAATGAAAAATTCACATTCAAATCTAATATAATTTATTTTATGAAATTAAGGAAATAGATGTGAATGAAAATATACATAATTTAAAAAATCTAATATCTCAATTTTCAAAAAAGTATAAACTCTAATATTTCATTATTATTTCAAATTGTTTTGATGGAACCTGACAATATAGATTGAAATAACTGAAGGACTAGAAATAAGCATAATATAAATGATAAAAGCACTAAATTAAATGCCATAGAAAGTTGACTTAGGCAAGATGTCTTTTAATGTCTTTATTTATACTATATTGTTGTTGTTGTTAGGTGCCATTGAGTCGGTATCCCACTCATAGTGACCCTATATACAACAGGAGAAACAGTATTGTCAGTGCTTCTCTGCTATTCAGAGAGTTTTCAATGGTGGATTGATTTTTGGGAGTGGGTTGCCGGGTCCCTCTCCCAAGCCTACAGTATCTGGTATTCCCAGGTGGTCTCCCATCCAAGTACTAACCAGGCCCAACCCTGCTTAGCTCCCAAGATCTGATGCGATTGGATGCCACAGTACTACATTTGCAGGCTACATTATATTGTTGTTGTTGTTAGGTGCCGTCGAGTCAGTATCAGACTCATAGCCCTCTGTGCAACAGGGGAAACACTATTGTCAGTGCTTCTCTGCTGTTCATAGGGTTTTCAATGGCAGATTGAGTTTTGGGAGGGGGTTGTCAGGTCCTTCTCCCAAGCCTACAGCTTCTGGTGTTCCCAGGCAGTCTCCCATCCAGGTACTAACCAGGCCTGACCCTGCTTAGCTTCTGAGATCTGACGGGATCAGATGCCATAGGGCTACAGCTGCAGACTACATTATATTAGGTATCACTTATTAAAGAAATTCATGCAAACTAGTGCATTTTGCATCAAGAATAAGTGTCAGAATTGACCATGACTGCAGATCAGACTTTATTTATAATCAAATTACTCTTAAAAAAAAAAAATGCCTCCAGTCATGAGCATCCATGCTCCTATCAAGTGGGAAGAGAGAAGTTCTTGAGAGAGGTTCCTCTACTCAGATTCCCAAAAAACCTCAGCACTGATTAGCATAATTTCAAAACCTAGAAAAACAAAAATTATTTCATGTGGCTATATTGACACCACTTAAATTTATCAAACATAATTAATGAGTTCCTGTTGCATTAAAGCATTACTGGAGTTTGATAATTAATTTGAGAATTCCTCTATTGTTCTTCTTGTCGTTTGTGGTACTTGGGAGTTAAACTCAGGGCCTTACACATACTTGAAAAATGTTCTGCCACTGGGATGGACTCCCACCTCCCTTTAAAATTATTTCTTGTCTTGAGACAGGGTCTTACTAAGTTATGCAGGCTGCCTCTGGCCTTGAACTTGCTATAGTCTTGCCTTAGCCGCACCCAGCACTATGTCAGTGATTCTCTGCTATTCATAGGACTTTCAATGGCTGATTCTTTCCAGATTGTTTTGAGAGTGGATTGCCATGTGCTTCTCCTATTTTTGTGATGCTAGGCCTCAAAGAGTGCAGAGCAGCACTCTACCAACTGAGCCAAACCTCAGTTCAACATACCATGGAGAATAAACTAATATAATCCAGGGAATTTATTTTTTGTGATTCTTTTTGTACGATGTGATTTGTCTGCCATTTTGCTTTAAAAATGCCTGCTTGACTATTATAATAGTTATAGTAATTTTACTTTGGGGCTGGGATTTGGCTCAGTGGGTAGAGAGCTGCGCTGCAGTCTCTGAGGACCCGAGTTCAATTCCCAGCACCGCAAAAATGGGAGAAGAGCCTGACAATCCATTCCCAAGGCAATCCTGAAGCATTCAGCCATTGAAAACCCTATGAGGGTCACTATGAGTAGGATACCAACTCCAGGGCACCTAACAACAACAACAACAATTTTACTTTGCATGTACACTAGCTGGGTTTGGCTCTCTATTTGGGGTATAATTACTTATGTTCCTTGTAATTACATTGGGGAACAAAGGGTTGGAGGGCTCAACTGCATGTGTTGCCTGACCCATGACCCACCTCACCCTGTACCACAGAGAAATCCAGGGCAGTGGGAACTTCTATGTGAGCTGTGTCACTGAGTCTCTAGATTTCTAGACTCCAGAGGGACCATTAAAAGCTTCGTCCTCTTGGTGACCTCTCTGGTATTGGTGATCTGTTAACAGTTGCTTTAGGGTTAACTGCAAGAAATTTGGGTCTCCAGATGGAAAATCAGATTATAAATAAGTGAAGATCCTAATTGTTAGAGAAAAGCCAAGTGTTTGTTATACAATTCCCCCTGTCTTCACGTTATCAAGGCTTATCCTTATTATAAGCATCCATTTAACAATTCTAAAGGTAAAATGCATAGAATCTGGATCCTTTTTCATGTTACAAGGAGGCAGCCAGTGTATATCTAGTTTGTTATACAGAAGCAGTTTGTCTAATTTGGTTATTTTGTCTCCATTTAAGGACTATATTTGCCTAATTATTCAACTTTATTGCCTCTGCTTTGTATTGTCTGGATGCAATCCATGAGGACACTTCTCAGATTTCCATATGGCAAGTGGACTTGGCAAGATGTATCCCTGTGGCTAAGTTTATCTTGAGTTATTCTTTTACTGCCCCCGCCCCTTCTATCAATATGAGGCAGGCTCAGGTCTGCAGCCTGCCATTTTCTCTCTGCTCCTCTTTCTCCAGGGGAATCACACTATACTATGAAGGGTTTTTATTACCATTTTGTATAGCAGGAATTTCACAACCCACAGTTTACAGGAAAAACCATATGTTCAGTTCTCTTAGCTTTGGTCCTTGATGTTTTTTTGGAAAACTTTTTGATTTAGAAAGCTTTCTCTTTTTTTTCTCTTGAGTATATTCCTCTTGCAAGTGAAATCCTGACTTTTATATAGTTTCTCCTAAAATGGGCTCTAAGAGCTTGTTTTGCAATGCTTTTCCTTTGCATTCCAGCCATAATGATTCTAATCCTCCTCCCAGCAATGGAGAAAGCCAAGAAAAAGGAAATGTAAAAAAGTAAAGAACAATACTTCATTTATGTATTTCCATGGGCTTTATTCTGTCTGCCTTGGAATGGTGGGAAACCATGGAATTTGATCCTTCAGGTTAAAGATAGAATATGAACACATTAGCATACAAGTTTATACCCCCCAAATTTTCTGAAACGTCACTAAAATATAGAAATGCAGAAGGCCTTTTTTGACAAAAGGTAGAGATGGAGAGGGGAGGTAACTTCAGGAATATTTTAGAAATAAGAAAAAATGTTTGGTAGATCTGAGGGGGCTGAACCTTAAATTCATTGTGGAGAAACATAGGAAGTACTCTGATTTGCACACAAGATCCTCAGAATGCGCAGGAACTGGTAGCTCCAGACATCTGAGAGAGTGAGGGTGAAGGTGGAGCTAAAAACAGGACCGGCTGGAAGACCTTTAAGGAAGAAATTTTCTCCTTCTATTAATACAATCCCTTCTCCAACCTAACAGTGAATTTAAGATTTTTCTCTGTGGATAATAAGGCAGATGTCACTGACATGGGCACATGGAAGTGAAGAGAACCAGATGGAAATAGGGATATTAAATGAAGTCACATCTGAATATTTACTCCTTCTACCCCACTGCAGTCCACTTCCTACTGAACTCCCAAAACTTCAGAGATTAGAAGATTGTTTTCTAGAATTTCTGATAAGTCTAAAGAAAATATACAAAGATATCGGCACTAAGGTTTTTCTAATGAAAAAGACTAGGCAGATTCTCTGAATGAAACCCATTTTCAAGCAGCCCATACAATCTCCAGTTTTTCAGATATAAACAGGACACAATTAACACACATACAATCAAATAAACCCATAAGAAACAAAGTTTAATGGGGGAAACAAGAGGGTTTTTTTAAAATTGTCATTACTCTCAGAGTTATGGAAAAATAATGGATCTTTGAAGCAAGAACACAATGTGATTTTTAAAGGAATATGCAGAGAGAAAAGCTCTTAAAAATTAATATATATGGGAAATTGGAGAAAAGTGAACTTAAAAAGTCAGGAGCCTAGCATGATGATACATGCCTGTAATCCTAGCACTCTGGAGGCTGAGGCAGGAGGACTCCAAGTTCCAGGCTGGTTTACCCTACACAGTAAAACCCTATCTGAAAGAATTCTGGTAGTGGAGAGGGACTGGTTGAATAATAAGAGCAAGAGTCAGAAAGAATAAAGACGAGATCCGGTGCATTCAGGGTGGTATGTTCTCACTCATATGAGGGAGCTGATTCAAAATTACAAGAAGGAAAAAATCCTACTCAAAAGTCAGATCATAATAAAAGGGGGGGGAGGGAAGATAAGAATGATGTCAATATAAATGGACTAGAAATCGCATGTAATTGTTCTAACAAGATAAAAACAAAGACCACTACAGGAAAAGTTTCTATCTTAAGCAGAACTGGAACCCAAGGACATATAGAAAAATACTACTAAGTAAAAGATAGAGAAGACTTGGATGGGAAACTTAGATGAGAAGGGGAGGAGGGGGGGAAGCATAGGAGAGGGTATGGGGTGATCTATATAAATAATGTTTATCAAATTGCATATATGAAAATTGTCACAATGAAAAGCATGTCAAAATGAATCACATTATGATGTACATTAAAAATTTCTAATAAAAAAAGAAAGAATAAAGAAAATGGAGGGGAGGAAAACATTAAAATTGAAGAAAAATTACATAGTTAGAGAATGGAGCTTCCAGATTGAAATGGCCAATTGAGTTTCCAGAAAAATAGATGCAAGTAGTCTCAAATCAAAGTATAGCATCTTGGGACATAAGACTGGAGATGAATAGAAGGCCCTAGAAGCATCAAGAAGGCCGAGGGTGGTGACTGTAACATATGCAGAAACAGAAACCAGAGCAGCGTCAGAGTTCCTCACAGTAACCCCTGGAAGCTAGGGCACAGTGGAGTAATGTAGTCACAATTTTGAAGATGAACAATATCCAATCTGAAGTTTTATACCCACATAATTATCAACTAAGTATGAATGAAGACTAAAACATTTTCAGATATGCCAACCCTATGAATAGCAAAGAAGCACTGACATAGTTCTGGGCTTGGCACAGCATCAGTGAGCATTTTGTTCTGTTGCACACAGGGTCACTATGAGTCAGACCAGACTCAACAGTAACTAACAACAAAACAAGCCTCTAAAAAGGAAGCCTAGAGTTAGTCAGGTTGAACTGTAGTTGTCTCAGAGATTCTGAGCTCTGAGCTCACATTTAGCTACCATATTTCCTTCCTTCTCCCGCTTTCTCTGTATATAGAAATTACTTCTTTTATGCTTATCTGAAATATTTTGGAATTAATATTTGAATGAATCTTGTTAGACTCTGAGTTAAATGTTCCCTCTGACAATCAATTTAATCATTAACTCTTAAATTGTTAAGTCCAAATATTGTAAACTGAGATACATATATGTATATACTACATAGCAGGCACTGCATACATTATTTTAAGTTCATTTAAACCAATAATATAGATATTGTAAGAAAGTTGCACAGGTCATGATGTTCGTTTGTTTTAGTTTACATACTAGAGATAAAATGTACTCAATATGTACTACAATACTTTTGATTAAATAATAGTCAACCCATTTTGTAACTACATGACAAAAGTGTTTCTTGAAACCTTAGGGCCATTCTTCTCTGGGAAGGGATTCAGAATGGTAGACTACTGATCCTCCGTTCCTTCCCTAAGTGTACATAAGTCCGTCGTATACACATCACAGAGAGGAGTACAGATGCTTCTTGACTTATGGTGAGATGTTATCCTTGTAAAACCACCCTCAGTTGAAAGTGTTGTAAGTCAAAAATGCATTTAATACACTAAACCTATCAACATCCTATCTTGGCAACATAGCAAACTATGGAATGTCTACTGTTTTCCTCTCATGTTTGGGAGGCTGATTGTGCAATTATGTTCAGTGTGAAAGTTGTGGCTCACTGCTATTGCCCAGTATCACAAGAGAAGATGACGCTGTATATTGCTAGCCTGGGGAAAGATTGAAATTCCAAGTTTGAAGTATAATTTCTACTGAATGTCACCTTTGTGTCATTGTAAGGCCAAAAAAAAGGTGATGTCCAACCATTGTAAGTTGGGAAACATAGTATGTGTATACACTATGTAATAGACACTGGATGCATAACTTTAAGTTGTGAACACTTAAAATAAACCAATGATATAGACATTGTCATGTGTAAGAAGTTCCCAAATGGTTGTTGTTTTTGTTAGGTGCCGTCAAGTCGGTATCTGACTCATAGCGACCCTCTGTACAACAGGGGAAACACTATTGCCAGTGCTTCTCTGCTGTTCATAGGGTTTTCAATGGCAGATTGATTTTTGGGAGGGGGTTGCCAGGTCCTTCTCCCAAGGCTACAGCACTGGTGTTCCCGGCGGTCTCCCATCCAAGTACTAACCAGGCCCGACCCTGCTTAGCTTCCGAAATCTGACAGGATCCAATGCCACAGGGCTATGGCTGCAGACTCCCAAATGGATCTAAGCATAAATTAAATAATAAAATACTTTGCACAGCCTCACGAATGCTATATCTGATGAATTATCTTACATATGGAAATAGGACAGCATAGGACATGGTGGTAACAATTCTTATCTAAATCTTGGGGAAAGGCAGCATACTAAGCACTACTACATGGTGACATCCTCTTTAGTTCTAGAAATCTAGAAAGAATCAGAGAAATAGCAGCAAAAATAATAAGGAATAGACCAAAATGACAGGAAAAAGGATGGAAAGAATTAAGAATAACTTGGATAATTAGTGACAAAGAAGAAACACTCCATGCATAAAAAATGAAAACACCAGAAAAATTGGAGTGGAACAATAGAGGGGGTGGGTAATTATGGTGCCAACATACTTAAATTTTTGTTTTAAAGTTAGTTGCTATTAATGATATATGTGGAAACATTCAAGAGTATTTATAATCAAACTAAGTTTGAAATAATCTTCCAAAGAACAGAAATCTAGGAAAATAAATGAGCTTATTACCTCTACTTTAGATGTTTAATAAGTTGTCAAAATTTGCAATAATCCTTCTAGTCCAGTTAAAATTTTACACCAATCAAGGAAAAATATTTAGATCTCCTGTTGAAACTCTACTGTTTATTGTTTTAAAACAGAATGATAGTGGACTCAGTGAATATTTTGTTGTTAAATTTGTTTAAAAAGAAGTTGTTGTTGTTGTTAGGTGCTGTTGTTGTCAAGTCCTGTCCAACTCATACTGACCCTCATAGGGTTTTCAGTGGCTGATTGTTTCAGGATTACCTCGGGAGTGGATTGTCATATCATTCTCTCATTTTTGTGGTGCTGGGAATCAAACTCAGGACCTCAGAGACTACAGAGCAGCACTCTACCAACTGAGCTAAATCCCAGCTCAAACAAAGGTGGTTAAAGTACTCTATAGCTGAAAATAAAATTCTGTAGATTTATTTGTTGTCTTAAACAAATCTATGACCAAATACAATAAAGAATCTGAGATCATGGAGGGTAGGGCACATTCCTATTCTATTTATTTAAAATTTTACTCTTTTAAGTTGTTGTTGTTGTTAGGTGCCGTCTCAGTATCCGATTCATAGCGACCCTCATAGGGTTTTCAATGGCTCTTTTAAGTTAACATGTCATAATTGTATAAACACGTAACTATTTTATTTGCCATCACATCTCCAGCATTTAGCACAGCATTTGATACCCAGAAGGGTTCAATATTTTTGAATGAATTAATTAATGAATGATTTATAGGTTTGTACTTGACATTCCTTTTATACTTTTTTTTGGTATATGGTGGTTGAACCAGGGCCTTGTACATACTTTGCCACTGGGCTGCACCCCCAGCCCATTTTTTATTTTTTATTTGGATTCAGGGTCTTGCTGAGTTACACAGACTTCCTCTGTCCTCAAACTTGTGATCTCTTGCCTCCACCTTCAGAGTTGGGATTAAAGGTGTGTACCACCATGCCTGGCTCCTTCTATACATTTTTATCAAAAGTTAGAAAAGTTTTCCTTAAGGTTTTATATACTCCTTCTGTACTTGGGTGATGATCACAGATTTGGAAAACAGATATGGAGTCTAAATCTCAGTTTCTCTTTGGAGCTAGAAGTTAGTTGAAGATTTTTATATGAATATCCAGAAACTTTAAGAATTGTAAATACCCATTTCTACCGTGTATGTAGTAAAAGAGGTTGTGTGAAGAGTGTGTATGTGTGGGTGCTTCAGGGCAGAGGTGGTTGCGTATTCCTTTGTTTTACAAATAAAAAATAATGGAAGTGGAGTAGGGAGGAAGCCAGGCTAATTTCAGACTTTTTCTGTGTAACACACATTGCCAGAAGACAATAGAAGATTCATAAAGTCTGTAAGGAAGGGAGAAGGAGATAGGAAAGTTATGTAGATGTGTAGATGGAACTAAAGCAAAGGCAAAATAAGCAACATAAGTTAGAAGCTGCCAATTTTATTTATTTTTTATTTTTTAGATTTTCTTTTATGAACTTTGACTTGTTGAAAGCATTGCTTATTTGATTTCTGACCTTTCACACTTACGGACAGCTGCATTCATGCTAAAGCACATTCCAAGAGCAAATGAAGAAATTCCATAGTTTTTACGTCAGAAATTATGCCTGCCCCAAGATCTCTTTTTTATGGTTTCTTTGAGTGATTGGGCTGCTGTGTTATTATCTGAAATGCACACCATCTCATTGTAGAGGACAGCATGTTAGTAACAAATCATTTCATATGGAAACTTCCATTATCTGGTTCCTAACTTGGAGTTTTCTCCCTTGCTTGGCTAGCTACATCTTAAACTCTTTTTTTAAGGGGACATGTGAATAGTGTTTCTTTGTGTCGTTTGCTAATTTCAGAGTTTTGTGTTGTTTTCTCACGTGAATAAGTGTTTTGATAGAAATGAAATTTGGGGTAAAACAATTTTTTTTCTAAGGACTCAATGAATTTACTATTGTTTTCTGGCACTGTGTGTTACACAGAAAAAGTCTGGAATTAGTCTGGCTTCCTCTCCACCCTACTTCCATGTTTTTTTAATTTGTAAAGCAAAGGGGCACATAACTACCTCTGCCCTGAAACACACACACACACACACACACACACACACACACACACACACACACAGAACAGAAAATGTGTCCATAGTTCACACATCACTTTTTGGAAACACCCCCTCCCCCTTAGATTATTATTAAGATTAAATACCTAGATACTATAGTAATAATATGATAAATAATATTGTCTTTAGATGCTGTTGTGTCCAACTCATAGTGATCCTATGTACAACAGAATGAAACACTACCCGTCACTGTGCCATGCCTGGCACTATTGTCAGTGCTTCTCTGCTATTTATAGGGTTTTCGATGGCTGATTATTTCGAGAATGGGCTGCCAGGTCCTTCTCCCAAGCCTATAGCATTTGGTATTTCCAGGCAGTCTCCCATTCAAGTATGAACCAGGCAGACCCTGCTTAGCTTCGAGATCTGACGAGATTGGAAGCCAGAGTGATATGGCTATAGACTGTAGAAGGATACTGAGACTAAAAGCTTTGAACTTCAGTGGCATACAGTGTGAGGTTTATTTGCAAACAGGCAAACTTCAACTTCATCTTGTATTGGTCTGGTAGGCTCTTATGGATATTACAAGGATATTGGCTCTCTCCTTCTGGTAATAGAAATCACAAAGCTTAAAGGATCTTGAAGTTAATCTTCTCACTCAGTACTTTGATTTTTAGAAACTGAGTTAGAGAAAGATCAAATGGCAACAGGTCAGAGATAAAGTTTAGGAAGCACACACTCCCGTGCTTTAATCTAATGTGTTTTCTTTGCACCACTTTGCCACTCCAGCTCCCTCTTACCCCTATGCAGGACTGCAGAGGGAGCTGTCGTGAGAATTGGGAAAGTCATTTTCGAGATTGCAGTTGCTTTTGCTCTCTTGCTTTCCATAGTGGTTTCATTTGCAACAAAGGAGAATGGGCGGGGGGAGGGGGGTGAGGAAAGAGGAGAGAGAGAGGCAGGGGAGAGGGACAGGGGAAAGGGGAGAGAGAGAAAGAATGAATGACAATAAATATTCTGAAGAAAAAAAGGGCCAATGTAATGAGAAGCCTAATCAACTTGAACATATGATGCTATATGGACATTCTCTCCTCCAAAGAAAAGTTTCAGGAAATATTTTTACTTCCCAACTGATAGGAAAGATTCCTAGAGTCACAGTCTCTACTGCTTCTGAAATAGACTTAGTTGTTGTTGTTAGGTGCCCTCGAGTTGGGTCCCACTCATACTGTCCCTATGTACCACAGACAAAACACTCCCCAACCCTCTGGCATGCACAGCACTATGTCAGTGCTTCTCTGCTATTCATAGGGTTTTCAATGGCCGATTGATTTTTGGGAGTGGGTTGCTGGGTCCTTCTCCCAAGCCTGCAGCACCTGGTGTTCACCAATGGTCTCCCATTCAAGTGCTAACCAGGCCCAACCCTGCTTAGTTTCCAAGATCTGATGGGATCAGACACCATGGTGGCAGGGAAGATAACATTTCTAATGCTTGGTCCAAGCTGTTGACTTGGGAATTAGTGGGATTATCTAGAACAATAAAATTTGGGTGTGGTGCTCTGGGAAATATGCTCTCTATCACAGTTGTCAATTTAAATAGGAAATGAAAATCCTGATGTTTGTGTTCATGTAGTGTTAACACTGTACCTATAAGATTAAAAAATGAGGAAATTAAACTGTTCTTGTTCTTAAAGCAGTAAGATAGTGACAGATAAATTATATTGTTTTCACTCAGATGGCCCTAATATCTATTTCTCAGTTTATGCAATTTTTCTTAAATATTAAAAAAGATACTAAACTCAGAGCTGGGATTTAGCTGAGTTGGTAGAGTGGTGTGCTGCAGTCTCTGAGGTCCCGAGTTCAGTTCCCAGCACTGCAAAAATGGGGGAAGGGCCTGGCAATCCACTCCCAAGGCAATCCCGAAATAGCCATTGAAAACCCTGTGAGGGTCACTATGAGTCAGATACCGACTCGGCACCTAACAACAACAACAACTAAACCCAGAAAGTTGAAGCTCAGATTTCATGGATGAGAATAAATCTTTTACAATAGGAATGAAAATGTGTGTTATAGATCCAATTACCATTGTCTTTCTGCTGTATTAATTTAGATTCAAATTGCTGCAGGAGAAATGTCAGTCATTTATAAGATGTCTTATGACCCAGAAAAATGTTAATAAGCCCATGAAAAATATTTTGATAGCGAATCTTCAATGCAACATGATGTACAGTTTAAAATTATTTTATCCAACTTTATACTACTTTTGAAAGTTCTACTTTGATCATTTTGTCATCTTGTCAGAAATCAAAAAACAGCTTTAAAATGTTGAAAAAGTTGTTTTCATGTTTGAATGGGCATATTTGATATTTTTTTTTACTGTAACTGGGCCATTGTTTTTGCTGTACTAATTGGTACAACACAGCTTCTATGAAACTTATTTTGTGGTAGGCATACCATGGTACTTAAATCTGAGATTATCATGTTGTTATTAGGTTATTAGGTGCCATTGAGTCGGGTCCAACTCATGGTGACCCTCTGTACAATAGAATGAAACACTACCTAACACTGTGCTATGCACACCATCTTTTTAGATTTGAGCCCATTGTTTCAGCCACTGTGTTTCTTCTCATTTTGAGTCATGCCACATCAGCAAAAGGAGATACCAGGGGTTTTACTCCATTCCTATCATTAAGGTTGACTCTACTTTGTGGAGGCAACTCTTCCCCAGATATTTCCTGAATGCCTTCCATCTTGGCTCATATTCTGGCACTATATTTAACAGTGCTGCTTTGCTATTTATAGGGTTTTCAATGGCTAATTATTTCAGGAGTGGGTTACTGAATCCTTTTCCCTAGTATATCTTAGTCTGAAAGCTCAGCTGATACCTGTCCACCATGGGTGGCCCTGCTGGTATCTGCAATACCAGTGGCATAGCTTGCAGCATCATAGCAACACACAAGCTGGCACAACGTGACAAGCTGACAGATGTGTGTAAGGGAATGGATTATCATAGTGAACAAAAATAAATTGCCTCCCACCATCATAGAGAACATGTCTTGTGGGGAAAAATTCATGACATGGCTTGATTGTCAAGGAGAGGCATCTCTAAGGAAGAACATTTGGTGAGAGATTGGAAGGATGAGCAAGAGTTACCTTGGACACAAAAGGACAGAAAAGCATGTTCCTGGAGGAGAGGGAAACCTGTAAAAAGGCATGTGATGGGAAGACCATACTAACATAAAGAACCGAAGGATCAGTGTAGCTAAAGTATAGGCAGAGCTCCTGGGGAGAGAGGATGAGGCAAAAAATGTTAGACGGCGACATAGTAATCCAAAGGGAGATGGTGTTGTCCTGAGCAAGGCTAGTGACAATAGGAATGAAGAGAAATAAACATACTAGATGGAAGTGCATTGGAATTGACAAGATGAGATTTTGCCAGAGAGGGAAGGTAAGAATTAAGTATAAAACACAAGTTGGCTCCCAGGTAGGTGGTGGTGTCATTTGCTGAAAGTGAAAACGTTGGGAGTCTAGACATCCATGGGACAGTCAGTAGGTAGGTTGATGTAGGAGTAAGAAGCTCAGAATGAGTTCAACCAGGCTCCAAAGTACAAGTTTGACAGCCAGTGGCATTTGAGTATGTACATTGGTTGCACTTGCCCTTTCAGATGCACTTGTCACCCTTTTCCACCCTCGTTTTCACTCCCAGAAGGTGATATCTATGGGTTGATCAACAGATTTTCCCACCCACTGACTTCAAATTAGGTTCTGATGATAGAGATTCTTTTTCAAGAACTGTGAAAGGCCAGTGAGTTTACCCAACTTGTAAGCAGATGAGTTAACTTCACACTATCATGGACTCTACAGAAGACATGGGTCACCTATTCAAAGAACTGTATCACCTACAGTGATTGAGGTAGCTAGAGTATAAGCCTTCTCCTGAGTCTGTTCCCCAAACTCTGGTGTGCACAGGGCACTGGGAAGAAGGCCAGGAGAGACGTGCTAAATGAGAATTCTTTAGCTTAGGGAGATTGAATCTTATAATGGGAGTAAACATGGCTGAGGGGCTGGGATTTGGCTCAGTTGGAAGAGTGCTGCACTGCAGTCTCTGAGGTCCGGAGTTCAATTCCCAGCACCACAAAAATGGGAGAAGGGCCTGGCAATCCACTCCCAAGGCAATCCCGAAACAGTCAGCCATTGAAAACCCTATGAGGGTCGCTATGAGTCGGATACTGACTCGACGGCACCTAACAACAACAACAAACATGGCTGAACATGGATCAGGGGAAAGATGCTATCTTTATCTTCCAACACTACTTGCTACATTAGCATCCTTGACAAGATAGGAATAAAAACATCATTGCCTCTTCTCTTAAGTCCTGCAGAAATGCAAAAATCCTATGTAGTTCCCCTAACAATCCAAAGCAAGAAATCAATAGAAGTGAAGAGAGTGTGGTCCAGTGTTTATTTCTGTCCTTTGGAAGTTGCCTGGGTCTGGCTGTGTTCCTCAACAGAAAGTCAATGCATCTGTCAAAATGAGTCTCTGCACAACCCTTTCCCGCGTACCAGTCATCATTCCTTCTCCTAGTCTGGTGGGTCTAGAAATAGCAAGAGCCCCTCCTTGCCCACGTTCTAGAGTATGGCACTGCTACATGAAGGTCCTTCATATCCTCCCCACTACTTTGTAAATAGCCTCTCTAGATAAGCCCTTCATGCTTTAACCCAAACTAAGTGTGCCATCTGTTTGTTGTTAGGATCCGGAATGACATGATATCTCTGAGTTGTGGGAGTGAATGTCATGGATATGGGAGACAGTGAAGAGTGAGAAGAAGAGAGAGCAAGGGAAGACCCTGAGGGCTATCGATACTACGGCATGGGCAGAGAAATATGAACCTGCATAGGAGATTTTTGCCACAAAAATTTGGCTACAGGATTTTGTAATATAGTCTTTCTCCTGAGTATTTTGACATTGAAGCCATTCCAGGTTGCTGTGTGAGATGGGGTGGTGTTCAGTGAACTGTGGATAGCCTTAGAGGACAATCAGCAGGCTGGAAGCCTGAGATCTTTGGGTTGATTTTGTTACCTATACTATAGGCTCAGAAATCTGATTTTGCTGGCATACTGCAAGTACCTCTGTTTCCATAAATGCTAGAAATGCCAATTTGCTTATTTTTAGTGAGAAATATACTGTCATCCAAGTGGAATATTTAAATTTGCACAGTCTATTTGTAAGCATGTTTTTTAGATCACCAAAAGTTGCTTTTTTTGGGTTTCTTATTAAATAAGATGTTTCCTAAGCTGGCCATCTCTACTTCTCTGGTTTACATTTAAACATGACGTAGTTATATCCTTTCTTCTGATTGTCACAGAGTTGTAGGTGCATTACTGAGACTGATCACATCATAGCTATTTTTGTACTTTTCCTCCACATGGCAGTAGAAATATTTTGCTCTAGGGAATAATATTTCTGCACATTGCTTCCATATCCATTTTGTATTGACTTCTATTTATGGCTCTATTTGTCTTACCCACTTCAACCGGGGAGAAAGGGAGTTAATTTCCTCTTACCCTCTCCAGTGGTCTTGGTGTGCAACTCCTGGTAATATAGGGAGGCAGGTTGTATGACCTCTCATACAAATAAGTTGGCATGGCTAAAGGGTAATCTGTGTGAAAGCTGAAGGTGAAGAGGCATATGAAGTACCTTATAAAACAATCAAAATAAGTAAGTGGTTAGAAAATGAGTGCTATTGTTGTTAATAATGAAATGATTAGAAAATACCATATCATTTTATTGCTGGAATGTTAATCAGGAGCTACCAAAACATTTTTCTGCTTCTTACTTAGTATGCTTTACATTAGTCATGGGCATAGAATATTGAGAGCAGAAGATGATATTTCATTATTCAAGAGGTATGTGTATGGTGGTGGGAGTCTTGCTATTTTTCTTTTTTTAAACTTGTGGAATGAACTCGATCTTCAGACTGAGTGAATTGCTAATTTCCAACTAGTTGTGCTGGGTCTTACAAGAAAGATTACAAAAGTATTTAGGATACCTGGGCATTACTCCCCTGTAAGGGGAATAAGGTATATTTAGAAGATATATTTAGAAGATATTACTAGCACTGAAACCCCCATTAGTCAGACAATGTGTTTTTAATGTGCATTACTGAGACCAGGCTGCCCCCAAATTAAGAAGCACTTGTTCCATGCTGCATTAAGAGAAGAACTAATGCATCCTTTAATTGGATTAAGACCATTTATTTTTACCATAATCATACCTAGTGTAGACTTATCTTTCTAGTTGAATCTTAAAACTAAGTGCTGTGAGGATGATGTCAGCAACATGGCAGAACAGGAGGCCACTGACTTTCTTTGAACTCATGGATGCACGGAGTCAGCATCTATTTACAGGTCAATTCCTTCTCAGAGAGAGTCAGAAATTAAGTAAAATACTCCCCTGCACTGGGCAACTAAGAAATTATCCCCATCTGATAGGTAGGAAAAACAGAGCCACACTGAAGCACAGGCCCTGCTCTAGGCATTGTGCCCTACAATTGGTAAGGAAACCCCCAAAACCAGATTCTCCTTGAGGAAAAGAGGGTTTGGACCACACAAATACTACTCTAACTCTAAGGTTTCCCACAGTTTGACTCTTAATACACCAATTCTAGGAACAGTGGAGACCAGACATATAGAAGTTTCTCTAGACCATAGGAAAGGTGAAGTTTTATTTGGGTTCACAAGCACTTCTAGGGACTTGATCCTCAGGAATCAAGGCAGAGAAGGGGCTCAAAATCAAAGATGCCAGTTTCTGTCTGGAAGGGATCTGCCTGCATTCTTTGCCAACTGTTGCTGTGACAGTCTGGCTAATTCCTAGCACACATCAGAGAAATGACTAGGCCAAAAACATTAGATTTCTCGCAATCTGAGGGGGAGTTAGACACTTCCTAAACCTTCCCCCTGGGCTCTCCCCAGCAATAACTCCAGGTCCACTAACTCTTCGTGGAAATTTGTCACACATGAAACACTCTACTTTTATAATCCCAACCCAATGTGCTGCATGCTAAACCTTCTGGCTCTGGGAACACACAGGACTGGACTCAGGAGTCTCCTTAGATCACAAAACAAAGAGGTGGGTTTAAAAGGCACATAAGTACTTCTAGGAGCTACCTCCTGTGGAAAGTGCAGAAAGGGGTTAAAAGGGGACCCTAGCTATTTCCCCCTGAATATGGTTTCCTATACTGTCTTCCAGTGGTTGCTTGTTTGCCTGACTTCTAACTTGTATCTCAGTGTTAAAAGGGCAGACAGGCAGTAGACTCCTGGCAGTCTGCATAGGAGCCCAGCACTTCCCAAGCTGCCTTCCCCTGGTTGTCCCTGTGATAACTCCAAACTAATAATTCTTCCAGGAAGGATTTTGTCCATACATTGAGGACCCTAAATGTTATATTCCGCCTCCCAAGGGACTACTTCCTTAACTAACTAGCCATGGGCTTTGACCCCCACACGTCTTTCAGTTTGCCGCACTGTGGGGGCTTGTGTGTTGCGATGAGTTTGACAGCTCTGCCACTGTAACCTTGGACATGAGCAAGGTTACCCGTGGTGGACAGGTTTTCAGCTGAGCTTCCAGACTAAGACAGACTAGGGAGTAGGACCTGGCGAACCACTCCCGAAACAAGTAGCCATTGAAAACCCTATGAATAGCAAAGAAACACTGTCAGATATAGTGTCAGAAAATGAGCCCCCCAGGTTGGAAGGTACTCAAAAGACTACTGGGGAAGAGTTGCCTCCTCAAAGTAGAGTCTACCGTGATGACGGAAATGGAGTAAATCCCCAGGGTGCTAAACTTGCTGATGTGGGATGACTCAAAATGAGGAGAAACACCTGTAAACATCCATTAATAATTGGAACATGGAATGTATGTAGTATGAATCTAGGATAACTAGAGATCGTTAAAAGAGAAATGGAGCACATAAACATTGACATTCTAGGCATTACTGAGCTCAAATGGACTAGCATAGGCCATTTTGAATTAGACAATCCTATGGTCTACGATGCTGGGAATGATAAACTAAAGAGAAATGGGGTTGTTTTCATCATCAAAAAAGACATTTCAAGATCTGTCATGAAATACAATGTTGTCAATGGTAGAATAATACCCATACGCCTACAAGGAAGGCCAGTTAATATGACTATTACTCAAATTTATGCACCTACCACTAAGGCCACAAATGAAGAAAGGGAAGACTTTTATCAGCTTCTGCAATCTGAAATAGATGCAACATGCAATCAAGACATACTGATAATCAGTGGTGACTGGAATACAAAGGTTGGAAACAAAGAAGGCTCAGTAGTTGGAAAACATGGTCTTGGTGACAGAAATGAAGCTGGAGATCGCATGATAGAATTTTGTCAGACCAATGACCTTTTCACTGCAAATACGTTTTTTCAACATCATAAACAGAGACTATACACATGGACTTCACCAGATGGAACACACAGGAATCAAAGTGACTACATATGTCAAAAGAGATGATGGAAAAGCTCTGTACAAAATGTCAAAACAAGACCAGGTGCTGACTATGGATCAGACCATCAACTTCTCATATGCAAGTTCAAACTGAAGCTGAAGAAAATTAGAACAAGTATATGAGAGCCATGGTATGACCTTGAGTATATCCCACCTGAGTTCAAAGACCACCTCAAAAATAGGTTTAATGCATTAGACACAAATGATGGGAGACCAGAAGATTTGTGACATGACATAAAAGATATCATTCAAGAAGGAAGCAAAAAGTTCTTAAAAAGACAAGAAAAAAAGAAAAGACCAAACTACATGTCAAAAGAGACACTGGACCTTGCCCTCAAACATAGAGCAGCTAAAGTAAAAGGAAGACATGATGAAATTAAGGAACTAAACAGATTTCAGAAGGCAGCTCAAGAAGACAAAAACAAATATTATAATGACATGTGCAAGGAGCTGCAGGCAGAAAACCAAAAAGGAAGAACACACTCTGTGTTTCTCAAGCTCAAGGAAGTGAGAAAAAATTCAAGCCTCGAGTGGCAGTAGTGAAAGAGTCTACAGGGAAAATATTGAATGATGCAGGAAACATCAAAAGAAGATGGGAAGAATACACAGAGTCATTATACAAGAAAGAATTGGTAGATGACCAACCATTCCAAGAGTTGGCATACGAAGAGGAACCAATGGTGTTGAAGGACGAAGTGGAAGCTGCCTTGAAAGAACTGGTGAAACACAAGGCTCCAGGAATTGATGGGATACCAGTAGAGATGTTTCAACAAACAGATGCAGCACTGGAGGTGTTTACATGTTTATGCCAACAGATTTGGAAAACAGCTACTTGGCCAAGATCCATATTTGTGCCTGTTCCCAAAAAAGGGGATCCAACTGAATGTGCAAACTGTCGGACAATATCATTAATATCACCAGCAAAATTCTACTAAAGATCATTCGGAAGCGACTGCAGCAGTATATAGACAGGGAATTACCAGAAAATCAAGCAGGATTCAGAAGAGGGCGGGGAACCAGGGACATCATTGCTGATGTCAGGTGGCTATTAGCTGAAATCAGAGAATATCATAAAGATGTCTATCTCTGTTCTATTGACTATGCAAAAGCATTTGATTGTGTGGATCATAACAAATTATGGATAACACTTTGGAAAATGGGAATACCAGAACACCTAATTGTGCTCATGAGAAATCTGTACATGAACCAGGAGGCAGTTGTTCAAATAGAACAAGGAAACACTGAGTGGTTTAAAGTTGAGAAAAGTGTGCATCAGGGCTGTATACTTTCACCCTATCTCTTCAATTTATACGCTGAGCAAATAATCCGAGAAAGTGGACTTTATGAAGAAGAACACAGCATCAAGATTGGAGCAAGATTCATTAACAACCTGCGTTATGCAGATGACACAACTCTGCTTGCTGAAAGTGAAGAGGATTTAAAACATTTACTGATGAAGATCAAAGATCATAGCCTTCAGCATGGGTTACGACTAAACATCAACAAAACAAAAATCCTTACGACTGGGTCAGCACGCAACTTCACAATAAATGGAGAAAAGATTGGGGTTGTCCAAGATTTTGCTTTGCTTGGTTCTATAATCAACACCCGTGGAAGCGGCAGTCAAGAAATCAAAAGACGCATTGATCTAGGAAAAGCTGTGGCAAAAGATCTCTTTAGAGTATTGAAAAGCAAAGATGTCACATTGAAGATGAAGGTGCATCTGACTCATGCCATGGTATTTTCAGTCGTATCATATGTTGTGAAAGCTGGACATTGAATAAGGTAGACAAAAAAAGAACTGATGCTTTTGAATTGTGGTGCTGGAGGTGTCTATTGAATATACCATGGACTGTCAAACAACCAACAAATCTGTCCTAGAAAAAGTGCAATAGAGTGCTCCTTGGAAGCAAGAAGGGCCAGACTGTGTCTTACATATTTCGGACATGTAGTCAGGAGAGATCAATCCCTGGAGAAGGACATCGTGTTTGGGAGAGTGGCAGGTCAAGGCAAAACAGGAA
The DNA here is from genome assembly GCA_007922755.1 of Pedetes capensis. NCBI lineage: Eukaryota > Metazoa > Chordata > Mammalia > Rodentia > Pedetidae > Pedetes > Pedetes capensis. The sequence goes on along the minus strand of VMDO01000661.1, from coordinate 89,031 downwards.
AACCCTCCACCAGGTGGATGGACACAGTGTCTGCAACAATGGGCTTAAACATAAATAAGATGGTTTGCCTGGCACAGAATCGGGAAGTGTTTCGATCTGCTGTACGTAGGGTCTCTATGAGTCGGACTCGACTCGACGGGACCTTACAACAACAACAACATGGGTTTTGATGGGCTCTGCATTCCTCAGTTTACCTAGACCAAAGAAAATCAAATAGTAGACATACAATTGGCCAGTTCCTACAGCTGTCTCCCTAGGATCAGAGGATGCTGCCTGAATGTGAGGGCAGGTACTTCCCACAGATCACCTCCCTTAGTGCAGAGAGAGTGGGAGAAAAACAGCAGTCTCAGCTTTCCATGAGAAATGAAAACTGGAGCACATATCTAAAACCTCAACTTTTCCAGATAATTCTAGAGGAACTGGTTTCAAATTTACCTTAGACTACTGACAGAACGTGGCACATCCTCATCTTTTGTGGACTACCAAAGTCAGCGATAGTAGTCTCACAAAAACCTGGGAAGCACATTGAAGTTTCTGGCAGGATAGATTGGTGAGATCTCTTAAACGAAGCCAGGTGGACAAGACTGGGAGAGATGGCTATCTTAAATAATACACAGAAACCAATAGAGAGAGTCAAAGAAAATGAGGAAATATGTTCCAAAGAAAAGAACAAGATAAAACTCCAGAAGTTGGCCTCCACAGGGAGTTTTAAAAAATTATCATAAAAATGCTCACCAGGGCCAAGAGAGCAATGAAAGATCAAGCTAAGAATATTAATAAAATGATGAAAAGTAGAAAATGAACCAAATAGAAAACATAGAGCTGAAGAATGCTCTAATTGGAAAAAATGCTGTAGAGGGATTTCAAAGCATCCTAGATCAACCAGAAGAAATGATCAGTGAAATTGCACGCAGATCACTAGAAATTATCCAATCTGAGGTGTCAAAGGAAAAAACGAAACAGAGTAATGACTACTTAAGGGATTTATTGGACACCATTAAGTGAAACAACAATTACTGTGTGTCTGAAGAGTAAGAGAGAGAAAGAAAGAGAATACAAATATATTTAAAGAAACAATAGCAGAAAACTTCCCCAGAAGGAAATAGAAATTGAGATCCAGGGAGCACAAAGAACATTGTGTAAGATGAATCTAAAGAGATCCACTTTATATTGCTAATAACACAGTACCACAGACTAAGTTTTAAAGGAAAGAGATTTATTTTGGCTCAGAATTCTGGTCCAAGATTAATAGGCCATTTTTGGTGATATCCTTTTTGCTGGAAGAGTCCTGAGGCAGCACAGAACATCACACAGAGACAGGAAGCACATGTCTGTATGTATGTTAGAGAGAGGGAGAGGGAAGAAGGAGAGACAGAGAGGGGGAGGGAGGGAGGGATAGCCCTTGGCTTATTAAGTCACCAGTATTCAGTGAGATGTCCACCCTGATGAATTTACCTAATCACTTCTCAAACACCCTACTGATAAACACCATAGTTAAATCAACTTTCTATCCTCTTAATACCTCACAGTGAGAATTAAATTTCAAAGGTTCTCAGGGATGATAAACCAGATGCAAACCATATTCAAACCATGCTGCTGTTGTTAGGTGCTGTTAAGTTGGGACTGTCTCATAATGACCCGTGTAGGATTTTTGATGGCTGAATGGTTTTAGGATTGTCTTGGGAGTGGATTACTATGCCCTTTTATTTTATGCAGTGCTGGGGATCAAGCTCAGGGCCTCACAGAATGAAGAGTAGCACTCTACCAACTGAGCTACCAACCCAGTCAGTGTTCAAACCATAGTACCAAGATCATCATAATCCTGTTGTCAGAAGTTAAAGACAAAGAAAAAATTTTGAAAAAAGCTAGGAATAAGCTACTTGTAACACACAAGGGAATCTCAGTAAAACTGTCAGTGGCTCTTTCAACAGAAGCCTTGCAGGCCAGAAGGGAGTAGAATTATATATTCAGAAGACATAGAGAATAAAACTACCAGCCAAGAATACTATATCCCACAACTTTGTCTTTCAAAAAGTATAGAAGATAAAAACTTTCTCAAACAGAAGCTGATGAAATCACTGGTAAAATTAATTACATTGTCATATTCAAAATATGAATATTATAATGATGGTAAGCAAATCAAGTATATTCTAGAATAAAGGTTAAAAAACAAGACAATTAAAAAATTACTATAGATACAGTGCCTGCATCTGTAGCACTGTGGCATCTGACCCCATCAGATCTTGGAAGCTAAGCAGGGTTGGGCCTGGTTGGTACTTGGATGGGAGACTGCCTGGGAACACCAGATACTGTAGGCTTGGAAGAAGGACCTGACAGCTCACTCCCAAAAATCAGCCCACCATTAAAAGCCTAATGAATAGCAGAAAAGCACTAACAATGGTGTTTTGCCTGTTTTACACAGGGTGGCTATGAGTCAGACACCAACTCAACAACACCTAACAACAACAACAACAACAACAACAACAGATGCAATAATTTATTAAGGTATACAAGTTATAAAAGAATGTAAATTGTGACATCAGAAGCAAAATTAAGAGGGAGAATAAAGAACAGTTTGTGTATTTGATTAAAATTGTCAGCCTAAAATGGTAAGATTTTTGCATAAGCCTCACCGTATAATCACATTGCAAAATGTTGTAGTAGATATAGAACAGATAAAAAGAAAAGATTCAAAACATACTACTGCAGAATATCATCAAGCCACAAATGAAGAAAGAGAGGAAAAAAGAACAAGAGATTTATACATCAATCAGAAAACAATTAAAAAGTGACACCAATCTGCCCTTCTCTAACAAAAATTATTTTGAATATAAATAGTTTAAATTCTCAATTAAAATTTATAAAGTGGATGAATTGATTTAAAAAACAGGATATAACTATATGCTTCTTAAAACAGAATCAATTCATATAAAGGAAAATCATAGAGTGAAAGCAAAAGGAAGCAAAAATATATTCTATGCAAATAGAAACCAAAAGAAAACAGATAAGCTGTATTTACATAAGACATATTAGAACATTAGGCCAAAACTGAGAAAAAGAGAAAAAGAACATTATTGTATAGTGGTAATCAGTTGACTTATCAAAAGCATATAACAATTGTAAATATATATGTGCCCAACCTCGCAGCACCTAAATTCATTTGGCAAACATTTAAGAATTCTGAAAGAAGATCTAGACTATGTCATAATAATACTTAGGGTTTTAGTAGCCCAGTTACAGTAATAGGTGAATCATACAGACATAAAATCAGTAAGTAAACATTGGACTTGAGCAATGCTTTAGGCCAAATGTACCTTACATACAAACATAGAACATCACATCCAGTAGCAACAGAGTGTACATTCTTGTCAAGTGCACATAGAACACTGTGCTAGATAGATCATATTATAGGATACAATAAGTATTAACAAATTCAAGAAGATTGAAATTAAGTACATTTCAGACCACAATTTTATAAAACTAGAAATCAATAACAGAAAATATCATGAAAAATTGACAAATATTTTCCAATAAAAAAAGAAAAAAAATTGACAAATATATGGAATTAAAACAATATGTTCCTAAACAGCTGTTGGGCCAAAGCATACATTAAAAGGGAAACTGAAAGATATCTCAAAAAAGGAAATGTAAATACACTGTACCAAAACTTATGGGATGCAGTGAAAGTGGTTCTAATAGAGGAATTTATATCAATACATGTCTACATCAAAAAAAGAAGAAAAATCTTAACCTAATGTTACATCTCAATGAACTAGAAAAAAATCCCCTAAAACCTAAGTTAGTAGTAGAATGGAAATAATTAAGATCAGAACAGAAAAAAAAAATAGAAACTAGAAAATAATAGAAAGATCAATAAAGTTAAGGTTTGTTTTTGAAACATTAAAAAGATTGACAGCTTCTTAGACAAACTACAAAAAAGGACAGAGGAATCAAATAGATAAAGTGAGAAAATAGGAGACATTACAGTTAATAGCACAGAAGTACAAAAGATAATAAAAGAGTTACGAACAATATATGCAACAAAATGGATACCCTGGAGTAAATGGATAAATTACCCCATATATATATAACCTACCAAGATTGAATCAAGAAGAAATGACAAATCTGTACAAACCAATAATGAGTAAAGAAATTTAATCAATAATAAAATGTCTCCCATGAAAGAAAAACCAGGACAAGATGGCTTCCTGGCTAAACTCTACCAAACATCTGAAGGAAAATTAATATCAAAAAATCAAAGAAGGGAGAATCCTTCTAAATTAATTTCATGAGGCCAGTATTACCTTGATACCAAAGAAAGACAGGGATACTACAAGGAAACTACAAAAGCAAATATCCTTGATGAACACAGATGCAAAAATCCTCAACAGAATACCAATACACCCTATTCAACATTACATTAAAAGGCTCACTCACCATGATCAAACAGGATTCATCCCTGGAATGCAAGGATAGTTCTGAATATGTAAATCAAGAAATGTGATTCACAGTATTCACAGAAAGGATGAAAATTATATGGCACTTCTTGTTAGGTGCCATCTAATCAGTGCCCAACTCATAGCGACCCTAAGTACAACAGGTGAAACTCTGTTGCCAGTGCTTTTCTGCTATTCATAAGGTTTTCATGGTTGACTGTTTTGGGAGTGGGTTGCTGGGTCTTTCTCCAAAGCCTACAGCACCTGGTGTTCCCAGGTGGTCTCCTATCCAAGGACTAACCAGGCCCAACCCTGCTTAGCTTCCAAGATCTGATGGGATCGGATGCCACAGTGGTACAGCTGCAGGCTATATGTCAATAGATGCAGAAAAAAACCTTTGACAAAATTCAACTTCTTTTTAATCATAAAAGTTCTCAACAAAATAGATTTAGAAGGCTTGTTCCTCAACACAATAAAGGTCATATACTTCAAATCCACAGCTATCATTATACTCAATGGGGAAAAGTTGAAGGCTTTTCCTTTAAGATCAGGGAAAAGGAAGCCTATTCTTATCACTTACATTCAATAAAATATGGGAAGTCCTAGCCAGAGCAATTGGTGAAGAAAAAGAAACAAAATGCATACAAATAGGAAATGAAGAAATGAAATTGTCTATTTGCTGATGATATGCTCATAAAGTCTCCTCCAAACTGGAAAGAAAGTTCTGCAAAATTTCAGTTTACAAAATTAACATACAAAAATCAGCGTTTCAATATACCAATAAGGGACTATCTTTAAATAAGACAATCCTATTTATAATTGCATAAAAATCCTAGGATTTTATTTGGAAGAAAATGAGAAAGAAAGACCTACATACTGAAAACTGTGAAACATTGATGAAAGAGATTGAAAGTGACACAAATAAATAGGAAGATATGCCATGTTCATGGACTGGGTAAATTAATATTCTTAAAATAGCCATACTACCAAAAACTGTCTACAGATTCAATGCCATCCCTATCAAAATTCCCATGCCGTTTCTCACAGAAATAGAAAAAGCAATTCTAAAGTTCATATAGAACTATAAAAGACTCTGAATAGCTAAATCAATCTTGAACAAAAAGAAGAAAGCTGGAGGCATCACGTTACCTGATTTCAAAATGTATTACACAGCAGTAATTAAAACAGCATGGTACTGGCATAAAAACAGACACATTAACCAGTAGAATGAAATAAAGAGCTGGGGAATAACCCCATATAACTATGGCCAATTAATTTATGATGAAGGGGACAGAACATACAGTGAGGAAACAACAGTCTTTTTAATAAATGGTACTAGGGAAACTGGATATCCACATGCAGAAGAATGAGTGAACTGTTATGTCACAAAATATATAAGAATCAACTCAAAATGGATTAAATAGTTAAAAATAAGATTTGAAACTGTTAAACTTCTAGAAGAAAACCTAAGAAAAAGCTGCGTGACATTGTTCTGGGCAACAGTTTCTTGGATATGACCCCAAAAGTACAGTGTACAAAAGCAAAAAATAGGTAAGTGGGATTGTATCAAATTAAGCTTCTGCATAGCAAAGGAATCAACAGGATGAAGTAACAACCTTCAGATTGGGGAAAAACATTTGCAAATTATACATCAGATAAGGGGCTTAGACATAATATATACAAAGAAGCCATACTACTCAGAAACAAGAAAACAAATGATCCTATTTGAAATGCACAGAAGACCTGATATTTCTTAAAAAAAGGCATTCAAGTGGCTAACAGCTATGTGTAAAATGTTCAATATCACTAATCATCAAAGAAATGCAAATTAAAATCACAAGGAGATATATCAACCTTACATCTGTTAAAAGGGCTATTACAAACAAGATGAAACATAACTTGTTGGTAATAATATGGAGAAAAGGGAACACTTATACATTTTCAGTGGAAATGTAAATTAGTACAGCCATTTTGGAAAACATGGAAATTCCTCAAAAAACTTAGAATTGCTCTATCATTCAGTGGGATGCTACTTCTGTGTATTTATACCAAGGAACTGAAAACAGTATGTTGGAGAAATATCTGCATTCTCATGGTCATTGCAGCATTATTCACAACAGCTGAGGTATGGAAACAGTGTCCATCAATGGAAGAATAGATTTTCAAAAGCAAGATAAACATACAAACACACATACACACACACACATATACACTATGACATAATATTAAGCTTTTAAAAAGATGAAGTTCTGTTATTTTCAGCAACATGCAGGAATGTAGATGACATGAGAAACCAAATAAGCCAGAAAGACAAATACAATGTGATCTCACTTGTATGTGGAATCTAAAAGACTCTAACTCATAGGAATAGAGAGGAATGGTGGTTACCACAGACTGAGGTGAGGGATGGGTGTGAAAATAGGGGTGTTGGTCAAAGGGTACATAGTTTCAATTAGACACGAAGAATAAGTTCTGGTGCTCTGTTGATCAGCAATGTGATTATGTTGTTGTTGTTAGGTGCTGTTGAGTTGTGTCTGACTCATAGCAACCCTCACAGGGTTTTCAATGGCAGATTGTTTTGGTATTGCCTTGGTAGTGGGTTGCCATGTCCTTCTCCCATTTTTTCGGTGCTGGGAATCGAACTCGGGACCTCAGAGACTGCAGAGTGGCACTCTACCAACTGAGCTAAATCTTAGTTAATAATATTGTTGTTGTTTTTGTTGTTAGGTGCCATCGAGTCGGTATCCGACTCATAGCGACCCTCTGTACAACAGGGGAAACACTACTGTCAGTGCTTATCTGCTGTTCATAGGGTTTTCAATGGCAGACTGATTTTTGGAAGGGGGTTGCCAGGTCCTTCTCCCAAGCCTACAGCTTCTGGTGTTCCCAGGCGGTCTCCCATCCAGGTACTAACCAGGCCTGACCCTGCTTAGCTTCCGAGATCTGACGGGATTGGATGCCACAGGGCTATGGCTGCAGTTAATAATATTAGATATTTCTAAAAGAATGGATTTTAAATATTCTTACCAGAAAGAAATGATGATGGATATGTAAATTGGTCTGATTTATTCATTCAAGTATTTATTTAAAAGTTGGACATGGTGGTATCCATCTGTAATCCCAGGAACTCAGGAGGCTGAGACAGGAGGATCACAAGTTCCAGGCCAGAGGCAGCCTGCATACTTAAGTGAGATCCTGTCTCAAAAAAAAAAAAAAAAAAAAAAAATTAAAATAGGCTAGGGGTGTAGGCCAGTGGTAAAACACTTGCAGAGTAAGTGTGAGGCCCTGTGTTCAACCCTCAAGTACTGTACACACACACAGACACACACACACTCACACACACACACAAAGAATATATACATGTATCAAAACATCATTATCCCCAAATAGTACAATTATTATTTGTCAATTAAAATTTTGAAAAATATTTAAAAACCATAAAAAACTATGTGCTTCAGTCATTCCCATAAAAATTCTTCATAATGTAAACTATACTTTTTTTCCATGTGATTGCTAATTTTCAGTAGTCAAGACTATTGGAAACTAAATTTATTTTATTTGAGGTGACATGCAAATAGGATGGAATTAGGAAGTAGCAATTTTGACAATTTACCAAATTCAGGTTATCCAATATTGATATTACTATCAATGAGAAATATATGGCACAAAAAATCCTAAAGAAAGACCAGAATGTATACATTGAAACTGTATTTGCATAACTGGAATTGGGTACCTGAGAGTATACATGCACATTTGTTATGTATGTCTATAAATTTAGTAATGCAAAGATCTACAAACTGTAGAAAAATTTAGATTCCTTTTTCATTATATACATGCTAATTTAAAAAATTTTTAAAAGTTAGGTGCCTGATGAAATATTTTTATACCAAGAATTATTTTGACTTTCTATTTTACTAGTTGTTGTTGTTAGCTGCCATTGAGTATGTGCCTGACTCATAGGGACCCAATGTACAAAAGGTGAAGCACTACTAGTAGTGCTTCTCTGCTGTACATAGGGTTTTCATGGCTGACTGTTTTGGGAGTTGCTAGATCTTTCTCCCAAGCCTACAGCACCTACTGTTCCCAGGTGGTCTCCCATCCAAGTACTAACCAGGCCTAACCCTGTTTAGTTTCCGAGATCTGATGAGATTGGATGCCACAGTGGTACGGATGCAGGCTAACTAGTTATACTTAGTACTTAGTTAGTACTTATATGCCAGGTACCATTTTAAGTGCTTTATATATAATCATTAACTTAATGTTCCTAATTGAAGAAGGTACACTTACTCCATATTACAGATGAGAAAACTGAGGCAAGCATGGAAAGTTTAAATAACTTGCTTAACATCATATAGAGTAAAGTCAGATAGAAATCCAGGTAATTGGCTTCAGGCTCTGTACTCTTAACCACTATGAAATATTTGTTCTGATTCTTGTCAATATGTGTTTTTTTTTCCATCTTTGTCAGGTGATAAGAATAAGCAGTCTGTATATTGTCTTACCATACAGACATATTTATTTCAAAATTTTTCCTTTTTGGCTAAATTAATTCTATGCTTCAAATATTTTTGTCAATACCCTAAATTCTCTTTCTTCTCTGCCTGTTTGTATCTGACAAAGCATCATGGTTGATGAGTCCAGCTATTTGTTTTCTTGGTTTTTACTGCATAGCAACCAAGAACAGTTAGAGAAAAACACAGTAGAGCAGATATTTACACTGTGTATTAGGTACTACCAACCTCAGGTGGGCCTTATACACTGCCTGGCAATATTTCTCTGATCAACTCATATTCTCTCATGTAGTGTCTTTTCCAAATTTCATGTGGCCAATTGTATCTTTCCAAAGATGGTGGCAAGTCTTCTACTTGCCAGTAAAATGATGTGACTGCTCTTCCTCTAGAGAAGGGAAGGCTGTGTTACTTCTCATTGAATCTAGGCAGGCATGTAATAAAAGATGTGGCTCTCAGGAGATCATAAAGGGTGGTACAGTCTCCTTGGGAGGCTTTCTTTTGTAACCCAGGTACCATGTTGTGATGAAGCTTAAGCAGCCTCCTGGGGGCCTCCAGAGCACATGCAGGTGTTTCTGTGGACTGAATGTTTGTGTCCTCCCAAGATTCAGATGCTGAAATCCTAACACCCACAGGACAGTAGGAGACAGGGCCATTAGGGGGTGATTAGATCATGAGAGTGGAGTCCTCCTGAATGGGACAGTCTTTTATAAGAAGAAACACAAGAGTTTACATTCTTTCTTTTTCTCTTTTTCTGGACTCTGCCATGTGAGGATAGATCCTGAAGAAGGCCATCTGCAAATCACAAAGTGGGTTGGTCCTCACTGACACTGGGTCTACTAGCAGCTTGATCTTAGAACTCCCACTCTCCAAACTGTGAGAAACTAAATTTCTGTTCTATAAGCCCCTGGTCTGTGGCATCTGTAATAGTCCAAACTAAGATACTATCACAGCTCAGCCTAGGTGAGATCCTAACAGGCAGTCAGTTCCAGTCTCCAGGCAGATGAGAGAGTGAACCTTCACATGATTCCAGCCCCAGCTAGTGAGGTCCTCCCACCTCCAGTCCTTCTCAGCTGAGGCCCTAGATGTTTTTGAGTAAAAATAAGCCACCCCTACAGTGCCCAATTGTAGTTGGTCAGGACCCCAAAATGAAATGGACTTGTGCAGATGAAGGATTCTGACAGAGGACCCAGCCCCGATGCATGAGACTGAGCCCCACCTCATTGGGCTTTGTCCCTTTTATTGGTTTTTCTTACATAAATCATGTAGATATAAAGATTATCCTTAAAGTACAAGCTCTGTGTATGTCTTCCATCTTCTTTTAATGCTTCCTGCATCTTTTAATATTTTCCCTGTAAAATTCTTCACTATTGTCACTCAAGTCTTGAATTTCTTCTTCAATTCCTTAAGACAAAGCTTTCTGCATAAGCCACGTAAGTAGAAAACTTATCTTCAAAGTATACAAAGTACAAAGCAAGTAAAGAAGCCATGTGACATCTGCCAAAGCAAATCTGTAATGATTAACTTATCTAGTCTGTATAGCCTCTCTGTAACCTGGAGCAGAGAAACACCATTTCCTTGAAGGCTTGCCTCCAAGTTCTGAGAAATCTTGCATGCAAGATTTCTCAGGCAGGAGTTACTATTCCATGAAACAAGTTGGCTTTGCAGGCTGCCTTTGATATTCAAATATAGGCCACGCCTTATTTATGCCCCTCATCTACACCCTATTCTCAGAATTCTTGGTCATAGTAAATGGTTATTATTTTGTACCACTAAGTTTGGGTTGTTATGCAGCAATGGTAATTGAAATGCCTTCTCTGTTGTTTTTAAAACTCCACTTCTTTCTTCCTCACTCTGAGCAGGTAACCTCACCAACTTCACACTGAGTAGGGGTAATACAATGAGGATACCTGCCTGGTTTTCACTGTCTTAGTGCAATTTGTGCTGTGATAATAGAATGCCACAGACTGATGGTAATTTATGATGAAAAAAATGTATTTCTTATGGTTTTGGAGACTGGGAGGTCCAGGATCAATTTCTGGCAGTCCAGTATCTGGTGAGGGCCTAGTATCTGGTGGCCAGCATCTGTTGAGGGCATCCTTGCTATATCACTAATTGTCATCATCTGTTTTTTAATTCCTTTTCCTGTTATATTGGCTTGCTGCTCTTGGATTCTTTTGCAATAAACATAATTGATGATGCCCTAAAATATTTATAATCTCAGTTATACTTTTTATTTTATTTTTTGGACAAGAACAATTTATTTTCAGCTTTAATAGATTGGTACAATGATGTGTTTTGGTCTACTGTGTGTGGTGTGTGTAATAAAGAATAGTCCCTGTTCTCCTACTTGCTAGAATTATGCCAAATATTTCTAATTAGAGTAAGATTTAAATAATACATGGCTGGCAGACCCAAGAATTCTGGCCTTCTGTATCACCACCATCTCTCCTTACTCCCAAGACAGATATATAAATATACACAAAGAACAAAGTCAGTGTCAAATGGGAACTTCTCATTACGTCTCTTGGCTTAGAAATCAGAGGTGGGAATTCTGTACTTCTCTCATACAAAATTCTAAGTCCATATGGAAGAGTAAGAACCAGAGGTGAAAAGGGTAGAATAGGGAATATAGAGAATACTGAATTTTCCTTATCAGGAAAGACATTCTGGCTGCAGAGGATGAAAAAACAAGTGGAAGAAATGAGTGGACATATTTTGAGGATTAAACCCTGGATCACTTCTTTTTGGTGCAATCTGAGAACAAGATAGGAAAAATGCCAGAGAACCATTGTCATGTGCTCCATCTTCTAATATATTCCACAAATTCTTTTGCTTGCAGTATGTCCCAGGAAGGGACTTGGAATCTGACAAGTCAGTTTCATGTTCACCTCCCATAATTAGTTGGAAAGAGTTGTTGAAAATAGGACATAGATATTTTCCTTTGCCCTGTTCTGGGGACAATTGGCCTAAATTAGAGGAGCTTAATAGGATCCCAGGTTACTGATGTTCCTTTAGAACCCATTACTTAGTGTGTCAAAGAGGATAAGGATTGATGAAACTGTCTCAGATAAGAAAGTAATTTTGGTAAGTGTGAAACAGGAATATAGTTTAGGCTACCTTTTTATTAACAAGCAACTCAATAAATAACTTGAATTATTTCTGGGCTGATTGGATACATACTTTCCTGCTATAATCAATAGAAAGTTATATTGTCACTGGGGACAACCTCAGTAGGTAATTGATTATGTTATTTACTAATTGTCAAAAACTTTAGCTTGAGCTCTACTATACTAATCCCAAAGCATCATTTTTTGACAATTATTATTTGTCATTTACCCTTATTGTTGTTGTTGTTGTTAGGTGCCGTCGAGTCGGTATCCAACTCATAGCAACCCTCATAGGGTTTTCAATGGCTGACTGTTCCAGGTTTGCCTTGGGAGTGGACTGCCAAGTCCTTCTCCCACTTTTGCGGTGCTGGGAATTGAACTCGGGACCTCAGAGACTGCAGCTCAGCGCTCTACCAACTGAGCTAAATCCCAGCCCTTTACCCTTATTTGTTGTTGTTGTTGTTAGGTGCCGTCGAGTCGGTATCCAACTCATAGCAACCCTCATAGGGTTTTCAATGGCTGACCATTTCGGGATTGCCTTAGGGAGTGGATTGCCAGGTTCTTCCTCCCATTTTTGTGGTGCTGGGAATTGAACTTGGGACCTCAGAGACTGCAGCGCAGTGCTCTACCAACTGAGCTAAATCCCAGCCCTTTACCCTTATAGAGCAGGTCAAATCATTCATTTGCCTGGTAATACCTTTTTATTGACTAATTCATCTTGACAGATTCACCATGAAGATACTTGGCATAAAATTAGCACCTTTATACATTTTATTAAAATAAATTTTGAGGCAATAGTGGAATAATGTTAATTACCATATTGAATATTTTCTGAGACAAAATCATTTTGGCCAAACTCTGTGGTGTGGAACACTAAGCCTCATTATTTTGTATGTTGGAGCAGACCAGAACTTTTTTAGAAGGACAAACTTAGCTCTACCTGTAGGTGTGTATGTATCACACCTCCTCATGAAGTGGAGGTGGCCACATTTTACTGCATATGTCTGGATATTTTTTTCATAGGAAGATACTAACAATATCCAACTTTCCATGTGTTCAAAGTCAAAACTTAGACCTTTCTGTCAATGACATAAAGTATTTGAACCCAGTGACTTATCAGAAAATATATAACCAAAAGCTTTCTCCCAATGTTTTTTCAAAAATCTAATTATAGCTTTTTTGAGTTTATATATCTCAGTGCCCTTACTGTATTTTTTTATTCAGTCAGATCTTTAGAAACCACCTCAGTTAGATTGCCTCATTGTTCCTTTTATGAAAATCCACAAAAAATATTTCTCCATAATCTCAAGTTATGCTTTTCCTCAAAATTAATTGTTTTTTATATGGGTACTGTGAGCATATTTCACTTTTTGATTCATTCTAGGAAGCTCAAAGTCATATTTCTACCCAGATTCAACAAGTGAATAGGATTTCTGGTCTGACTTTCAAGTATTGATCCTAACTCTACTTGTTCTCTTCTGATGTTGCATTTGTCTCTATTTTTTTCATTTAATATACATTGTGTGCATTAATGACCACATCAGAGAGTACTAAAGCAAAGGTACCAAAGCAAAAGATAGTAGACACTCTGGCACAGGAGTCCCCAACCTTTTGTCACTAGGAACTGGTTTCATGAAAGACAGTATGATGATCTGATAGGAGGTGGAGGTTGGGTGGTAATGCTAAGGCAAGCAGTGGGAGCAGCTGTAAACACAGATGAAGCTTTGCCCACTGCCCACCCTCCTGCTATGTGGCCCAGTTCCTAACAGGCTACAAATCAGTATCAGTCTATGGCCCAGAAGCTGGGGACTTCTGCTCTAGTAGCTTTGTTTTCAGCAGGGGGTCTGTATCAGATATTTAAAAATAACATCACTAATAACAAAATAAAAAAACTTTCACAATTCTCTTATATACATATCACTTATCCTGCAGAGGAAATTCTCCTTGTGTGGGAGCAAAAATGCCAGTAGTTTATATTTCAATTTGCTTCACTGTTTCTTGAAAAATATCAATATTATTCCTTTTAGTAAAACATATTAGAAAATCAATGGAGGAGTTCCAAGAGATTTACTAGTTATTCAGTTAATAAATTCTTTCACAAACACCACCACACCTTTCCATCCACCTCTCTCCATCCTTGGAAACAGGGCACAAATTCACAATGTATATCTTTATCTTTATCATTTTTTTCTTGGCATATATGGGCATACACTATCTCCTCCTTATAGAATTCCCTCCTTTTAAATGCATCTAAAATTCTAGAATCCCAGAGTTTTGCTTTTCTTATTTGCTCCTTTTTGGAGCTACATTCGTTTTACTTTCAGATTTTTCTCCTGATGTTTAGTCTTAATTATGAATCAAAACCCTGGAAGCTACTCACTAAGGATTGCATGGTGATTATAAATGTGCCACTTTGACTTATACAAGGTCATTTTGTTTCTTCTTGACCATGTCTTTGTGACATCATTGAATTCATATACCCTGAAATTGAGATGAATTGAGTGTGCAGAGGGAGTAGGAATTTATTAATATAATCATCCTAATTTATAGTATGGATAGTATTGAGGCCTCTTGTTGTCATTGTTAGATGCCATCGAGTCACATCTTATTTCTAGCAGCCCTATGTACAACAGAATGAAACACTCCCCAATTCTGTGCCAGGCAAATGATCTTATTTATGTTTAAGCCCATTCTTGCAGACACAGTGTCAATCCATCTAGTTAAGGGTTTTCCTTTTTTGTTGACCTGCCGCTCTCCAAAACATGATGTCCTTCTTCAGGGATTGGTCCCTCCTGACTACATGTCCAAAATACATCAGATGCAGTATACCTATCCTTGCATCAAGGTGCACTCTGGTTGCACTTCTTCTAGGACGAATCTATTGGTTTTTTTTTTTTTTTTTTTTTGGCAGTCCATGGTATATTCAATATTCATCCCTAGCACTCTAATTCAAAATCACCAGTTCTTCTCCTATCTCTCTTATTTAGTGTTCAGCTTTCACAGCCATATGATGTGACTAAAAATACTATAGCACGAGTCAGGTGCACCTTTGCCTTCAGTGTGACATCTTTACTTTTCAGCACTTCAAATAGGTCTTTCATATCAGCTTTTCTCAATGCAATGCATCTTTAGATTTCTTGACTGCTGCTTCCATGAGTATTGATTGTAGAACCAAGTAAAGCAAAATCCTGGAAAACCTCAACCTTTTCTCCATTTATCATGAAGTTGCTTACTGAGCAAGTTGCAAGGATTTTTTCTTGATGTTGAGGTGCAATCCATACTGATGTCTGTGTTCCTTGATCTTCATCAGTAGATGTTTCAAATCCTCTTTACTTTCATCAAGCAGAGCTGGGTCATCTATACAATGTAAATTGTTAATGAGTCTTCCTCCAATTATGATACTGTGTTCTTCTTCATAAACTCCAGCTTCTTGGATTATTTGCTCAGCATAGAGATTGAAGAAGTACAGTGAAATGATACAGCCCTGATGCACACCTTTCTCGACTTAAACCAGGCAGTATTTCCTTGTTTTGTTTGAATGACTGCCTCCTGGTCCATGTACAGATCCCTCATGAGTACAATTTGGCACTCTGGTATTCCCATTCTTTGCAATGTTGTCTATAATTTGTTATGATCCTCACACTCAAATGCCTTTGCATAGTTGATAAAACATAGACAGTCACCTTTCTGGTATTCTCTGCTTTTAGCCAATATCCATCTGTCATCAGCAATGATGTCCCTGGTTCCCCACCCTCTTCTGATTCCAGCTTGATTTTCCAGCAGTTTCATGTTTATGTTCTTCTGCAGTCACTTTTGAATGATGTTTAGCACAATTTTGCTTGTGTGTAATATTCATGATCTTGTTCAGTAGTCTGCACATTTGTTGGATCCCCTTTCTTGGGAATAGGCACAAATATGGATCTCTTCCATTCAGTTGGCAAAGTGACTGTTTCCCAAATCTCTTGTCATAAATGAGTGAGCACCTCCAGTGTTGCATCTGTTTGTTGAAATATCTCTATTGGTAATCCCTCAATTCTTCGAGCCTTGTGTTTTGCCATTTCCTTCAAGGCAGCTTCCACTTCTTCCTTTAGTACTATTGGTTCCTGATGCAACCTCTTGAAATGGTTGATCATCCAACAATTATTTTTTTCTATAATAATTCTGTGTATTTCTTCCATCTTCTTTTGATATTTCCTGCATCTTTTAATATTTTCCCTGTAAAATTCTTCACTATTGCCACTCAAGGCTTGAATTTCTTCTTCAGTTCCTTAAGCTTGAGAAAAACATAGCATGTTCTTCCCTTTTGGTTTTCTGTCTCTAGCTCATTTCACATGTTGTTATACTTTTGTCTTCTCAAGCTGCCCTTTAAAATCTTCTGTTTAGTTCACTAACTTCATCATGTCTTCCTTTTACTTTAGCAACTCAACATTCAAGGACAAGTTTCAGAGTCTCTTTTGACATCAAACTTGGTCTTTTCTTTTTTTCCTGTCTTTTTAATAACCTTTTGCTTTACTCATGAATGATGTCTTTGATCTCATGCCCTAACTCTTCTGGTCTTTTATCATTAGTGTCTAATGCATTAAACCTGTTCTTGAAGTGGTCTCCGAATTCAGGTGGGATATACTCAAGATCATACCTTGGCTCTCGTACAATTGTTCTAATTTTCTTCAGTGTTAGTTTGAACCTGCATATGAGCAGCTGATGGCCTTATCCACAATCATGTAATCTCCAGCATCATTCCTGTCACCAAGGCCATATTTTCCATCTACTGAGGCTTCTTTGTTTCCAACACTTGCATTCCAGTTATCAGTAATTATCAGTACCTCCTGATAGCATGTTTGATCTATTTCAGATTATAGGATCTGGCAAGGATTTTCCTTGTCTTCATTAGTGGCCTTACCAGTGGGTGTGTAAATTTGAATAACAGTCATATTAACTGGGCTTCCTTGTAGGCATATGAGTGTTATTCTATCACAGAGAGCATTGTACTTCAGGTCAGATCTTGAGATGTCTTTTTTGATTATGAATACAACCCACGTTTCTCTTTAACTTGTCACTCCCGGATAGCAAACCATATGATTATCCCATTTAAAATGGCCTATGCCAGTCCATTTTAGCTCACTGATGCCTAGAATGTCAATGTTTATGTGCTCTATTTCCCTTTTGACAATTTCTAATTTTCCTGGATTCATACTATATACATTCCATATTCCAATTATTAATGGATATTTACAGTTGTTCCTCTTTGTTTTGTGTCATGCCACATCAGCAAATGGAGGTTCCTGGGGCTTTACTCTCCTTCTGTCTTTAAGGTAGACTACTTTGAGGAGGCAACTTTTCCACAGTCGTCTTTTGAGTCCCTTCTAAACTAGGAGGCTCATTTTCTGGCACTCTATCTGGCAGTGTTTCTCTGTTATTCATAGGGTTTTCAATGGCTAATTGTTTTGGGAGTGGGCTGCCAGGTCCTACTCCCTAGTCTGTCTTAGTCTGGAAGTTCAGCTGAAATCTGTCCACCATGGGTGACTTGCTTGTATCTATAATACCCATAGCATAGCTTTCAGCATCACAGCAGCATGCAAGCCTCTATAATATGGCAACCAGACAGACACATGAGGAATCAGTAGAATGAGAAGATTATTAGTTAAGCCAAGTGGTGCATGCCTGTAATCCTAGCAATCAGGAAATAGAGGCAGGAGGATTGTGAGTTTGAGGCCAGCCTGGGCTACATAGGGAGATACTGTCTTTAAAAAAAAAAAAAAAAAAAGAGGGAAGGAGACTCAAAGCCTTTCTTATATATACCCAAATTTTGTCTGAAATTCTTCAGGTTTTTCACTGACTGCAATTTGAAATTATAATTTAGTAACTTTCAGAGATTAGCATTTAATATGCCACAAATTTGAAAGAACTTTTAAAGAATTCCAATGAAAATATTGTCTCCTCCCTCAAGGAGAAATCTATTTATTTTCTTTTTGTTGCTTTCAAATATTGACAACTCACTTTGTATGGATTGATGAGTGCTCAGAATGTTATAGAATATGTTTTTAATTCTTCACTTTACTTCAACAACCATGTCTTAAAGTATCAAAGCAAAAAATGTCTAAGAAAATCACCCATGTAACTGACAAGAGGATAGAAAATTCAATGAAAAAAATCTAGTTATGAAATAATTTCTTTAACTCTTTTGAAATGTGTCCATCACAAACTATAAAGAAAGAGACTTTACATATCTAATTTTCACAAACAAGTATTAAATGGTTCATTTCCCCAAAATGGCATTTATAGTGAAAAATTTCTTAGGATGCAAGGATGAGTCTTAATCTCTTCAAGTGATTCAAAATCAAAAGAAGTTGAAATAAAACTATCAAAATGAAAATGAACTTATAAAACCCAAGGACAACAGGCAAGTTATATCTATCAATATAACCTCTCACGGGCTGTCCTCACTTCCTAAGACCCAGGGACTGTATTGGAGACTTGGTGTCATGTTAACAAGCAGCACAGAAAATACTTCAGAAGAATTGCCTCATGTAGTAAATTTGCTTTCTGGCTAAGCAGAGACACAAACAGACCCACCACAAATGGGTAATTGATGCTCAGTGGAGTTTAGAGCCTGCAGCAATACCATCGGATCCTGTCCAATCTCAGAAGCTAAGCAGGGTCAGGCGTGGTGAGTACCTGGTTAGGATACCCCCTAGAAGCACCAGCTGCTGTAGGCTTGGGAAAAGGGTCTGGCAACCCACTCCCAAAAAACAATCAGCCATTGAAAACCCTATGAAGAGCAGAGAAGCATGACAGTAGTGTTTCATCTATTGTACATGGGGTGGCTATGAGTTGGACACTGACTTGATGGCACCTAACAACAATAACAGAGTTTAGAATTTGCTAAACAAGAGTACTTAGGGTTGGTCACAGCTACAGTCTATTGTTTTATTATACTTTTGTAGCATGTTTTTCTAATATTGCCCACTTCACTTCTAGACTGGCCTTCATCTGAAATGGAAGATCCTTTCCGTCACAGAGCTGGAAGAATTCCTTCTGTGTTGCCTGTGCTTTGATGTATATTTCAACGATTTTAGCTACAGTCAGATGTGCTGTGTTTGCTCAGATGCAGTGGAAAACTTGCCTGACATGCCTTTGCTGATGAATTTACCTATCTCTCCCCACAATGAAACAGCATTTCATGAAATTTAATTCCTGATTAATTACAAAAGGCCTGATTCTCCAGGTTATGGATTGAAATATAGTATTCCATCCTTGGGGTAATTTTGAATGCCCTAGAAACTACCAGATATTAATTAAATGACTGAGTTATCTGTCCAGGTCAAAGCAGAGAATGGGACGTTATCATCTGAGCCTTCAGTCTGTGTAAAATTTAAGTTCCCAGTAAGCTATGTGAATTTTGTTGAATTCTTACTTCAGGAAATAACTAAAATTATTAGTTCCTCTACTCCTCTTTTACTTTTAACCTCTAATATTGTTTATTTCCTGGGACCTTTTTCCTTTTTCTTTTTTCTTAGTACATAATGTTAACTTAGGCACATTTGGCAAGAGGTAGATTTAAGCTGTGGTTTTAGAAATATTTTTTCTAACTAGACTAGAATAATTCAGTAGTATATAACAATTGTAATCTCTTTTGGATTATGGTAAATTCTTACATCTAATATTCTTCTCGTACATAAAGAAAATTTTACAATCTGACCCTTATATATAATACAAAGTTGCTTCTTTAAAAATTTTTTTCCTCCCAGTTCTAGGGAGGTTCTAGTTGAACCCAGGGCATTGCACATGCTAGGCAAGTGCTATACCACTGAGCTGTACTTTCAGCCCTTTAAAAATTTTTTTTATTTTGAGATAGGGTCTTGCTAGTTGCACAGGTTGCCTTTGGCCCCAAACTTGCAATCCTCCTACCTCAGCCTCCTGAGCTGCTGTGATTAGAGATGTGTGCTGCAGTGCCTGGTTAGTTTCTTCTTGCAAGTTGGAAGTCTATTTCTGGTCCTAACTAATTCCACAGAATTTTAATCTCTATAACATTGTATGCTTTTCTCGACATTGTTGTTTTTAGGTGCTGTTGAATCAGGTCCAACTCATAGTAACCCTATGTACAACAGAACAAAACACTTCCTAGCATTGTGCCATCCCCAGCACTACATCAGTGCTTCTTTGCCATTCATAAGATTTTCAATGGCTGATGTTTCAGGATTGATTTGAGAGTGGGCTGCCATGTCTGTCTCTCATTTTTATGGTATTGGGGATCAAACTCAGGGCCTTGGTGCAGAGTAGCACTCTGCCAACTGAGCTAATAGACCTTTTTCTCCTCTCTTCAAAAATGTCATGTCTCTGAACAGATTCATGTACATCAGGTGTACATATCAGAGGTGAATAATATTTACAATTCAATTCAGTGGGTCTGCATAACTTCGAAAGGGTGAGAATTTTGTTGGTGTACCCATAGAGAAAGACCTAGTAGGATTCTTTTTACAAAGAAAACACTAAAAAGTAGTTATAGGTCTATATCTGAAAAATAATTCCTGAAATTCCAGTGGTAAATGAGGAAGAGAGACATAAGGTATAGGTATATTGAAAGACACATTCTACAAGGGGGAAATAGAAAATCCAGGCAATAAATGACCAAAAATGAAACTAAATCTATGAAATATTTCATTTCTTTTTAGAGTTAACATATCCCATAAAACTAGTGGCAATTTGACTTTAGTTGGATTGCGATATAATTTTCCATTTTACCTAAGTTATTGTGAAAAATGAAAGAACTTGATATTTTTAATGTTCTACATCAATTTTGACATGAATCACAAGTTATATGACCTGAAAACAGAGGAACTTTCAAAGGTAATTGCTATCCTGTTATTTCTTAGGCTCATATAGTACTCCCATACATATTATTTTTATTGGATAGAATTACTTTTCATGTGCAATTGTCTTCCTCCTTGTTTTTACCTGAAATCCTTCCATTGTCTTGTCTTTGCTACCATAGAACATTGTGTCTTGAACTTAGCACTTCTGACATTTTGAGTTGCATAAGTTCTTTGTTGTTGAGCATGTCCTTGGCAATATAGAATTTTTAGCAGTATCTCTGGCTTCTAACTCCAAAGTGACAGTCACACTCTACCCTAAGCTGTGGCAACCAGAAATGTCTTTGTTGTTTGTTGTTGTTAAGTGCCACTACCCAACACTGTGCCATGCCTGGCAATATTGCCAGTGCTTCTCTGCTATTCATAGGGTTTTTGATGGATGATTGTTTCAGGATTGTTTTGGCAGTGGGCTGCTGGATCCTTCTCCCATTTTTGGGATGCTAGGACTCAAACCCAGGGTCTCAGAGTGTGCAGAGCAGCACTCTACCAACTGAGCAAAACCCCAGCCCAGAAATGTCTTTAAACATTGCCAAATCATCCCTCAAAGGAAAACTGTCTCTGGTTGAGGATCACTTCAGATAAAATTGTAACACCATTCTGATCCTAAACTTAAAAAAAATTTTTTTGGTGTTCCATCTTTTTTTCCTATGTCCATTTGGAAATAATTTCTTATTTATATCAAAGAAAATTATAAAACATACATTGAACCTACTTTTCCCAAGGCTCAAAAGACTTTTACTCCATAAACCTGAATCTAAGTTTATAAAATATTTTCCTTCCAGGTCAGAGTTCTTCAAATCTATTGCATTCTAAATATCATTATGAAACCTGGCTTTTGCAGGGCATGGTGGTTCATGACTGTAATCCCAGTGATTCAGGAGGCAAGGCAGGAGTGTAGGTTCGAGGCCAGACACAGCTTGTGTAACTTAGCGAGACGTCTCAAGATTAAATTTATTTATTTGTTTATTTATTTTAAAGGGCTAGGTTTGAAGCCCAGTTGTAGAGCACCTGCAAAGTATATGCAAGGCCCTGGATTCAAGTTCCAAGTACCAAAAATAAATAAATACATACATACATACATGCATACATACATACATGCATACATACATACATACATACCTGGCTTGGGAGTAGAACTCAGTGATGGAACATTTGCTTAGCAAGCATGAGGCCTTGGATTCAATCCCTACCACTGCCAAAACCCCCCAAATCACAAGAATGAGAAAAAATGAATTGCTTTTTTGATTGTTTTTCTTTGAGGCAGAATCTTACTGTACAGCTTAGGCTGGTCTTGAACTCTCAATATTCCTGCCTCTGCCTCCCAAGAGCTGAGATTAATAGCCCTGCACACCATGCTAAGGGCAAGAATAAATTACTTTTTATGGGGCATTAATAATGAGTGAATTATTATTACTAGAAGTCATTAGTCATGACTCATGCAAATAGAAAATGAACATATGTCAAAGATTTTTATTCTGCATGTTAATTAATGAAGGGACCGGTAGGATATTAAACTGATCCAAAGAGCATTTGTAAAGCTAGGTATTTATAGGCAATTTAGTAAAGGAATATTAGACTCAGAACTAATTATTGTTTCATTAGGGCAATAAATAATCACTTTGGGGGATTTGTTTTCTACTAAACAGAAATTATTTACATCTCTAAAAGACAAAAATCTATAATTTAACATAGAACTTCATTTGGGCTACTTATTGATATTCATTATAGTATTTACAACTCTTCTATTAATAGAGACAGTTACTCTTTCTAAGGTAAATCTTTTCATTTCCAGAACATCTCTACCTTTCTGTCCAGTGTAAAGCCTCTTCTCCACTTCCTCTTTCTATTTATTTCACAGAGAATCAGATTTTATTTTAACCATAAGTTAACTAACTCAATTCTGAAAAATTCAGCGTAAATGGTCTACTGCATTTGCTTTCCACACTCTAAAATCAGGCACCCATTGTCACTGAATTGTTGAATACCAAATATCAAATGTTGGATAATAGCAGTAATATTTTGTGTTGTATCATCCAAGCATATTAATATGTACTATATTCTTTTTACTAACCTTGGCACACTTGTGAAATAATTGCATGCTATTGTTGGTAATCTAAGATGAAATTTGGTGAGTTAATTGCCCTGTATGGATGATATCACACACAGTATTAACCTAATTCTGAAACAAAGATATTAAATAAATAGAAGATATTTACAATAATAATTAGATCATGTTTCAGTGTTTTAATGAAAATTTTGCAACTCTAAACCTAAAATTACTTCCAAAGTTAAATTATGAGGTAATTAATGAAGACATAGCAATCCTAGGGTTTTAGCTTTACATTTTATTTAAGATATTTTCTTAAAGAAAAAAAGAGTACAACACAGGAAAAGGAAGCAAACAATTCTAATCAATTAGACATTGGATTAAATTAAGTAACAATAGAAGTAGATTTGAGGTCTTTATAAAATAGCATTTGTTATAACCCAAATTATATAAGACTGTCTTAAAGTACTTTTATAGTTTTAATGACATTGTTTTACAGTCATGTCAGTCAATGAGCCTAGCCTTAAATGTGATTGTTTTTCTATTCCTGTTCACTACACATCCTTCTCCTTTGTGGAAGAAAATTAAGGTACTAAACATGTTAAGGTAAACTAGTAAAAATGTTTTTATACTTCCTTACTTTTTAAGAATAAGAACTATATTGACTCCTTGGTATGAGTATCTTCCTATGTCTATAGAGCTTCAAATTTTCCTACAACTTAAAATTGTAATAATAAGAAGGGAAATAGGCCAAATGATAGTTCCACAGTTATTTCCTATCTGGCACTTGCATTCCACATTGGTCTAATTTGTTTTATTTGGTGGTAAAATATGTCTATCTGGGGATAAATTCATATACAGCATAGCTGTGTAATCATGTTACACTTCAGGAAAAACTATGTGGTCATGCTTGTTAAAGATAATTTCTGTGGAAATGCAAATGTTTTAAAGTTATTAGAAATTATCATAAACTGCCAGTGAAAAATTCCAGGTCTACTTGCCTCTTCCCTCTTGAAATCCTGTTCTGTTTATTTCTCTTGCAATAGGAACGATTTCAATGCATAATCTTTCCATTTCAATTCATTTAGCTTTTACTAGTGCTCCTCTTCATTATTTTGTTTAAACAAAACTGTTCTTTTGTATTTATAAGTGCTTTTTAATAGTTCTAAGAATACATCAGTTAATTTCTTATTGCATTTTACCTCACTCTAAAACTTAGGCTACTTGTGGAGTTAGGGTTTCATTTGTCATTTTGTTAAGGAGGTCAAGTCATGTGGCTGTATTCAGTTTAGGTAGTACTTTTACACCTGATTTGACTTATTTTCTTCATTAAGACTAAAAGTATTCAGTGAATGAATCATCATTTCTATTTCCTTTGTGTGACCTCTAAGTCTAGTAATAGTTTAAGAAGGACTATGGAAACTATTTAACACTTGGAGGCTTTGAAGACAAAGAAAATAGCATCTGTACACTTGTTGAAATTCCTCCAAGATGGAATTCATCTGATGGAACATAGACTTTGGGGTCTGTATTAATTATTTCTATGTAACATATTGGCCCAAAACTCAGCAGTTGAAAAACAAGACACATTTATTATCTCACAGTTGTTGAGGGTCAGCAGTTGTCATGTTTAACTGTGAGGTTCTGGCTCAGGTTCTCTCACAAGGCTTTAATTAAGCTATTGGCTGAGGCTGCAGTTATCCCAAAGCTTAAGTGGAGCTAGAGAATCTATTTGTAACCTCACTCAAGTTGTTGGCATGCTTTCCTTCTGTGCTGGCTTTTGCAATGGCCGCTTTAGTTACTTTCCATGTTTGTTTCTTTCTCCTGTGGCTGATCACAGCTTGGGAGTTTGCGTCTCCCAGGGTGACACAAATGAAAGTGAGGAGAGAACGCGAACGTGTAAAAGAGAGAAGTCATGATCTTTTGCCACCTAATCTCAAAAGTGGCATACCATCAGTTTTGTCAATTTATAATGGTTGCACAAATAACCCTGGGACACTGTGGAAGGGAACAATCAAAGGACTTTTTGACTTGTCACCAAAAATACTACCGCTTCCATCTATTGGATCCCTACCAAGTATTTTAATGACAGTATCTTCTTCCCTCCCCATGATGTTTTCAAGTGGAGTTTATTATATCTATTTCGAAAATAGAGGCTGAAATAAGATCAGCAGCTAGCCTAAGGTCACAGAGCCAGTCAGTAGGTAGGCAGCCCATGCTCCTTTCATTATACTTGGTTTTTGGCACTTTGGGAATCTGCCCTGTCTGCTTTTAGTCACCGTTGGGATTTCGGAAAGAAAATGTTGCACGTTTTTCTCCAAAGTTTTTCTTGGTTTATTTCTACCTCCCTGGGTATAAGTGTCATTCCTGCAGCCAAACAAGCCCAACATTTCCTCACATGCAGCATTTCAAAACCTTAAAATGAGGCTTATCATAAAGAAGTTTAAAATTTTTTCATCTTAAACACATTTTTGAAGTCAAACACCACATTTTCACACTGAGATAGAAACTATACAAAGAGATAGTACCCTCAAGGAGCTC
Source organism: Pedetes capensis (assembly GCA_007922755.1). Classification (NCBI taxonomy): domain Eukaryota; kingdom Metazoa; phylum Chordata; class Mammalia; order Rodentia; family Pedetidae; genus Pedetes; species Pedetes capensis. Next base: position 63,519 of record VMDO01000661.1, on the reverse strand, counting down.
AAAACTCAAGCAGTTATAGCCATTCATATTTATTGATCTTATTAATCAAAGGTTCCTGCCCCTTCTTTCAACCTATTATATATGTGTGCATGTGCACACACACACACACACACACACACACACACACACACACACACATTTTAAGAAAATTGTGACTTTTGCAGGTCAAAGCATATTGTCCATGTGTCTCTTTCCCACAGGGCCAGGGCAGGTATACTATGGATGAATAAAATAAAATGGAATGTAAGTTAAATGTTGAATAAGAAGTGGCAAAATAGTTTGAATTGACAAATATATATTACTTGTGCAACTCCTAAATCCATAACAACATTTTTCCCCCTTGACCTTCAGGCTGTCTACACAGAACTTTGGTCAGTCATTATTATGAAGTCTCATTTTGTGTACAACTAATACTGTACTATATTTAAATAAGGTAATTATTATCACAAAGACACATGGAAATTCATTTCAGATAGTGTTTATAATCTTAACGAGTATATTTCTCTTTAAATTCCTTGCTGCTTTCTTTATGACCAACACCATAAAAGGACTGAATTTTAGGGGCTTTATTTTTAACTAAATTTTTGTATTATTTTAACAATAATTTTAAAAAGATAAATATAAGAATTCTCATTCTAATATTAATAACAGCTAAATTTAATGCAAAGATACTTTTTATAAGCTACTACTAAATTATTGTTAGGTGCTGTTGAGACAGGTCCAACTCCTAGTGACCCTAAGTACAACAGAACAAAACTCTACCCAACACTGTCTGGCAGTGCTTCTCTGCTAATCATAGGGTTTTTGTTTGGGGCTTGTTTCAGGAGTGGGCTGCAGGGTCCTTTTCCCAAGCCTATAGAACCCTGTGTTCCCAGGCAGTCTCCCAGGTGAGAACTAACCAGGCCTTAACCTGCTTAGCTTCCCAGAACTGACAAGATCAGATTCCAGGGTGGTATGGCTGTAAATACTACTACATTAATGTCATTGTATATAGGCCCGATCAGTGTTTGAAAGAACAAGTCCATACCATAGTAAATAGAGTACTTCCACTTGAATCCACCCCCATTAATTTTCATTCCTGAAGAAAACACTATTGGAATTTGGATGGGAGAAAAACCAGATTTGAAGTTTTGTTGCCTTTCAGAGTCTTTATGGGAAAGTTCTCTGGCATTTGCACTTTTCCCATATCTTCTATCTAGATACCATCTTGTTTTTAAGTGGCTTTCAAGGTATAGTGATTTCTTTTCCAGCTGCTCATATGCCCAGATGTGAAAGATCATTACAAAGAGTTAACTTGTTAAATAGGATAAATTTTATTTGCTTCTCTTTTTAGAAGGCTTCATAACTCGTTAAATACTATGTAAGAGCAGATAAATTAACATAAATTATTTCTGAACATGTGAAATGAGCAACTAGAAGCTTTGCATTCCTACAAGCCTAAGAGGGTGACAGCAGGATTGGTCTGTGTGTGGGCAGAGGCCACCTGGTCATTTTCTGTGTAGTCTATGCTGAAGCAGGGATATTGTTCTCTGCCCAAATCGGCATGTAGAAATAATTAAAACATCTCTAATCAGGTACTCTGGGTAATGTGGCTGGTATTTTCTATGATTGGAAATTGTTAATATTATCCCACTAAAGGTTGCTATATTCCTTAAAAAGTTAATGTGAAACTTTTTATCCAATTTTAATGAATTTGATAAAAATAAATCATTGGAAAGGATTGTTAAACAGATTATAACAAAATTACCACTAAAAGGAATAATTCTCAGTTAAAAGTAAAGTAGTTTCAAAGAATTTGCTTTGAGGTCTAAATATACACTAGTGTCTTTGTGAAAATAAGTAATGAGAATGTATTTCCTCGTTACGAAAGAAACATGAATCACTAAATCATGATAAAATATGATCATTGTAAGATGAATATAAGTATCTTTACTAGCAGAAAGTAGTAATTAGAGTTACAATTGTACTGTAGTCAACAGGTAAATTACAGCAAATTTTAATTGCCAGGTTTTGATTTTTGCTTTTCATGGATGATGAAAACCTTTGTGTTAATTGTACAGTGGTACCTTGACACTCAAACTGCTCTGTATTCAAAGATTCAGTCCTAGCCCAATAGTTTTGTGAGAATTCTGGTTTGGTGCTCAACTACTTGCTGAGTATTCCATCATGGTGCTAAAACTTGTATGAGACGGTATGCTTACCCATGATGCTTCTGGGTGAAAGAAAAGGGAGTCACTTTGTATGTCAGTTTCAAGCAGTAAAGACCTGTCCTGTGCCATGTTTATGATATCATTTTTTTTACGTATATGTATGTATGTATACAATATGGCGTTAGGCTAGTTGCTGATCTTGTTTCAGCCTCTATTTTTGGAATAGATTTAATAAACTCCACTTGAAGACTCCAAGAAAGTTTCTACTGCTAAAAGTAAAGGAAAGAGGGAAGCAGTAAGAACAACAGTTGAATTTTTAAAAAGAACTACTCCCAAGCAGTTGTGTGCTGGGTCAGCATGCAACTTCACAATAAATGGAGAAAAGATTGAGGTTGTCCAAGATTTTGCTTTGCTTGGCTCTATAATCAACACCCACGGAAGCAGCAGTCAAGAAATCAAAAGACGCATTGCTCTAGGAAAACCTGTGGCAAAAGATCTCCTTAGAGTATTGAAAAGCAAAGATGTCACATTGAAGACAAAGGTGCGTCTGACTCATGCCATGGTATTTTCAGTGGCATCATATGCTTGTGAAATTTGGACATTGAACAAGAGAGGCAGAAAAAGAATTGATGCTTTTGAATTGTGGTACTGGAGACGCCTATTGAATATACCATGCACTGCCAAAAGAACCAACAAATCTGTCCTAGAAGTACAACCAGAGTGCTCCTTGGAAGCAAGAATGGCCAAACTGCGTCTTACATATTTCAGACATGTAGACAGTAGAGAACAATCCCTGGAGAAGGACATCATGTTTGGAAGAGTGGCAGGTCAACGCAAAAGAGGAAAACCCTCCACCAGATGGATTGACACAGTGTCTGCAACAATGGGCTTAAACATAAATAAGATCGTTTGCCTGGCGCAGAATCGGCAAGTATTTCGATCTGCTGTACATAGGGTTGCTATGAGTCGGACTCGACTCGACGGCACCTAACAACAATAACAACAACTCCTAAGCATGTGGTTGGTGTATGTGTGTCTGAATTAGCCAATAAATACATTTATGTTATTTCTAGTGTGAAAAAAGTGTTCAGCACTACAACTGATGGGCCTTGACCAGTGTTCCAGAACAGATCATGGACAAGTGTCAAGGTACTACTGTATTTCTTAGATTTATGTAGTCAATGTTGAATTATTTTAACTGCCATGGGATATTTAGAGAGAGAGAGGAACAAATGAGTTAGTATTCTTTCTAGACTTAAATTCATTTTACATACCTGAATTCTCTGAAAGAGTCTGAAAATTACATGTTTCCCATTCTTCAGTTTAACTGCCTGATAGGTACACTACTCTTATACCTAATAATTTGGTTATCCAGACATGGAATAACTAGACAATAATAGAAAATATTATGTTTAAGATTTTTTTGAATCAATGAGGGAAAGAACAATTTATGGATTTATAAAATGTTTTTGTTATTTGCCTAAAGAAATCAATGTAAATAAAATGTTTTATGTTAATTGTTGGAATACATTTTCTTATATCTGTGAACAAAATGAAGAAAGAAAATGAGAATGTTGAAGAATGTTGTATAAAGTATATTTATCTTATGCAGCTGGAGATGGGAAAACACTCATCAGGAATCCCTCTCCAAGAAACCTGGGCGAATGACACTTTCAAACATTTGTGTTTTCATATCTATCATTTTATTAAGTAGATATTTATTTTTCAATATAAATACTAGCTGTACATTTTTACCAAGTGGATTTAGTTTATGCATTTCCTTAATGATCTCCTTACAAGGTTTTAATGTTGATGACGTGGAATTTGTGGTTCTTTTCTTTTATGGTTATTACTTCCTGTGTCTTGATGAAGAAATCTTTGCCTACTAGTTCAAGAATATCTCCTATGTTTTCATCTAAAGGCTTTAAAGTGTTAATTTTCTCATTTAATTAACCCTGTTAGCACCATGGGTTAATATTTTGTGATGGTGTGAGATAGGGATCAAGATTCATTTTTGTCCCCATAAATATTTCAGATGTTTTACATCTTTTGTGAATAGGACTTTCCTTTGGCACTTTAGTTGAAAAGCACTCTACTGTTATGTTTGCATCTATCTCCACACTGTCTTGTTCTGTTGATCTACTTGTCACTCATGTGAATACTCCACTTTTTGATTACTTGCACTTTATGCACAGTCTTGATTTCAACAAGATGAGTCCTCCATCATTTTTTGTTTCAAGATGATTTTTATTTTTCATATTGCATTTCTCTATATAATTCAAATCAGCTTAATTTATTTTTTGACTTTTGTTTTTAAATTATTTTTTGACTTATTATAAATCAAATTTGTTTTTAATTGACATATAAACACATAAAAATTATATGTATTAGTGGAGTGGAGTACCATGTTTCAATACATGTGTACATTTCCTAATGTTCAAATCAGATTAAACATATTCATCTCCTCATTTATTATTCCTGATGTTGAAAGCACTCAAAATCCTTGTTGTTGTTGTTGTTGTTATTAGGTGCCGTCGAGTCTGTATCCGACTCATAGCGACTCTCATAGGGTTTTCAATGGCTGACTGTTTCGGGATTGCCTTGGGAGTGGATTCCCAGGCCCTTCTCCCATTTTTGTGGTGCTGGGAATTGAACTCGAGACCTCAGAGACTGCAGAGCAGCGCTCTACCCACTGAGCTAAATCCCAGCCCCCAAATCCTTCTAGGTTTCAAAAAATATACAGTACATTATTATTTCTAGGCAGTCTCCTGGCTGGAGTTTATCTCAGCTCATAGGGTGCCACTCTGCACTATTGGAAGCCCTAGTTCCATCTCCAGAACCACAAAAATGGGAGAAGGATGTGGCACCCCACTCCTGAAACAATCCAGAGAAACAATCAGCCATTGAAAACCCTATGAGGGGGTCAGGAGAAGATGGCCGGACAGATAACACCTGCCTCCTGATGCGGAGTAAAAGGAGAGCATAAACATTAGTTTAGAACACACATTGACTAGTCAGACAGAGTAATTAGTTAGCTAAGAGGTAGGGGAATATATATATTAAAAGAGAAAGAGCCTGCAGGTTAGAGAAATATCACCAAATTCAGAAAAAGTTTAGGGAAGAATCAGCATGGCAGGTCAGTGAGAGTGGGCTAGCAGAAACGTGGAGAGTTGATCAAGGAGGAAGAGAAAATTAACAGCTGGACAGAGGCATGCCCTTAGGAAACTCACCAACTATTCCTTCTACATGTGGACTGCACAGACAGCGGAGAGAACCAGGGGGACAATGAGATTGCAATCCAAAATGGGAACAACTAGAGAAACTACTGCAGTCCATCCACCATTGCCAGGATTCGAAACACACAAGCGGGCATAGGGCCTGGCATCAAGATCTGCCTGGAGAAGCCATCTGCTCCTGCCATAGGGACTGGGGCTGTGCTCTCTGCACTGGGATCTCAGTGCGCAAGCTCCATGGGGGAGGCAAAACTCTCAGACAGACAGCATGGGTCACACTGCCTCTCTGCTAGAGCAACAAGGGCAGAGCACCCCATAGGGCGGATCTCTGAGAGCACCCTGTAACCTGGTTCAGCCTGAGAAACCACGTGGATTTCCCACCAGCATCCCTTGCTGAAGGCCCGCTGTGCAGAAATGCCTCCCCGGAAACCTGCCTGCTTTCAGCTAGAGAGCGGGTAGGGAAAAATCCCTTTCCCTGCAGTGGAATTGAGAAATCCCAAAATAAAGCTAACTTCACTGCTTAGAAAAAATTTGCACAAGAGAAAAATGAAGACAGATCTATAGATGGAGGTGCCAGTAGGGTTGAAGTTGGACAACCCTGCACAGCTTCTCCTGACAGCAACAGACAGGAGAGACTATAAATCCTGGGCAAAGAGACTCCCCTGAGGGAAGTGAGGTGAGGCCCTCTCACAAGGTTGATTGCTGCTGTGGGTAGTAGGAAAGATGGTCAAACCTGAGCTCCCTCATATACTTTACTGCCTCATTCACTTTACTGTTCTGCTGATACCTCTTGTGACTGGGAACGTGTGCGTGTGTGTGTGTGTGTGTGTGTGTGTGTGTGTGTGTGTGTGTACGCTGATATTACAATTTTCTTCCTGTTCTCTCTACATCAATTAGTAGATTGGTAACGACGTCTCTTCCCTTTATGTTTCAGTTTGTTTCTTCTTCTTCTATCTTTCTCTCCATGGCTTGTTAGTTCTGTTAAGACATATTTGGCTGAAAGGGTCATCAAGATGTTTTTTTCTGATATGATGGGGTTTTCTGCTAGATTTTTTTTCTGCTATGATATTTTTTTCCACTATGATGGTCTATTTCAGTGTGACTTGGTGTGTATGGTCACTTAATATTTTTTCTTTCTCTCTTTTAAAAATACTTTTTATGATTAATATTCTCTATAATTATATCTATTTTTAGTTTATCATTTTATATTTTATTGTGTATTAGTTTTTGTTGTCTCTTTCCTCCTTTTGCCTCTTCTTTCTTCATCTCCTCTCCTTCCTCATCCCCCAGTAGAGAAACAAAGATAGTTGCCTCCCTAGCCCCCAGTCCCATTGGAATAGTGAATTGGAGAGTAGGAAACTGAGGAATGGAGAGGCCAGGGCTCAGAGAAGAGTGACATAAGCTGATGAGTCTCTGAACTGAGGAGAACTTGTCCACAACAAGGCTCATCTCAAGTCGGTTAGGGATGGTGGTCCAGAGTAAGAGCCCCACAGACTATATAACCAAGGACTCATGGTGTAGGCAGTAGACCAGTAGGGGTTGGGAATGCAGGGGTCAGAGGGAAACTGTAGGGAGCAGTACTGAATAAAGAGCCTGCAGTAGATCCTGACCTTAGGTTATGAGGCTGCAAACTACGGGGCAGGGGAGTGAGAAAAAAGTGTCAGAGATTCATCACTACCCAAACTCAAAGGAACACCAGAGGGAGAAGTTCTTCTCACTTGGAAGAGGCAGATCCTAATTCCCACACCAAGCAATGGGCAAGTCTCAGTAAAGGAATACATGAAACATGAAAGGGTATGCTGGATGTGAAGACCCCACAGACCAAAGCCTCTTAACAGACAAGAACAAACAATCCCAATTTCTAGAGATGTCTGAATCAGAATTCAGGGTTTCAGTTACTAGTATTCTAAGAGAAATCAAAACTACCACCACCAGTACCCTCAAAATCCTTGAAAAGAAGGTATCTCATATGGAGTCTGTACTCTCCTCGCAGCTAGAAATGATCAGGAAAAACCAAGCAGCAATTCTTGACATTCAAGGGAAGATGAATGAATTAAACTCTGCAAAAGAATCCTCTTCACTGAGACTGGATGAGGCTGAGCAACGAATTTCAGATTTGGAGGACTCAATCAAAGAAATTAAATACACACAGTTCCAATTGGAAAAAATGATAAAACAATATAAGACAGACTTCCAAGAGGCTTCAGACAGAATGAAAAAATGAAACTTAAGAATTCAGGGTGTCCCTGAAGGAGAAGAAAGGTCTACAAGAGGATTGGGAAATCTATTTCATTACATCTTCAAGAAAAATTTTTCAGAGATAATCCAGGATCTGGATACACACACAATTGAAACATTCAGGACCCCACCCAGAGTAGACCAAAACAGATCCTCCCCACAGCATATTATAGTATGAATGCTTACATTGGACACCAGAGAAGCAATTTTGAAAGCAGCCAGGGAAAAACCCCAACTAACATTTAAAGGAAAACCCATTAAAATAACTTCAGATTTCTCCACATCAACATTGAAAGCTAGAAAGGCCTGGACACACATAATTCATGTTCTGAAAAAGAACACCTTACAACCAAGAATATAACACCCAGCAAAGTTATCTTTGAGAAGAGATGAAGAGTATAAGACATTCCATGTTATTGACACATTCAAACAATTTGCAACAACCAAACCAGCCTTACAGAGGGTCCTCAATCAGTTACCACATACAGGTGAGATAAGAAAACCCTACATAGAAGATCAAAGAGTTGAAGAGTTAACATGAATTGTTGTTGTTGTTGTTAGGTGCCATCGAGTCGAGTCCGACTCATAGTGACCCTATGTACAGCAGATCAAAACACTTGCCGATTCTGTGCCAGGCAAACCATCTTATTTATGTTTAAGTCCATTGTTGCAGACACTGTGTCAATCCATCTGGTGGAGGGTTTTCCTCTTTTGCGTTGACCTGCCACTCTTCCAAACATGATGTCCTTCTCCAGGGATTGTTCTCTCCTGACTACATGTCCGAAATATGTAAGACGCAGTGTGGCCATTTTTGCTTCCAAGGAGCACTCTGGTTGTACTTCTTCTAGGACAGATCTGTTGGTTCTTTTGGCAGTCCATGGTATATTCAATAGGCGTCTCCAGTACCACAATTCAAAAGCATCAATTCTTTTTCTGCCTCTCTTGTTCAATGTCCAGCTTTCACAACCATATGATGCCACTGAAAATACCATGGTATGAGTCAGATGTACCTTCGTCTTCAATGTGACATCTTTGCTTTTCAATACTCTAAAGAGATCTTTTGCCACAGCTTTTCCTAGAGCAATGCGTCTTTGGATTTCTTGACTGCTACTTCCATGGGTGTTGATTATAGAGCCAAGCAAAGTAAAATCTTGGACAACCTCAATCTTTTCTCCATTTAATGTGAAGTTGCATGCTGACCCAGTCGTAAGGATTTTTGTTTTGTTGATGTTTAGTCGTAACCCATATTGAAGGCTATGATCTTTGATCTTCATCAGTAAATATTTTAAATCCTCTTCATTTTCAGCAAGCAAAGTGGTGTCATCTGCATAACGCAGGTTGGAAACTAGGAAAACAATAGAGAAAACATGAATCAAAACCCAGCAACATGTAACGACTGGATACATAACAATAGACACTTCTCAATAATTAATATTAATGTAAATGGTCTTAACTCACCAATGAAGAGACACAGCCTGGCTAATTGGATGCAAAAACATAAACCCTCCATATGTGCCATCCAAGAGTCTCATCTAACCCACAAAGACTGCAGTAGATTGAGAATTAAGGGCTGGAAAGCAACATACCAAGCAGGGGTAAAACACAGAAAAGCAGGTGTTGCAATAGTAATGTTAGATTAACGTTCAAAGCTAATTAGAAGAGATAAAGAAGAACACTACATATTACTAAAAGGAACAATCAACCAGGAACCAATAACGCCACTAAATATATACTCTCCATATACTAGGGCACCTAGCTTCATAAAATAAACATTAAGGGAAACAAAGGACTACGTTGGTTTTGTTGTTGTTGTTAGGTGCTGTTGAGTTGTATCTGACTCATAGTGACCCTCATAGGGTTTTCAATGGCTGATTGTTTTGGGATTGCTTCGGGAATGGATTGCCACACCCTTCTCCCATTTTTGCAGTGCTGGGAATGGAACTCAGGACCTCAGAGACTGCAGAGCAGTGCTCTACCAACTGAGCTAAATCCCAGCCCCAGGTTGGTCTAGACACAATAATTATGGAAGACTTCAATACCCCACTTTTGCCAAGAGACAGGTCATCAAAATAGAATATCAACAGAGAAACAACGAGTTTAATCTGCACCCTAGACCAAGTGGCCCATTTTTTTCAGCTGCATAACACTTCCTAAAGTTCCATAGCCTTCCAAAACAGCACCATTTGCTGGGAACTAAGATTTCTAACATGATTCTTGGGAGATATTTTATATTCAAATCATAACACGAATCTTCTCTTTTATATCACCTTTGAGAGCTTGATTGTAATATGTCCTAAGGTATACTTGGTTGAGTTAAATCCAACTTGTGAACTTTGATCTTCCTGTACATGGATATTTACATCTTTCTCTAGTTTTATTTGTTGTTGTTGTTGTTGTTAGGTGCCATCGAGTCAGTATCCGACTCATAGCGACCCTCATAGGGTTTTCATTGGCTGTCTCGGGATTGCCTTGGGAGTGGATTGCCAGGTCCTTCTCCCATTTTTGCGGTGCTGGGAATTGAACTTGGGACCTCAGAGACTGCAGCGCAGTGCTCTACTAACTGAGCTAAATCCCAGCCCCGAGTTTTATTTAGTTTTCTGTTATTTCCTTGTGTAAGCTTTTGCTATAGTTTGGATCTTAAATGACTCCCAGGTCCATGTATTAAAGGCTTGGTCCTCAGATTGGTGCTTTACAGAAGCAGTGAAATCTTTGAGAGATAGGGCCTAAAGGAAAATCTTTAGTTCATTGAATGACACACCTCCGAAGGGGATTGTTGGACTCCAACCAGCGCTCTCTCTCTTTCACTTCCTGGCCATCAGGTAACCAATTTTGCCCTGCCACACACTTCTGACACAATGTGCTGCCTTACCCCAAAGTCTATGGGACAAGTCAGTGAGGGACTTGACCCTCCAGAACTGAGAGCCAAAACAATTTCTTTTTCTCCTTACAAGTTTATTTCCCCAAGCATATGTCATAGTTACTGCAAGCTCACTAACACATCTTTCTTCCCCTTTGGCATCTCAACTCCCTCTTGAACCTCAATAATCCAACGATTTATTCTTTTAATGCTATCCCAAAGTTCTCATAAATTTTCCTCCTACCACCACATTATTTTTTCTTTTTCTTCTCCAGCCATATTTCTTCATGTTCACCAGTTCTTTCTTTTTCATTTCTCTTGCTATTCGTGCCTTCTATTCCATTTTTAGTTTAGCTGAGTGTCTTTTTCTGCTCAGAGATTTGTTCAGTTTTTAAAAATTGATTCCCTTTCTTTTTAAAGTTGTTCTATTAGAGTACTGAATCATTTTTCTGTGTTTTCTTGAAGCTCATTGGGAGTCTTTAAAATACCTGTTTGAACTTCTTCATCTGAGACTTTTCTCCTACTGGTTACTATCTAGTGAGTTTCTGGCACCCTATTTTGACCATTCAGTCAAGTCATGCTTTTCCCAGAGCTCTTGATGCTTGTTGGCGTATGACATAATCTTGGACATTGAAGGATTAGATATTTATTTTGGTCATTGTAATCTGAACTTGTTTATGCCAATCTACTCCCAAAGCAATTCAAAAACAATCAGCCAAAGCAAACCCTGTGAGGGTCACTAGGAGTCAGACTTGACTTGATGGCCCCTAACAACGTCTTTCCTGAAATTCTAAGAAGGCTGCTGTTTTCTCTGAGCCTGCAGTCACTTCCACTATCTTAGCACTAGATGGTGCCATAAGTCCAGGTTTGCTGTGAGTCTGCTCTTGATGTTTTGTCACTGTTTTAGCACTAGAGAGTGATCCAAGCCCAGGTGTGTCCTAAAACTGTAGTTGGTGTGTTGTTCAGCATGAACTGGGGAGTACTTAAAAAAGGATAGTTGATTCTTGCAAGTCTCTACTTGGGCCTGAGGCAGCCCCAGGTACTTTCTTCTTTTTCACCAGCTGTGGCCAGGCACTGTGGACCAGGCACTGCCCAGAGTTGGGTAGAATCACCATGGAGGGACAAGCCCTGGGCTCCTATGCCTTGCCAATGGCTACCAATACCACAAAGCTCTGTCACACCCTAAGCACGACATAAGTTTCCTCCTGGCACCATACTGTTCTAGAATTCCATCCACCCATAGGCCAGGGAACAGGGGTTTTCAGGATCTGCCCATAGGTTTCACCTACATGGCACCAAGATCCAAGGCAAAATCTTGTGCTCACTACTCTGTTCTAACCCCAGTCAATCAGTTCTTACTCCATGCTATCCCAGTTGTCAAAGGTTGGAGCAGTGTTGTTGAACACAGCGCCTTGGCCACCAAGGCTGACAACAGGCTGACTTGTACCTGAATCTCACAGCCACAAGGACCTCCATAGCACCAGAGTTGCATCCAGGCCCATCCTGCAGCTTGTGGTGGTGCAGGCTGAGACATCAGTCTGTTCTGCTGAGGCACAAGTCTCTGCCAGGTGCCAAGCCCTGTTGAGAAGTTCTGTGTATGAGCACTGCCCTGAGATGGCTGTGCTGAAAAGGGTCAGGAGATAGATATTGGAGGCAGTCCTGTAGCAGTCAAGGCTGAAACTAAGCTGGACTGCACTTGAGTTTTACATCTGCAAAGGGCCTGCAAAGTCTTGGGTTGGATGTGTGCTCCAAACCAAGACTAAGTCTGTCATAGCTCAAGTTTGTTTCACAGGCATGCAGGTTTATGCTTAATGCTTTCCATGAGTAGGTCTAGAGGCTTTGTCTATGAGCTCAGGCTCACAGGGTAGGGGTGTTCGTTCTCTGCCTTGTGCTGAGTCTCACCGTAGCAGGCCTGGCACTGAACTCCAAGGCAAAATCCCATGGTAGCTTTCATACCCTACTCCCCAGCAGGCAGAGTCTTGCTCCCCTTCTGTTTAAGATTGAGGGAGGAAGAGTAGAGACAGTCACTTAGCTACCTGGATAACAGAATTCCAGAGGCTCAATCCATGAGTATTGGCCTGGGGGTAGATATTGTGGAGCTCTGTATGATACCAAGTTTCGTGGCAGACCTGGTATTGGGTTTCAAGTCTAAGGCGTAGACTTAATCCATTTTACTTCTCCAAGCAGGAGATGCCTCTTGCTATGCTGCATTGCTTCAGCTGAGGGGCATGTGACAGGGGTAACCCTTTCCTTTCTGCCTCCTTCAATTTGTCTTTTCTTACTATTATATTAAAACTAGCCACTGTGGGCTATATCATTTGTCTTCCTTAACCCTTGAGAAGGTACTTTGTTACATGCATTCAAATTGGTGTGTCTCCTTGGGGAGATGATCACTAGAGGATCTTACCCAGCTGCCATCTTCTCTCTCCACTCAGCTTGGTTATTTCTATAAATTTCTGATTTGTTGGGATATTGATTGAGAGGAGTGATCTATGAATAGCCTTGAATCAAGAGTATATTTTTCTGCTTATTTATATCTCCTTGAATCGTTCTAACAATGTGTAGGGGTATTTGCATGACTTTGTTAAATTTATTTCTAGATTGCGTGTGTGTGTGTGTGTGTGTGTGTGATACTTGGGAGTTGCTCCCAAGGCCTCGCTCATACTTTGCAAGTTCTCTACCACTGTACTGTACCACTAGCCCATTTTTTACTTATTTTTTATTTTGAGACAGGGTCTTGCTAAGTTACACAGGCTGCCTCTGGCCTTGAACCTGCAATCCTTCTACCTCTGCCTCCTAAGTGGCTGGGATTATATGTGTGAGCCACCATGCCTGGCCTATCTCTAGATTTTTTAGAACCTTCTTTGATGTTATTAAAAATGGAATGGATTTTTAGTTTTATTTTCTAATTGGCACTTTTGTTGTTGTTAGGTGCCATTAAGTTGGTATCCAACTCATAGCGACCCTACATACAACAGGTGAAACAGTGTTGTCAGTGTTTCTCTACTGTTCATAGGGTTTTCAATGGCAGACTGATTTTTGGGAGTGGCTTGCTGGGTCCTTTTCCCAATAATTGGCACTAGCATATAGAAATAGTTGATCTTTACATATTTACCCTACATTCTATGATGTTTTCATTTTCACTCATTAGTTGTAGGTTTTTGTTTTTTTGTTTTTTTTGGTAAATTTCTTAGGATTATATTCATACATGATCATGCTATATAAAAATAAAAAACTTATTTATCCAATTATCTATATGTTCATGTGATGTTAAACACAAGAAATTATGTGAAATGTGCATTCAAAATGCAGTTACATTTTAAGACATTTAAGCAAATAAGTCAGAAGTGATGTATTTGCAAAGTCTAGGGTTCTCATTAACCAATGGAGTTGTGGGGCTCTGCCTCCTGTTTCTTTATCCAGACTAGCCCTCTCTGATCCTTAAATGTAAGATTTAGGGGCAAAGGAGGAAGAAGAAAAATTGACATAGAGCATGTGACAGAATATACCTTGAATTTTGAAATAAATGGAGACTGGAGGTTTGTTTAGGCTTAGCCTATACTATAGTAATTCCTCTACTCCAGCTAGGTTAATTATCCCTCCTCAGAGTGTGGTGTGAGAAGCAGCTGAGGGGCAATGAGAGGGATCATATTTAAACAGAGGATCAGGGAAACATCCTGGCTGCATGTCCATGATACCTAAGAGGGCTTTACTTTTGATAGCTGGGATTGCTACAGTAAAAGGCTTTAGTACTGTGATGATTATGATGGATGGTGGGTAGGGGAGAGTGATCTCAGCCAATGGGAAGAATTTTATTGTTAGAGACAATTGTTAGAGTAACACTTTTGCTACCCTATTGTACCCTGACTTAGATTAGCCTACAAATAGATTCTGAAATATTCTGAGATGGATATTTGCACCTTCATCCCCCACCCTTTATATATTCTTTATATGAATGAAGGTCTTGCTAAGTTACACAGGTTACCTCTGCCCTTGAACCTGCAGTCCTCCTGCCTCTGCCTCCTGAGTCACTGGAATTATAGGCATATTCTATCACTCCAGGCTTTGAGCATCATTAAATATATTTATTGGTTATCTGTCTTCCTCTGTCAAGTCTTTTGCAATACTTGGCCCTTTTTGTTGGATTGTTTATCTTTTGTTATTGAGGTGTGAGTTTTATTCACATTCTAGGTAGCAGTCCTTTGTGCATTCATTTGCCCACAGTATGTGTGTTTATCTTCTTAATATGTGTTTTGTCAAGCTAAAGTTTTTAATTTTGATAAGTACAATTTATCATTTTTTCTTTAATAATATTGTTTTTTTTGCTTCCTGTTTAAGAAATCTTTACCTAACTCTAAGTTGCAGTTCTATATTTTCTTCTAAATATTTTATAGTTTTATATTTTATGTTTTAGTGTATGACCCACCTCAAATTAACTTTACATGTGTATGGTGTGAGGTAAGGTGGATATATTTTTGAACACATGGGTATTTATTTATCCCAGGACTTATTAGTTAGGAGACATTCATTTCCCCATTGAATTGCTTTGCAATCATTGTTGAAAACTAGGTAATCTTAGAATTATAGGTCTGCTGCTATGTTCTGCATTCCATTTCATTGAACTAATTATTGATCTTGCCCATTGATTAGTCTAGAGTAGGCCTGAAAATCAGCATAGATCCTTAAATTTTATTCTTTTGAATTATTGGTGTGATATTCATGGTTCTTTATAATGTGTTGTGAAATTTATAATTATGTCTCCAATTTCATAAAATAACTGAAAGATTATCATAGAAATTGCATTTACTCTATTGTAATGGAATTGCATATAACCATATTGAGCCTTCCAGTCTATTAGCAGTATTTCTTCATTTATTTTTATATTAACTTATTTCAGCAATAGTCTATAGATTTTAACTGTAGAGGATTTTAGTGCTTTCTCTTAATCTTATTTCTAAATTATTTTTGTGTTTTTGCACAACTTTAAGTGGAATCACTTTTCTAATTTTATTTTCCAATTGTTAGCTATTATTATATAACAGTCCAACTTATCTTTATATATAGACCTTACATCTCCCAATCATGCTAAGTTAATTTATTAGTTTCTAATACTTTTGGGGGCTGAGATTTAGCTCAGTTGGTAGAGAGCTGTGCTGCAGTCTCTGAGGTCCTGAATTCAATTCCCACCACCACAAAGGTGGGAGAAGGACCTGGCAACCCACTCCCAAGGCAATCCTGACACAGTCTGCCATTGAAAACCCTATGAGGTTCACTATGAGTCCGATACCAACTCGCCAGCACCTAACAACAACAACAACAACAACAACAACAACAACAACAACACTTTTTAAATGCTGTATGATTTTTCTATGTGAATAATCATGTTATTATCCATATAGTGGTAGTTTTACTAATTTGTTTCTGGTTGTTATGACTTTCATGATTTTTTTCTTATTGCAGTGGCTACAATTTCTAGTATAATGTTGAATAAGTTTTGAGAGTACATATTATTTCTTTATGTCATAACTTGGGGAGAAAATGTTTATATTCATATCTCACCTTTAAACATGTTAGCTATAGGTTTTTCATAGATGCATTAATCAGACCAAGGAACTTCCTTTTTATCCTTGATTGCTGAGAGCCTTTTTATAAATGCTGAATTTGTTCAAATATTTTGTCTGCATCTATTCAAATGATAATGCTTTTTATAATTTGTAATATTAGTAAAATGAATCACAAAAATTTACTTTTAAGTGTTATGTTAACCTGACTGTTCTGGACTAAAACTCAACTTGATTATGATATCTTATAATTTTATGTATATCTTTAAGACTTTTTCCTCTTAAGTTCATGAGTGTTATTGGCCTATGATTTTCTTTTTGGAATGAATATGCCATTTTTTGGTATTAGGATTATGCTGCCTTTATCAACTAACTTTGGAAACTTTCTCTCCTTCCCTATTTTCTGAGAGTTTGTATAAGATCGTTAATAATTCTTCCCTAAATATCTGAGAAAAGTCTACAATATAACTATCTGGGCATGGAGTTTGCTCTATGGAAAATTTTTGACTCTAAATTAAAACTTTTGGTAGATATAAAAATTTGCATATTTTGTATATATTTTGTCCAGTTGAGTAAGTCATATTGTTGAAAAATCTGTTTATCTAAACGTTAAATTTGTTGTATAAAATTGTTCACAATATAGGAAATTGAGAAGGGAGGATCACTTCAGCCCATGAGTTTTAGACCAGCCTGGGCAATATAGCAAGACTCCATCTCAAAACAAAAATTGTTCATAATGTACTGTTATTATCTAGTTATTTTTCTGTAGGATCTATAGGTATAACTACTCTATCATTACTAATATTGGTAATTTATGTAGTCTCCCATTGTAAAAATTTGTTCAGACTAGCTAATGCTGTGTAAATTTTGTTGATGTTTGGAAAGAATATTTTTAAGTTTCAAAGCTTTCTCTGTTGTTAACTTGTTATCCATCTTATTGATATTTTCCTAACTTTTATTACTTTATCCCGCTACCTGTTTTGAATTTGCTTTACTCTTCTTTTTACCATTTTAAAGATGAAAAATCAGGTTGATCATCTTAAGGATTAAGTCCTAGGAGTAATATAAAAAGGATATATACCCTGGTAATAAGAGGGTCAAGAGTTGGACATAAGTCTAATCATTTTCAGTTCAGTGTTCCTTGCATTGTATCATATTGCTTACTTCCTCCTGCCTACCCTGTTTTACAGCATTCTGCATTACTTGTTGTTGTTGTTGTTGTTAGGTGCCATTGAGTCGAGTCCGACTCATAGCGACCCTCATAGGGTTTTCAATGGCTGACTGTTTCAGGATTGCCTTGGGAGTGGATTACCAGGTCCTTCTCCCATTTTGCAGTGCTGGGAATCGAACTCGGAACCTCAGAGACTGCAGAGCAGTGCTCTACCAACTGAGCTAAATCCCAGCCCCTGCATTACTTAGATGTTTCAGTTTGTTCCTAAGGATTGTGAAAGTAAGGCCTCATATTGTCTGTTATAAAGGACGCAGAGTACCATTGTTATCTCAAAAAAACACACATCTACTTGATAATACATTCTGTAAGTGATTAGGATTACCCTGTGTCCTTGGAAATGCTTTGATTGTTGAAGAATTAAAAATTGATGCCACAATTTAAAACCCAAAAATGTTCTCAGGTTGGTAGTAAATTCCTAACAGTGTTGAGTAAATAAAGTAACTGAACCAGATCAAAATATCACAAGCAGATGTATAGTAAGAAAAATTTAACTAAAAGATATTTTCACTGCAAATTCTATGGTGAAAAGTAGACAAACTACATCCCATTTCTTCATAATTGTTCAAATAAGCTGGGGGCTGGGGATGTAACTCAGTGGTAGAGTGTTTGCCTACGATCTCCAACGCCTTGGGTTTGATTCCCAGCAATGAGAGAAAAAAGGAAGGAGAAAAGCTTGGCATGTCCATTTTATTACCATTATTATTATGATGTCATACACTTTATAATGCCATTCTCATCAAACTTGCCAGTGGCTATAGTGTTAAGAATGCTTACTCTTGTTTAGGAATATATATTGATGTTTTAAAGTTTCAGAATAGCAAGCTAGTGAAGTTGAGGTAACTCTCTTTTATTTAAAAATTTCTCCCTCAAAATGATACACAATGTTCACCATCCTCCAGGACCAATTTAGGACTATTAGTTAATTCTACCTTTTTCCTTACCATATTAACCATATTTTAAAGGTTTCGGATTATTCCATTTTACTTTATAATAGGTATATTTGTTGTTGAGTGCCATTGAGTCAGGTCCGACTCATAGCGACCCTATGTAGAGCAGAATGAGACACTCCCTGATTCTGTGCCAGGCACACTATCTTATTTATGTTTAAGTCCATTGTTGCAGACACAATCCATCAGGTGGAGGGTTTTCCTTTTCTTCATTGACCTGCCACTCTCCCAAACATGATGTCCTTCTCCAGGGATTGGTCCCTCCTAACTACATGTCCAAAATATGTCAGATGCAGTATACTCATCCTTGCTTCCAAGGAGCATTCTGGTTGTACTTCTTCCAGGATAAATCTGTGGGTTCTTTAGGCAGTCCATGGTATATTCAGTAATCGTGTCCAGCACTATAATTCAAAAGCATCAGTTCTTCTCCTGTCTCCCTTGTTCAACATCCAGCTTTCACAACCATATAATGTGACTGAAAATACCATGGCATGAACCAGGCACATCTTTGTCTTCCGTGTGACGTCTTTACTTTTCAATACTTTAAAGAGACCTTTGGCACAGTTTTCCCCAAAGCAATGTGTCTTTAAATTTCTTGACTGTTGCTTCCACAAGTGTTGATTGTAGAACCAAGGAAAGCAAAATCATGGACAACCTCAATCTTTTCTCCATTTATCGTAAAGCTGCATACTGACCCAGTTGTAAGGATTTTTGTTTTGTTGATGTTGAGTTGCAATCCATACTGAAGGCTATGTTCTTTGATCTTCATCAGTAAATATTTCAAATCCTCTTTACTTTCAGCAAGTAGAGTTGTGTCATCTGCATAATTCAGGTTGTTAATAAGTCTTCCCCAATACTGATGCCACATTCTTCTTCATAAAGCCCAGCTTCTCAGATTATTTGCTTCGCATAGAAATTGAAGAGATATGGTGAATGGTTACAGCCCTGATGCACACCTTTCTGGACTTTAAACCAGGCAGTGTTTCTTTGTTCTGTTCGAATGACTGCCTCCTCATTCATGTACAGATTCCCCATGAGTACAATCTGGTGCTCTGGTATTCCCATTCTTCACAGTGTTACCCATAATTTTTTTATCATCCACACAGTCAGATGCCTTTGCATTGTCAATAAAACATAGATAGCTATTTTTCTGATATTCTCTACTTTCAGCTAATATCCATCTGACATCAGCAATGATGTCCCTGGTTCCCTGCCCTCTTCTGAATCAGGCTTGATTTTCCAGCAGTTCCCTGTCTATATACTGCTGCAGTCACTTTTGGATGATCTTTAGTAAAGTTTTGTTTCTGTGTGATATTAATGATATCATTTGATAGTTTCCACATTGGATCCCCTTTCTTGGGAATAGGCACAAATATGGATCTCTTCCTGTCGGTTGGCCTGGTAGCTGTTTTCCAAATTTCTTGGCATAAACATGTTAGGACCTCCAGTGCTGCATCTGTTGGAATATATCTATTAGTATTCCATCAATTCCAGGAGCCTTGTGTTTCACCAATTCCTTCAAGGCAGTTTCCACTTCTTCCTTTAGTACCATTCGCTCCTTGGTATACTATTCACTGATTATAAGTTTATTCTATTTTTGTAACATGTTTATGTGTCACTTAAAGCAGTTATCATTTTGCGACAAAAATTTTTGAGTTTTAAGGAGCTCATATTTTGCAAGGTGACATTTGGTGTTTAAATTGAATGTAAATATTTCCATTATTAGAAAGGTTTTGTAAGATGATTAAATAAAGTTCTTAACTCTCATAGGCAAGTTTTAATATCTTCTGGATGATTCAGAGTGCTGAAGTTAAAAAAGGTGAGACACAGTGGAAAAAGCACAGGATAAATAGTAAGTAGAAGTAAGTTTAAGGCTTGCTTAGACATTATCTAGATATATTAAGGTCACTTAACTTTATTAGCCTGTATTTTCCTCTTTAAAAAATATTAGATACAATTACTAGGTCTAAGATTCTATCCAGCCTTACAGGTAATGTTATAGACCATATTAAAATGTTGAAATGTGAGATCGTAATGGCATCTGTAGAGAAATGAGGCTTGCATTTTGTGCATCAACAAAATCTGTATTTCTCAGAACTCAAGGACTATGACTAAGGGCAAGGAGAAGCCAAACCAAAAGGATAATGTTAACCCATGTTCACTAGCTGGTTTGGTTTAAAACACTTGGTTTCATCTGTTGAACACCATTGCATTACAAATGGCCTGAAATATAATGGTCATTTCATTAAGTCAAAATTTTTGATTTTTATGTGATAGTTCAGAAGAACTTTGTAGCTGAGGCCTAGATTTTGAAGGCAGAGTGCATAAAACTTGATTTATGTGGTTCATTTCTTTGTATTTTTTCATGTCATTATTCAATTCTTAACCAATGTAATGTAAGTTTCTTTCCTCTTTCCTTTGACTAGAGCATTTCTGCAGTTTTAAATGTCATCTCTTAGTGAAAAATTATAGTTTAGTTCTATGACAAGTTATACTAAAGTCTTAAACATTTGTAAATAAATCTTGCCTAATAATTTGGTATCATCTGCAGTTTTGGTAATTTGGGTACAGAATGGCAGCTGCAGCAAATTCAGATGTAAAATTGCTAGATTCTTCTTAATAGTATTTAGAAAGGTATTTTCTCATATTAACACATCACAAATTACAATGAAAATATGATAAAATGTGCTAAAATAGAATAACTTATAGAAAAAGGTGTAATTTTCTGCTCAATACAAAAGATGATCCAATAAGTTTTATGTTCCAAGCCTCTCAGAGGCTGGATAAAATACAGAAAGTAGATTAATTAATAAAGCTAAGTGAAGCAAAATTAAAGCTGAGATTGAAGAATTCATGCAAAGTAAAGAAAGTGCCTATACCCTTAAGTTGGCAGCCTGCTAGTATAGTCATATTGGTCTTAGAGCCTATTTTAAAACTTTATGACAATGTTTTAAAAACATAAATGAAGTAGGCCATTTATTTGGAAATATTAAACAATAAAAATTAACTTAACAAGAAATAAATTAGCCAGGCACAGTGGCACATGCCTGTAATCCCAGCAACTTGGGAGGCTGAGGCAGGAGGATCGCAAGTCAGAGACCAGAGGCAGTCTGTATAATATAGTGAGACCCTGTCTCAAAAAGTTAAAAAAAAAAAAAAGTGAGCTGAGAGTACAGCTCAGTGGTACAGCACTTGCAAAACATGCAAGCATGAGGCTCTGGGTTTAATCCCCAGTATCACAAAAACAAAACAAAACAAAACAAAAATCAAAACAAAAAACCAAACCCTGTATCCTCTAAAAATTTTGAACCAGTTGCTTTTTCCACTTTCCCATCAAGATGCCAGGCTCAGGTGATGTTTCAGAATATATGCAGTGAAAAATACAGTGAATGTTTAAATTTATAAAAGTACTACAGTAAAAGACATATTGCTACTAGTCCCTCTCAAAATACTCTCCCTGGCTTTGAATACACCTATTGCATTATTCTTGACACACTCTAAAGCAGTTCAAAAAGTCCTATTTTGTGAGTTTCTTTTGTAGTGCTGTGATGGCTGCCACGATGTCCTGAATCAATTCACAATGTTTGCCTTTCATGGTCATGTTGACTTTGGAGAAGAGCCACAGTCACATGGTGCCAGTTGTATTGAATAAGGTGGATGAGGACACACCATAATGTTTATTTGACAGAAATTGCTATACCAGAAGTGATGTGT
Source organism: Pedetes capensis (assembly GCA_007922755.1). Classification (NCBI taxonomy): domain Eukaryota; kingdom Metazoa; phylum Chordata; class Mammalia; order Rodentia; family Pedetidae; genus Pedetes; species Pedetes capensis. Next base: position 41,588 of record VMDO01000661.1, on the reverse strand, counting down.
GACTTGGAGTAGTGTCATGCTGTTGTTGTTAGGTGCCCTCGAGTCAGTATCCTACTCATAGCAACCCTTCGTACAATAAGCGAAACATTGCTATTCATAGGGTTTTCAATGGTGGATTGATTTTTGGGAGTGGGTTGTCTGGTTCTTCTCATAAACCTACAGTACCTGGTGTTCCCAGGTGGTCTCCCATCCGAGTACTCACCAGGCCCGACCCTGCTTAGCTCCCGAGATCTGATGCCACAGCGCTATGGCTGCAGGCTATTGTCACGATAGAGCATACAACTAAAGATATCCACAAGAGAGGACTCTGGAATTGCTTCAGAAAGTAACAAGAGGGGGATTAATGGCAATGTATCTTTTACTGAAAAAAATTCTTTTTATTTAATCATTTGCCAAATTTTCTAGTCACACCTCATATTAAACAGTCCTTCAAAAGAGAGGTGATATTCTTTTTGCACAGTCTATCACAGAGGAAGAAGCTAAAGTCACTCAAATTGTTTATAAGACCATTATAACCTAAATATCAAATGATAAAATACAGGAAAAAAATCAGAAGATCATCTCTGTATGAATATTGGTGAGGCAGTTCTGAATATAATTTTGTTATGTCCAACCAAGAAATATTAAATAGATCATCAACAATTAAGATTTATCTTGGAAAGGCAAAAGTGATAAAACATTAGGAAAACCTATTAAAATGGTGGACATCCAATTTTATGTTTATTAATTTTATCCTGAATGACCCATGAAGTGTTCCAGATGTGAACTCATTTATTATTAATTACCTCATAGTAAATAATAAGTACATCCCCCATTCCAATTTTTGCCCTAGGACTACCCCTGGTTTGACACTGTTAAAACCAGATGGAAAAACCTCTTATATGAGTAAACTGGTAAACAATAGATTTTCTATTTTTATTCACAGGGGAGACAGAGCCACCTCTCCTTTCTTCTGAAAGAAGAAAACATTTTTATTCCTTTGATGAATAGTATCTTGGATTCTCAGCCTATCCTTTCAGAATATAAATGCCTTTCCAAGGGTATATAGGTGGCTAATATCTATGGATTTGAAGACCTAGAGATGGTTTCAAGTTCTGGCCTTTATACTATTTAAAATGCAAATATCTCAGGAGACATTACTTTATTATCCTTGACACCGTAAGGACTTAACTTAGGTACTGAGTCCAAGCTGTATGTGTTTGGCCCTCATGAGGAGGTTAGAAAAGTTTTATTATTCTTTCAGATGAGAACTGTTAATTAGACAATGAGAAAAATGGCTTGAGATATATTTCTTTCTTCCTTCCTTCCTTTCTTTCTTTCTTTTCTTTTCTTTCTTTTTTTTTTTTTAAGGTATTGGGGGTTGAACCCAGGGCCTCGCACCTGCATGCCTTGCAAGTGCTGGACCACTGAGCTGTGCCGCCAGGCCATTTTTTTTTTTTTTTGAGACAGGGTCTCACTAAGTTATGCAGACTGCCTCTGGTCTCAGACTTGCGATCCTCCTGCGTCCACCTCCCGAGCCACTGGGATTACAGGCTTGGGCCACCACACCTGGCCGAGATATATTTCTTATAGCATAGTGCCCAGAGAGGGCTGGGATTTAGCTCAGTTGGTAGAGCGCTGTGGTGCAGTCTCTGAGGTCCAGAGTTCAATTCCCAGCACTGCAAAAATGGGAGAAGGACCTGGCAATCCACTCCCAAGGCAATCCCGAAACAGTCAGCCAGTGAAAACCCTATGAGGGTCACTATGAGTCGCATACCTACTCGAGGGCACCTAACAACAACAACAAGTGCCCAGGGCAATGAAGATAAACATTATCTTCAGGTTTTATACATTTCTCTATCTCAGAAAGCTAGGCTATTGATAGTAAGCCAATATTAAAATATCACTAGAAGCATTGAACAAGCCAAAAAGACCCAAAATGATGAAATGTTTAAGGCTAGATAATAATGAGAAGAATTGCTATCATTTGCATTCTAAACAATGTATGTATAGAACATTCAGGGAACCATACAGATAACCTATTAACTAAAAATTTCAGCAAGCTTGTTGAATGAAAGATTCATATACAAAACTTGACAGAATTCTTATGGAACAATTAATCAAAAATGAAATTATAAAAAGATATTTTTCATAATAATAAAGTAGCATTAAGAAAATATTTTATAAAAGTTGTATATGTTCATCATGCTGAAAATTTAACTATTTTTCTTTTATAAAAGATAACACAAATGGAAAGATGATGTAACATATTAAGGGAGGTCAAACTCAGAATTGTAAAATGTCGATTTCTACAAATCTGTGAACTTAATGCACTTTTGGTTCAAATGCTCTAGAAGTTTTGGGGGGATTTAAAAGTGGATTCCTAAACTCATATGAAAGATTGAAGGTTCAGGGAAGTGAAGAAAATTTTTTAAGAGAAGGAAAACTTTCCATTTAGAGATCAGGAAGTTAGATAAGCTCTTATCCTTGGAACAGTGCTATGTTAATACATAATCATGATAGCTGCATTAGGGGTTTCCAATAGAATTGATAGGATGTGTGCTTGTCTGTATATAAAGATTTATCATAAAGAATTGGCTCACACAATTGTGGAGACTGAAAAGTCCCATACTGTAAGCTGAAGACCTAGGCAAGTCAACTCATGTCCGAAGGCTTGAGAATCAAATGTCAAATGGAGTAACTTTCAGGTTGAGCATAGGGGCCTACTGATGTTCCAGTTTAAACAGTCAAATGAAAGTTCCCTCTTAATCTTTTTGTTCTATTCAGGTCTCCAAGTAATTGGATGAGGGCTACCCAAATTAGGCAAAGCAATCTGCTTTCTACAATCTACTAATTCAGATGTTAATCTCATCCAGGAACACTCTTGAAGACACTCTTCAAATAATATTTGACCAAATGCCTGGGCACCCTGTGGCCTAATTAAGTTAATAACACTTACCACTGTAATAGCAAACTTGTATAATTTACTTTCTATGTTGCTGTTGTTAGGTGCCATTGAGTCGGTATCCGACTCATGGTGACCCTGCATACAACAGCCAAAACACTATTGTCAGCGCTTCTCTCTTGTTCATAGGGTTTTCAATGGTGGATCAATTTTTGGGAGTGAGTTGCTGGGTCCATCTCCCGAGCCTACAGTATCTGGTGTTCCCAGGTGGTCTCCCATCCAAGTACTAACTAGGCCCCACCCTGCTTAACTTCTGAGATCTGACGGGATCAGATGCCACAGGGCTACAGCTTCAAGCTTACTTTCTATAGACAGGTATTATTGTAGGCATTTTGCATGTGCTAATTTAATTCTTACAGCTACTTGTGAAGTAGGTGTGATTTTATCTCTATTTTATAAATGAGACAGGCTTATTGAAATTCAGGTATAGAATAGAGAGCCCAGGAAGATACTCATATATGCATGAATCTTGGAATATGATCAAAATCACATGGACAGTAATTCAGGGATGAGATGATTTTGAGACAAATGCTTATCTATATGAAAGAGCTGATTACTGGTGTTTAGCTCATTTGGTAGAGTGCTTCTCTGTACTCTCTGAGGACCTGGATTCTATCCCTAGCACTCCCAAAGTGATCCTGAAACAATCAGCCATTGAATACCCTCTGAAGGTTGCTAGGAGTTGGACCTGACTCAACAACGGTACCTAATAACAAACAACAATCTAAAAAGCTAATATTTTACCTCACAGATAAACCAAAATAAATTCCAGTTACAACTCTCAAAGTAAAAAGTAAAATTTCAAAAAATTAACAAAACAAAAAGAAAATATAGAAGAATATCTTTAAAGCATTATAGTAGAGAAAAAAATCTTTAAAACAAGATGAGAAAATAAAAATTTTGATTGTTTGACTTCATCAAAATATAAAATATCTGTAGCTATCCCACCTTAAATGTTTCTCAGGCACATACTCTTTGCTAAGCATCAGTAATTAGTTAATCGTCACAGAGCAAGCAGAAGAGGTATGTATCTTGGGACCCAGCAATTCTTCTAAGTTGATACATAAGAGAAATTCTCACATATCTTCACTGCTATTGAACTTGTAATATCTGAAGATTAAAAACAACCTAAATATACCAATGGGCTGGAATTTAGCTCAGTTGGTAGAATACTGCTCTGCAGTCTCTGAGGTCCAGAGTTCAATTCCCAGCACCACAAAAATGGGAGAAGGGCCTGGCAATCCATTCCCAAGGCAATCCCGAAACAGTCAGCCATTGAAAACCCTATGAGGGTTGCTATGAGTCGGATACTGACTCGAGGGCACCTAACAACAACAACAACAACAAATATACCAATAGGAATCAAACTAATGGGTAGATAAATAAGTAGTGGCATATTCATTTGGTAGAATTTTTACCCATATTTAAAATTAATGAACAATCTATACAATGCCTGCAGCCATACCACTGTGGCTTCCAATCCTATCAGATCTTGGATGCTAAGTAGGATTGAGCCTGGTTAATACTTGGATGAGAGACCACCTGAGACCACCAGGTGCTGTAGGCTTGGGAGAAGGATCTGGCAGCCCACTCCCAAAAAACAACCAGCCATTGATAACCCTATGAATCACAGAGAAGCACTAACATTACTGTTTTGACTGTTGTACGTAGGGTCATTATGAACTGGACACCAACTCAATGGCACCTAACAATATGATTCAACAAGTGAAATAAAGCAAGTTTTAGAGCCATACATATGATACAATATCATTTGTTTATAAACACGAAAACTAGTATATTTTCTATGTATAATTTTTCAAAGGATAGCCATGTAAGAAAATTTTAAATAACATGTAGTATGTTCTATTATTTCTATAGAATCTTCTGAATTCTGAATCTATAATACATAGTATCTAAGCCACGCATAGTGGTGTAGCCTGCAATCCCAGTGACTTGAGAAGCTAAAACAGAAGGATAGTGAATTCCAGGCCAGAGGCAGCTTGCATGACTTATGGAGACCTCGACTCAAACAATAAAAAATGGGCAGGGGCAGGGCATGCCAGTGGTAGAGTACTTCAAAAGTATGTGTAAGGCTCTGGGTTGAACTCCCACATCCGACTAGAAAAATATGTAGCATCGACTGTATTGTTAGTGTATCTTTTCTTTAATGAAACTAAATATTGTCGAATGTTAACATTTGTTACTTCTGGATTATGTGTACCTAGAGTTATAAAGATGGTACTATCTATTTATTTATAATTTTGAGGTATTTAATAGTGATTGAAATCAAATAAGAGAAAAAACATACCAAAGACACACAGTGGAGCAGTCATGGTACTTTTACATGCTCATAGTGATTGTGATGGAAAGTGCTGGGAGAACGATGATAGGTGAAGCAGCTGTGATTCTCCAAAGCCCCTTCTGCATTCATGGAACTTAAAGATACTGACTCTCAAAGTGGACTGAGACTAGTTTTGGAAATGATTAGGAAACTAAGAGCACTATCCTTATGGAGATAATAGAGAGGAGCTGAAATGCTCCAAACTCAATTGCAGTGGTCCTTGATACTGTATTTTGAGCAAGAATGTGTCAAGATAGAGACGTGAAGAGTTTGGTAGAGTATCTGCCACAGTGTAAATACTCACTAAGTGTTAGTAGTAGTGTGTGAGTTTGGTATTGGTAAATTTGAACTTTACTTTTTAGTGGCATATATAATACATAAACTTTCCATAACTTTTTGGAGGTCGAGTGAATGGTGAAAATCAAGAGTTAGAAGAATTTAGAAATTACTACAAGAAATGTTTTACCTCGCTGCTGACAACCATCTGTTGATTAAGGGGCATTTTTTGTTCCACCCAAGGCATTCTCTATGCTTCAGAATGTCTGCTTCAGTAACTGGGGAAGTTAAGCATCAAAAATCATAAATGTTTGTCTGATTCTTTGGTGCCCTTCTGTTGCAACTCTAGTTTTCAACCACATGGAAGTATTTATGTCATGTAAGGTGGATGGGAAGAAGTGGTTTGTTTTATTAATGAAGTATCTTTTACAATTAGGTTATGAGCACTTAAAAATAAAATGGAGATGGGGCTACAGATAGTGTTTTCAGTGGTGAGCATGTACTGCACTCAGAACCTGGGGATGTTAGTGTTAGATCTAGAGCTACAAAGTAGTTCACACTGGACAAGCTGCTAACCAGGCACGGAGGGCATTAGGCAATGCTATAAGTTGCTGTTATTGTTCAGTGCCGTCGAGTCGTCAAGTCGGATCTGATTCATAGTGACCCTCGGAGGATTTTCAGTGGCTGATTGTTTCGGGCTTGCTTTGGGAGTGGATGCCCACGTTCTTCTCCTGTTTTTGCAGTGCTGGGGATTGAACCTGGGTCCTCAGAGAGTACAGCGCAGCACTCTGCCAACTGAGCTAAATCCCAGCCCAGGCAATGCTATATAGAGGCCCTCTTATGTGAATTTAGGGAATAAATTTGGCCCAGGAACTCTGTAATTCTATGTGAAGGATTTAGACAATGAACCCAGATGTGTTGCCCTGGAAATACTATCTGGGCAGGTCACCAAAAAGCTTCCCTTGAGCAATTCATTCACCCTAAACCAAAAACTAGCCTTAAGCATTCCAGAGGTTAATGCAGATAAGCCAAGATGAAGACTGTTGATTGATGGGTGCATTTAAACCATATTTGCCAGGCTGTGTGGAGAGATGTTCGCATGGCCAAGATGTGCATTTTGAGGACATTGCTCTGGCAGACATTGCCAGGTTTTCCTTCTGAATTTATTTATTCAGCCCTCCATGTTTGACAACTCCCATTATATTACAGGAGTAAATTTCACTCACACACCATGCTTATCTCTTTAAGGTCCTTCCTACATCATTTTGATTGAATTTTTGGCTCCTTTCAAATGCTTTGGTGACACAATATAAGACAACTCTTGTTTTACTCCCCAAGTGACAAATCACATTTTTTGAAATAAAGTCTGCTAGTTTCCCTCTGGGGCTGGGATTTAGCTCAGTTGGTAGAGTGCTGCGCTGCAGTCTCTGAGGTCCTGAGTTCAATTCTCAGTACCGCAAAAATGGGAGAAGGACCTGGCAATCCACTCCCAAGGCAATCCTGAAACAGTCTGCCATTGAAAACCCTGTGAGGGTTGCTATGAGTCGGATGCCAACTCGACGGCACCTAACAACAACAACAACAGTTTCCCTCTGAGTACATCCAGCCTTATTTTCAAGTTCTTGGTGACTACTCACTCTCCATTGTGTACAAACAACATTAGCTTTCCCTTTTTCTTGTTCTCTCCTTATTTTTGAAAGCTTGAACTGGTAACACAAATACCTATTTCTCTTCTGATTTCATGGAATAGCAGGATTAGAGAAGGTTTAGGCTCATGAGGGGTAGAAACACAGGAATTTATACTTTTCAGAGGTCCACCAAAAAGTGTCATTATTTGGGAGTTCCTGAAAACAACAGGTTTTTGCAAGTTTTATGCAAGTTTTATGTTGGCCTGGGAATGATTTTCATACAGCTCACAGAGGTTTTTGCAAGTTTATATCACAAGACATGAAATGTAAAGAACTCAAATCATCCCATATTCTTTGCATGGTGAATATATTGGTTTCTTTGCCTGCAGCTACAAAATTAATCTGTAAAACTTCTCTAAAAATTCACTGCTGTGAGTTTTGCTAACCTTTGCCCTGAGCCTTTCTTTTTGTCCCAATCTGTATGTCTTGGACAGTTTCCTCTTTTCATTGCCAACAGATTATCCAAATTTCTCATTAACTAACTTTGTCTACTCAATTGGAATTGCCATATTTAGGAATTATAAAAATAAATAAAGATACAAATTTAGCAAATAACAATATGTTCCATGAAATATTTGTGATATGCTAAGAAACTTTGTTTGAACTTTATATTTTTTTATAATTGACACACATTAATTGTACAAATTAATGAGTTTTACTGTGACATGATCACATATGCATATATCCTGTTTAGATTATATCTGTTGTCGTTAAGTGCTGTCAAGTTGGGTCCAACTTATAGTGAACATATGTACAAAAGAACAAAACACTCCCTGACACTGTGCCATGCCCAGCACTATTGTCTGTTTCTCTGCTATTCATTGGGTTTTTGATGACTCATTGTTTCTGTAGTGGGATGCTGGGTCCTTCTCCCCAGCCTACAGTGCCTGGTGTTCCCAGGTGGTCTCCCATCCAAGGACTAACCAAGCTGGACCCTGGTTTGCTTCCAAGATCTGGTATGGCTGCAGACAGATTCTATCTTCCTCCTTAATATATCCTTTCCTGGCCTTTTCTCTCTTTCCTCCCCGAGGTCCCCTTCCCCATCCTTAACAATCTCTTTTCTACTTTCAGGTGCTTCTTTGTTTCCATATATGAGAGAAAACATGAGATACATGTCATTTGGTGTCTGGCTTATTTTGCTTAACTGCGCGACTGTGTTCTCTGGCAACCACATTTTGGATCCTTCCTCCTTCACCCAGCTCCTCAAATCTCTCTTCTGCGAAATTAACCACATTTTCTGGGATTCTGCACTCCATCCAGCTCAGCTCAGTGTCTGGCCTCTGATTCCCTGGCTGAAGGAACTGAACTTGTTTTGCTCTAGCCATGCCCTCATGTTTTTTCCAACATAAATCGTCTCTGGGCTGGTAGAAATGGGTGGTAAAGCGCACCTGCTGAAAATGGAGGCTCTTCTACCCTCCCTGTCGGTTCTAACTCCTTAGCTATTTTCTCTTGCCCCAACATTCTCAACTCACCGGTTTCCCTACAGATAGCTCACACCTTCAGACAAATAACTGACTTCCAGCATAACAAGATGACCGTACAGTTAGAGCTGTTAAGATTCCTCTCTTCGCAGCATTGTCCTGGATGATTTAAAAAGTTGCATAAAGGTGGTGGAGATTCTTCCCAGCCAAATGTATGAGTCAGCTTTCTGTTGTTGTGACAAAAATCTTGAGATAAACAACTTAAACGGAGCAAAGATATATTTCGGATACTAACTTCAGAGCTGGCAGTCCATGGCCGTTTGACCCCATTGCTTTGGGCCTGTGGTGAGGCAAGTGCCATGGCGGGGCAAAGCTGCTCCCATCAGGCCAGCCAGGAAGTGAAAGAGTGAGAGGAAGGAGCTGAGCTCCTCTCAGTGTAGCCCAATGACTAACTGCCTCCAAGGAGGCCCCACCTCCTAAGTTGTCTCCCACCCCTCACCAGGGCCATCAGCGTGGGTCTGCATCTTCTACACCAGAGCTAATTGAGACATTTAAGATCTGTGCCATAACACCAAAGATGTGGCCAGGGAAATTTTTTCAGAAATAAGTGTCGTCCTCATTTATTTTATGTTTTTGTCAGCAGTGAAGGAAATGGAGCTTATTCTACTAAAATTGCACCCATCCTTGAATGTTGACAACTTAATTTCGTCTTTAGCAACTGGCCTTTCTGTTTCAGATCTGCTCCATTGTGCAACTCAAGCCCTAGAATACAGAAATGAGAGGAGTTATATATTTTTATGGGTGAGTGCAGAGAGTGTGTGTGTTCACTTTCTTTTTCGAAATGTAAACCACTCTATAGAAATATAACTCACAACTGTACAACTGACCCATTTCAAGTTCAAAAAAAAATTTTTTTTCTTTTTTGCAGTACTGGGGGTTGAACCTGGGGCCTCATACTTGCATGCTCTGCAAGTGCTGGACCACTGAGCTGCACCCTCAGCCCTTTTTTTTTTTTTTTTTTTAACTTTGAGACAGGGTCTGTCTAAGTTATCTAGATTGCCTCTGGTCTCGAACTTTTGATCCTCCTGCTTCCACCTCCTGAGTAGCTGGGATTACAGGTGTGCACCACCATGCCCGGCTTCAAGTTCAAAATTAAGTGCCTTTTTATCTCCACAGGGTTGTAGAACCATGACTACAATGTAGTTTTAGTCATTTTCATTCCCCTCTCAAAAGAAACCTGTCTCTATTAGCACTCACTCCTCCATATATTTACCTTCCCTTGCCACAGGCAACCACTAATTTGTTTTCTGTTTCTATAAATTTGTCTATTTTGGATATTTCCAAAATATCAAGTAGAATTTGTTTTTTTGTAATGGATTCTTTTCACTTAGCATAATGGTTTCAATTTTCACTTACATTATAGCATATATCAGTACTTTATTCCTTTTTATGGCCAAATAATCCATTGTATGATTATACCACCTTTTATTTATTCATTTATCTGTTGATAATTATTTGGATTCTTTCCACTTTTTAGTTTGCATGAATAATAGTGTTATTAAGTAGTCATGTATAAATTTTTCTCTTGGCTTGATTCCTAGAAGTAGAATGGCTGGGTCTTACAGTAAATTTGTTCAATAATTTTAGGAACTACTGAATTGTTTACAGAAATTACCATGTCATTTTATGTTCCTACCAGCATTGTATGAGGATTCCAATTTCTCAGTATTTTTATTTATTTTTATTTGTTTGCTTTATTTATAAATGTTAGTGGAGTACAGAATAGTAAAGCTTTAACTATTTCTATTGTGCACCTATTATATCATTTTTGGTTATAGCTTTATTAACTTACATAATTTATGACACTCTTTGATTAATATGTGCTAAAAATCATATTGCAACTATGGGTTATATTCCGGTTTTCCCCCATGTATTCATGTAGTAACATCATATAACTTGAGATTCTCTCCCCCTTTAACCCTCTATATTATTTCCCCCCATACTCCCTTCCACAATCTTTGCTCTCCCTCCCTAGACTTCTCCTCCTTCTTTCTACTCCACTTATATTTTCCCTTCTTAGATAAGCCTGATTGTTCCTTATTATGTATGTCCTTATTTATAGTTTTTCTCCCTATCTTTAAGTTAGCTTTAGCTCCCATATATGAGTGAGAACATATGGTATTTCTCTTTTGGGGCCTGGGTTCATTTGATTAGGATGATATTCTGCAGTTCTACCTATTTTGCTGCAAAATGACATTACTTTATTCTTTTTCATTACTGAGTATTATTTGTGTGTGTGTGTGTGTGTGTGTGTGTGTGTGTGTGTATCTCACAAACTTTTTAATCCATTCCTCTGTTGTCAGACATCTTGTTTTTTTCTATACCTTTGCAACTATGAAGAGTGCTGCATTAAATATGGAAATGCATGAGTCTCTGTGGTATGATGACTTATCATCCTTAGGGTACATTCCCAGGAGTGGTATAGCTGGATCATATGGCAGTTCTATTCTTAGTATCTCTATATAGATACTAAGGTATCTCTATATTGATTTCCAAAGTGGCTGAACTACTTTACAATCCTATCAGCAGTATAAATAGGTTCCTTTTTCTCTGCATCCTCGCCAGCATTTGTTATTATTTGTTTTGTTGTATTTGGCCATTCTTAGTGAAGTGAGATGTAATCTCAGTGTTGTTTTGATTTACATTTCCCTAACAGCCAGGGGGCTGGGATTTGGCTCAGTTGGTAGAGCGCTGCACTGCAGTCTCTGAGGTCCCGAGTTCAATTCCCAGTACCGCAAAAGTGGGAGAAGGACCTGGCAATCCACTCCCAAGGCAATCCCGAAACCGTCAGCCATTGAAAACCCTATGAGGGTCGCTATGAGTCGGATACCGACTCGATGGCACCTAATAACAACAACAATAACAAATAGCCAGGGAGCCTGCAGCTGTATCACTGTGGTGTCTGATCCTGTCAGATCTCAGAAGCTAAGAAGGGTCAGACTTGGTTAGTACCTGGATGGAACACTGCCTGGGAACACCAGGTGCTGTAGGCTTGGGAGAAGGACCCAGTAACTCACTCCCAAAAAACAGTTGGCCATTGAGAACCCAATGAATAGCAGAGAAGCATGACAATAGTGTTTCATCTGTTGTACGTAGGGTCTCTATGAGTCGGATATTGACTCAACGGCACCTAACAATAACAATAACAACAATTGCCATGGATATTGAACATTTTTTCATGTGTTTCTTGGCCCTTCAGACTTCTTCCTTTGAGAACTATCTGTTCATTTCCTTTGCAAACTAAAGTATAGCATTATTCATTGTCTTGGTATTTTTTTCTTAAATTCTTTGTGTATTCTTGAAATTAGTCCTCTGTCCAATGTGTAGAATGTAAAGATTCTCTCCCATTCTGTAGGCTTTCCCTTAACTCTGTTGATTGTTTCCTTTGCTGTACAGAAGCTTTCTAATTTCATGCAATCCCATTTGTTAATTCTAGATGCTGTTTCCTGGACAATTGGAGTCTTATTAAAGAAATACTTTCCTATGCCCATGTGCTGGAGCATATGTCCTATCTTTTCTTCTAGTAGTTAGTTTTAAGGTTTCTGGTATTATGTTGAGGTCTCTTATCCATTTCAAATTGACTCTCATGTAAATTAAGTTATGCGGGTCTATTTTCAATTTTCTGCAAATGGATGTTCAATTTTCCAAGCACCATTTGTTGAAGATGCTATCTTTTCTTCATTGAACATCCATAGCCCCTTTGTCAAAAATCAAGAGGCTGTAGTTTTTTGCATGTATCTCTGGGTCTTTGATACTGTTGCATTGGTCTTCAAGACTATTTTTGTGCCAGTACCAAGTTGTCTTTTGACTCTGTAGTTCTATTGTATAGTCTGAAGTCAGGTATAGTGATCCAGTCTACACTGTTTTTGATTCTTAAGATTGTTTCTGCTATATGTGGTCTTTGGTGTTTCCATATGAATTTTGGGATTATTTTTCTATTTCTGCAAAGTCTGCCATTGGAATTTTAATGGGGATTGTATTAAATCTGTAAATTGCTTTTGGTAATATAGCCATCTTTACAATATTGTTTCTCCCAATCCATGAGCTAATATCCTCTGCAACTTTCTTCTTTAGTGTTTTGAAGTTTTCCTTGTAGAGATCTTCAGGTTCTTTGGTTAGATTGATAACTAAATATTTAATTTTTTAGTGGGGCTATTGTAAATGGGATTGTTGCCTTCATTTCCTTCTCTTCCTGTTCACTGTTGGTGTTAAGGAAGGATACTGATTTTTGCTTATTAATTATGTATTGTGTTACTGAAGGGGTTAATTAGCTCTAAGAGTTTTCTAGAGGAATTTTTTGGGTACTCTAGGTAAAGGATCATGCCATCCATGAATAAAATTACTTTGACCTCTTCTTTACCTATCTGTATCCCTTTGATTACTTTCTGTTGCCTGATTATTCTGGCTAGGACTTTGATCACAATATTGAATAAGAGAGTAGAAAGCAGACATCCTTGTCTTGTTCTTGATATTAGATGAAATGGTTTGAATTTTTCCCTATATAATATATTGGCTATAAGTTTGTCATTGATGGGCTTTATGATGTTGAGGTATTTCCCTGTTGTTCCCATTTTCTCCAGAGCTTCTATCATGGAAGGATGTTGTACTTTGTCAAAAGCCTTCTCAGCATCAATTGGGACAATCATGTGATTTGTGTCTGCAAGTGTCTTGATAGGTTGAATTACATTGATTTTCACATATTGAACTGGCCTTACATCTGTGGAATGAAGCCTACTTGTTCATGGTGTATCATTTCTTTTTATGTATTGCTATATTTGGTTTTTCAGAATTTTATTGAGGATTTTTGCATCAGTGTTCATCAGAGAACACTGGTCTATAGTATTTCTTTGAGGTGTTCTTGCCCAGTTTTGGTATCAGGGTGGTACTGTCTTCATAGAATATGTTTGGTTGTGCCCCTTTCTTTGCTCCTTTATGAAATAGTTTAAGAGAATAAGTGTTAATTATTCTTTGAAGGTTTGATAGATTTCTGCTGTGAACCCGCTGGGACCTGGGCTTTTCTTCATTGGGAAGCTTTTTATTACCTTCTCTATTTTGGTGAAGGTAATGGGACTGTTTAAGTTGCTTATGTCCTCTGGGGTTAATTTTGGTAATTCATATGTGTTAGTGAGCCTTTTCATCTCCTCTGTATTTTCATTTTTGGGAGAGTACAATTTCTCAAAGTATTCTCTGATGATCATCTGGATTTCATTGATATCGAAGATACCCCAGTCTCATCTATCTTTCTATCTATCTATCTATCTATCTATCTATCTATCTATCTATCTATCTATCTGTATTTATTTATTTTGGGCTTTTTCTTTCTTTCTTTTGGTGAAACCGGCTGGTGGGGACATCCATTTTAATTTATGTCTGAGTACTCCTTTTGGGGGCTGGGATTTAGCTCAGTTGGTAAAGCGCTGTGCTGCAGTCTCTGAGGTCCCGAGTTCAATTCCCAGCATTGCAAAAATGGGAGAAGGGCCTGGCAATCCACTCACAAAGCAATCCTGAAACAATCAGCCATTGAAAACCCTATGAGGGTCGCTATGAGTTGGATACCGACTCAACAGCACCTAACAACAACAATAACTCCTTTTGGGATTGGCTTCTTGTTGGCCTTCTAGTGCCTTAAGATGTGTCGTTATTTAATTGGGCCTTCTCTAATGTATTGAAGAAAGCATTCATGACTATGAACTTCTTTCTTAGAACTGCCTTTGCTGCATCCTATGTATTTTGATAGGATGTATTCTCATCCTCATTTGATTGAAGGAATTTTTAAATTTCCTCTCTTATTTCTTAGATGATGTGTTGATCACTCAGCAGTGTATTATTCACCTTCTTTGAATTTGTAACATTTCTGAAATGTTTCTGCCTTTGAGTTCTAGTTTTATTCCATTGTGATCTGATAAGGTACAGGGGATGATTTCTATTTTGTTGAATTTGCTGAGGCCATTTTTGTGGACTAAAATGTGGTTTATCATAGAGGAAGTTCCATGTGGTGCTGAGAAAAATGTGGGTTCCATATCTGATGGATGGCATATTCTATAGACATCTGTAAGGTCCAGTTGGTCTATGGTGCTATTTAAGTTCTTTGATTTGATTTGAAGACATGTCTCTTGGCAAAAGTAAGGTATTGAAATCTCCCATAATTATTGTGTCTGGCCTGATGTGTTCCTTTATCTCCAATATAGTTTGTTTTATGAAGCTAGATGCCCCTACATTTGGTGAGTAAATATTGAGCATCATTATGGGTTTCTGGTTGACTGTTCTTTTTGCTAATATGTAGTGTCCTTCTCTGTGTCTTCTGTTTAGTTTGGAATTGAAATCCAAGTTGTCTGGAATTAGTTTTGCAACTCGTGCTTTTTCCCCCCACATGCTTGGTATATTATTTTCCAGCCTTTAATTTTTAGCCTTTTATGATGTTTATGGATAAGGTGAATCTCCTAAATGCTACATATTGAGGGCTTATTTTTTAATGCAATTGGCCAGTCTGTGTCTCTTGAATGATGAGTTAAGACTATTTACATTGATGGTAATTATTGAGAGATGCTTGTTTTCTGTATCAATTTGGTACTTATTTCTGTTTTTTTGCTTTATATTTAGCCTATTGATTTCTTACATTCCCCTCATGTTTATTATTCATTCCTTTAATCTTGTATTTTGGGTTGTCTGACCTTTCCCATTTGCAGTGTTTCATTGAGGATCCTCTGCAATGCTGGCTTAGTGGTTGTGAAATGTTTAAGCAATGGAATGTCTTGAATTTTCCATCTATTTTCAAAGATAGCTTCACTGGGTAATGTAATCTTGGTTGGCAGTTATTCTTTTACAGGACTTGAATTATGTGGGATCAAGCTTTCCTTGTCTTTAATATTGCTGTTGAGAAGTCAGCTGTTACTCTGATGGGTTTGCCTTTGTACATGAGTTGGTGTTTCTCTCTTAGAGCTTTTAGAATGGCTTTTTTGCTCTCTAGATTTGGCATTCTAGTTAGAATGTGTCACAGAAAGGATTTCTTCTATTCTACTCTGTTTGGGGTTCTGAATATTTCAGTGGTATAGGTATCTAGCTCCTGCCTTAGGTTTGGGAAGTTCTCATCTAATATCTCTTTGAATTAATTTCCTAATACTCTCCTGTTGTTTTTAGCTCCTCTGTGAATTCCCTGAATTCACAGGTTTTGTTTTTTCATTTTATCAAATACCTCTTGAAAATCTTGCTCATACTGCTTTATCTTTCTTTGCATAAATCATTCTTCACCTTTTCTTCAGCCTCAGTTATCTTGTTTTTGGCTTCATCTAGTCTGGATACTGAATATTCTACTATAATATTGGGTTGATTAATTTTGTTCTGTATCTCAAGGGTTTCTGTGTGATTCTTCTTCAGGATCTCAATTTCTTTGGTGAATTTTTCTTCCAAGTTAGATACCTTTTTGTCCAGTGAATCAATTGCTCTCATGATGGTGTCATTGAGGTCTTTCAACATATTTATAAGCAGATTCTAAATTCTTTATCAGGCATCTCTAAGAGTCCAGTTACTTTGAAACTATCTGTTAAGGTTCTTTGGTCTATTGGGTCTTCCTATCCCTCTGGACCTTTCATGTTTCATGTATTTTTCTGTTGAGGCCTGTCCATTGCTTGGTCAGGGTGCCAGGACACACTTCTTCCATGCATAAAGAGGTTCTCCCCTGATGTTGGGGTGACAACAGGTCACTGGAACTTCTCTTCCCCCATGTAGTTTGCAGCCTCAGTGTCCGATGTCTAGCTCCCACTGCAGCCTCTTCCTTCAACACTGCCCACTTCAGTTTCTCCCCATCCTCTGCATTCCCAACCCCCAATTGCACCACAGCCTAGAGTGTGTCTTAGGCTCCTGAGACTCATGGTGCTACTTCTCTGCATTACAACTGGTCCCAGGCCCCAAGTGCACCTTATTCTGAACAAGCTTTCTTAGGCTCAGGAATCTAGCAATTCCAGCCTCTCTTCTCTGACCTCTGAACTTGCCACCACTCAATTTCACTCCCTCCATCTCACAGTACTAGTGGCTCCAGAGGCCAGGGTGGCAACCATCTCTCCTGATAGAATAGAAATACAAACAAATAAAAATCCCACAGTTCCTGGGTCCAAGGCCCTGCAGTTAGCCTGTGTTACTCAGCCTCCTCCCAGGAGACCCTGCAGACCTGCATTTTTTTTTTCTTGTTTGGAGTTTTTCCTCCCCTGCAGTACCTCTAGTCAGCCACAGACCCTCCCAGAGGGGTCCACCTCCCTCCAGCTGTGCACCATCAGGGAAGGCCCCACCATACATCTCCTCATCCCTGTGCCCTTCTGAGGGGCTCCACCATACCTCCTGGTAGCCATGCATTCTTGATGGGGCTCTGCCATACTTTTCTGCAGTGGTGAGCCCTTGTAAGAGGCTCCACCATGCCTCCTGCCAGCCACACACCATCAGTGATGGCTCTGCCACAACTCTCTTCAGCTGTGTGCACTTCTAGAAGGCTCTGCTGTGCCTCCTGCCAGCTGTGTGCCACTGGGGGGCTGGTGGGGGGCTTCTGCAGCACCTGTCTTTAGCTGTGTGCCCTTACAGGGGCTTATGCAATGTTTCTTCTCTACATTTTTACCAACACTTAATATTATTTGTTGTTTTCATTATAGTACAGTGAAGTGATATATCAGTGTAATTTTCATTTGCATTTCTCTGGTTGCTAGCGACGTTGAACATTGTTTTGGGGGCTTAATGTTTATTAGTCTATAATTTTTGGAGACATATGTAGATAATTTGCCTATCTTTAAATGAGATTATCTTTTTGATTTGTAAGATTTTTAAAAATATATTCTGAATGTAAATCTTTCATCAGGTATTCTTATGAAAATGTTTCATCCTATTTGATGGATTATCTGTTCTTATTTGCAACACAAAAGGTTTTAATTTTGATATACAAAGATACAAGATTTACTTTTCTCTTTCTAATTTGCATGCCATTTATTTGCCTAATTATTGTGACTGGGACTTCCAATACAATGTTGAGTAGTAAGGATAAGAGCAGAAATTCTTGTATTGCTTCTAATTATAGGAGGGAAACAAGCATTGTTTTCTACCACTAAATAAGATTAAACTGAAGATTTTTGGCAGATGCTTTGTATCAGGTCAAATTTCCTTCTATTCCTAATTTGTTGAGGATTTTCTCGTAAATGAGTATTGGATTAATGTCAAACTCCATTTTTGCCTCTGTTGTGATGAGTAAATGATTTTTTACCCATTATCTTATTAACAAAATGTATTATATTAGTGGATTTCCAGATGTTAAAACCAATTGTGTATTTCTGGGATAATTCCTACTTTTTATATGTTGCTGGATTCACTTAGTATTTTGTTTCTGGTTTTTATATCTTTATACATAAGGAATATTGTGCTATGGTTTTCATTCCTTTGCTAGGTCTATACATCAGAGAAATATTAGCATCATACATTGAGTTGAGAAGTGTTTTCTCCTGATTTTTTTTTTTTTTTGGAAGATCTTGCAAAGTATTGGTGTTATTTCTTTTTTGAACACTTGATATAATTCATTAATGTGCCACCTTTGCTTAGATTTTTCTTTGAGGGATTTTTTAAATTACTAATCCTATCATTTTGTTCATTGCTGGCCTATTAATATTTCCTCCTTTTTTGAGAATTTGGGTAATTTGTGACTTTGTAGGAATTTATTCATTTCAGCTAAGTTATCTAACTTTCTGGTGCCAGCTTTTCATGTATTCCCTTTTAATCCTTTCCATTTCTTCAAGGTGGGTAGCAATGTCTTAGTTTTCCATCTGATTTTAGTAATTTGCATCTACTCGATTATTTTCTTCATCATTCCATCAAATGAGTTACCAATTTTGTTGATCTTTTCAAAGAGTTAACTTTTGACTTTATTGATATTCTCCATTATATTTTTATTCTCTATTTAATTTGTCAATGCTCCAATCTTTAATTTTTCATTCTGTCTGCTTGCTTTGTGGTTATTTTACTGTTTTCTAAAGATGGAATGTGAAGGTATATATTGAGATTTTCCTTTATCTTTAATAGAGACATTTACAGTTATAAATTTGACTGTGAGCATGGATTTAGCTATAACCCAAGAGTTATGTTAAGTTGTATTTCCATTTTCATTCATTACAAAATATTTTCTAATGCCCTTCATGATTTCTTCTTTGACCAATATCCATATATTTTTAATTCTCTAAATTTCTTTCACTTACTGATTTCCAACTTCATTCTAATGTGATCTGAAAACTTACTTTCTACTATATCAGTTATTTTAATTTTATTGAGGCTTGTTTTGTGTCTTAGTATGTTGTCTACTCTGAGAATATTCTTGTGTGCTTGAGAAGAGTGTATATTCTGTTGTTTAAAGGAATGTTCTTGGGATATTTATGAGTTCAACTTGGCATATTGAATTCTTCAAATCTTCTGTTTCCTTGTTCATCTTTGACCAGATGGTTCTCCCCATTATTGCAAGTGGGGTACTGAAGTTTTCAGCTGTCTCTGACAAATTGTCTATTTGTCCCTTCAATTCTGCAGGTTCGTCTTCCCCTCACCTTTTCCCTCTCAGTGTGGAACTTCCAGCCTATTAATGAAGCACAGGAGCAGTCAGGGCCCAGTGTGCTCCACTTTGCAGCACCTGGGACAGAGCTTCCTTCCCTATATGTGGCAGCTGGGTAGGGAATAAAGATAAGTCTTTTTGAACTCATCTTCCTGAAATAAAGCTTCTGCAACCTGAGACTCGGAGGCAGAAGAGGGGCAGGGATGAGAAATGCCATCAGCCTACCCTCTTGGGGTGAAACTTTAGTCTGGAAATAGAGGGAGAAGGTGTTCCTACCTTCTTGATTGAACATGACTAGAGTAGAGCTACCCAGGAGCTAGAAGGTGGGATGTAATGGGCCAGGCCATTGCACAAAACCACAAACTTTTTCTTCTGACTGAGACTTAGAAGGTTTTCTTTAATAAATGTTTTTCCATTTGGTCTATGCATTGACAACAATTTCTAGAGAATATAAGGATTAATGGTCATTTTTCACAATTTTCACTGAATTGTTTTTCTGGGGAAAGGATCTACTGAGGTCCTTACTCCTTTATTCCCGAAGTCTTGCTCTTTACCTATTTTTAATATTCTGACATATAATGATTTTTTCCTTTCATTTCCTTTCTCATTTTTGGCTTATGTTTAGTTTTATAGGGAGATTATTTCCATGGTAAAATAACATGTAATTGAATTGTAGAAGGTACATTTAATCTTCCCTGTAGAATCTTCATCTTCCATTTCTTAGGTAGTCAGTTAACTCAGGTGGCTTCATTGAGATTCATGTTGAGTTTGAGTCTGATAAGATTCTTAGATAACATGACACTTTAATCTGCTCTGTTTCCTACATAATATTGATGTAGCACCCTTGGGAGCTTCCTCAGACAGCACTTTGGGTAAAGAACCTTGGAACTTTATTCAGGCAAACCGTGACCTTCTTTGGTATGCATTTGTAATATCTTATTATTGTGGAATTGAGTTTTAGGCCAAACCTCATGCTGGTCTCTGATGCTTACCTGGGTATAAGGCTAGAGCTAAGGAATTACCATCAATCCAGACATGTTGTTATTAGATGCTGTTGAGTCCTACTCATAACGATCCTGTGTATAACAGTACGAAACATTACCTGACACTATGGCATGCCCAGAACTATTGTCAATGCTTTTCTGCTATTCAAAGGGTTTTTGATGTCTGATTGTTTCATGAGTGGGCTGCCAGGTACTTCCCCCAAGTCTACAGCACCTGGTATTCCCAGGCAGTCTCTCATCCAAGGACTAACCAGGCCTGACCATGCTTAGCTTCCAAGATCAGATGGGATCAGATGCCAGAGTGTTATGGCTATAGACAATTCAGACATAATGTACAGCTTTTTAATTGAAGTAATTAACCAATTATATTTCCCTCTAAGAGCTATGACCTTTGTGGACCTGATATAATTGAAATTATGATAGAAATCATTTGCATAATATAATTAATTTCACTATACTTAGGGCTTTCCCATATCATGACAGTGAAGAAATAAACAGGCTCAGCCTCCAAGAAAGAGATATTCTTAAATATTTAAGAAACTACCAAATTATAGTAACTTTCTAGGTCTTTCTTATTAATTCCAATGTGTTTCAACACAGCACTTTCCCTATAACCATATAATGGCAGAAGGCATGGTTGTTGGGGATATAAACCTAACCAAGAGGAAAAGCATGATAAAGTCCCCTTTTCCTTTTATCCTGGGAACTTTATAAGAATCATCTTGTCGCTTTGAGTCCTTGATATCTCATGATATTCAGTTTCAACATCAAAATATTGAAGGATGTTGGTTTTATTAAACATCATAGTACTTCATGACTGATATTAAAAATTATAAACCAGGTATTGTATATCAAATAAGAAAACATTCTTTTCCTTTTCTATTTACTTTTAGAGGGCTGTTATTGGCTCTAAAATAAATCTGAAATCATACTTAAAAAAATAAACAGAAGAATTCCAACTTAACAGGAAAAGAAAGCCATTCTAAGCTTGCCCTGCTATTTAAGGTTGTTTTGCAGATAGAAGATGCTCCAGAACAGGGAATGGGGGAGGGAGGAAAAGTTGAAAGGGTTTGGCCCTTTGTGTTTAATGTGTCATTTCATTTTAATATTAGACCCATTTCACTCACTGTGTAATTACTACATGGTGAGACACACCAACTATAACCCAGCGACTCCTATGTGATATGATTCTAACATCCTAACATTTCTCTTCCACAGTCTGATCTAAATTTCTCATTTTGTAGGCTCAGAACCAGAAAAACTGGGTAGTTGGTCCAAATCAGGCAGGTTGCATGCTTTGAAATCTAATGATCCTTTTAGCTCATAGTGTTGCCTCTAGGAGTAGTAACCCGTAACATAAAGGTAACTCAATGCTTGCCCCACCTTTTACTCTTCCTGGCTTCCTCGACTCCCTTGCCAAGCAAACAGAAGTGAAAATGAAGGTGATGATTCCTCATGTTCTACCTTCCTTGTAAACCCATAGCATATTCTGTGGCAAGTTGGGTTTTTTTTAAGTGTCCATTGTACATTATGGTGTACTCTTCAAAAACCTGAGTGACATTGTGTTGCAGAGCTCCAGGCTGAACAATTTTAGACAGAGTGCTGCATTAATCCGCTGAGATTTGGGAGTCAATTTGTTACCACAGCATAATGTACCATATTCTAATTAATATAATTTCCAAAACTCCGTAGGAGAAGAGGTCACATCAAGGGATTCTAGCATAAAAGATTCATTTTGCAAGCAGTGTGCTGAAGGGTTGGCTAATGAGGACAACTAAGAAGAACAGGCATCTATTCAGCCAGCTGATGAAAAGCAGGAAGAAGAAAGCTTAAATGAAGGCAAAAGCATTCAGAGGATTCTTCAGATTTTTCCTTCTAATTCAGTGGGTCACAGCTTTGTTTTGGTCACACATTACCTATCTTTGTGCATGAGTACAATCGACTAAATTCTAGTAGCCATGCAACAAAGCAATAAACAAGATATGCATTTAATCTTGAGGTTCTATTTTTAAAAATATTTAAAACTTATTTGCAAATAGTCTGGTAAAACCACACAGCGTGAAAGACACTGAGGATATTAACTTTGCTAGACTACTTTACAGTGGATTGTAATGACCTTAGAGTATTTATAAGTAATCTGATTAATATGCTGCACAGTCATTTTTCTGTTACATTAACTTTATTTTGTCTTTTTTGGATCATTCCCATGCTGCTTAGAGTGCATTGGTTTGTGGCCCAATTGCCTTATTATGCAGTATTAAATAACCTATAAAAAAGTGTAGAAGTGTGAATTTTAAATAATGAGCCTGGTCACCATAGGTGGTATAGGAGAGCAAAACAATAGGATAAATGAATACTCAGCAGAACATGCCACTAGTATAAAGACTTATCAGAAGATATTTTGGAAGCAACCCCCCCAAAATGGTCCCCTGTAGCCTTATTTAAATCCAAATGGAATGAATAATTAACTAATACATTTTTCTTAAGGATCTCTCAGTCTCTATTTTGCAAACAATACTTTTTTCTCAAGTTTACACCTGATTTAAAATATTTAGATCCTAACTGCTCTCGGTGGCATATTAAAGACCCAAAGTAATGATATTGATAGCCTTTGAAATTTTAACTGATTCCTTTCCAAATTCATCTGTATCTTATTACAATCAGATATGAGAGGATGTGGAAAAGACAAATTTATTCTGCTATTTTTTGGAAATAGGATAGTTAGTGTGCTAGTAGTACGAAGTAGCCATTTCCCAGTAACTGTTCTTTACAATTCCGATTAAGGAAAGATTTACAGTCTGAAGTTAATAAAAACTGACATTTTTATAAATGCTAGTTAGCTGGATTCCTTCTACTCCTTCTCTTCCTCTTTCTCCTCCTCCTCTTCTTTTCCTCTTCTTCCTCATCCTCTTCCTCCTGCTCCTCTTCTTTCTCCTTTTGAGATTGCATTTTTTGTGTGTTTTCTATTTTTATAAAGTAAAACAGCTCTGAAAGACTCCTTAAGTTCCATATGAAACAGGAACATTCTCAATATATTTGCTAACCTGCCTAACCAAGCTACGTATTTCTATTCTCCATCCCAAATACATAAACTTCTGTTTTTAGAGGTCTTGTGCCCTTCCTTCTTCTTCTTCTTCTAGGGTCAGTTCCTAATCTCCAGTCCCCCTTTGAGTCTTTCCATTTATGTATTAAGATGCACATAAATTCTACATGTCTTAAAACAATTCTCCAATAGCACCTTTGAATGAATGACTGCCCATGATACCATCATCTCCTGCTGTGTCTACTCAGAATCTCCAACTCACCTTTTATTCCTCTCTGAACTTTATTTCCGTTCCTTCCCATATCTTTTAAGTACCCTATGCAGACCATTCATCTTCCCTTTGAATATCAAGTATTTCTTCCTTTCTCTTCCCAGAATCACCCTCCTTCGCCTTTCTAGACCCCAATACTGGGATAATGACTCCTTGACTGGTCTTTCCCTTTCCTGACTCCAGTTCATCCTACACAGGGCCAGAGCAGCTCTCCTAAAATACTCCTTTCATCATGGTTTTCACTAACATTCTAATCTTTTTCCTTTGTTCATGGAGTAAAAGAGTCACAGCTTAAGATGCAAGGATTCACACAGGTTCCCTACCAATCTTTGTTTTTACTCTCATCTTCTGTTACCTTTTTAAAAATAACAAATTAAAATAAATTATTATTATTTATTTTTTAAAATGATACTAGGGGTTGAACTCTGAGACTTTTACATGCTGTCTACCACTGAGCCACATTCACTAGCCCCTTGTATTACTCTCTCAATTAAAGTCTTTCCAGTTCAATCAATCTGTTGATAAACCAGCAAAAGTACAACCCTAAGCAAATAGAGTGAGGACTTACACCAGAGTGCAGCAAACTTTTCCTGTAAAGGGGTTGTTAGTAAATATTTTAAGCTTAGCATGCATAGAGTCTCTGTTACAATTACTCAAATCTGCCTTTGTAGCCTGAAAACAGCCACAGACACAAAATATAAAGAAAGAATGTGGTTGTGTTCCAGTAAATCTTTGTTTACTAAAACAGATGATGGACTGCATTTGTCCATCAAGAGTTTGTCCACCCTGCCTTAGATGACAGTAATGTTTTAAAAGCACACAATTAAAGTCTGATGATGAAGCTAAATTCTGCTCCATCTGGAAAGATTAATATACTCTTGATATTAAGCAAATATTCAAGCACAGGCACTTCAAAGTTTCAGATGAGATTGATAAAGGAAGTTGAATAAAAAGGAGAACGTTGATGGCAGTAGGGGCAGATGCCAGCAGCACTGGTGCTTAAAGAAGAGGACGCCCTGTGGCTCCTGTAGGTTCTGTCTGTGCCCATCTCTGTGTTCTTTGGGGTCCTCATTTTCTCTGTTGTCTGTTTCTGAAGAATGAAATAAGCTGGGTGAGGTGGTGCACACCTGAGAACCCAGCCACTTGGGAAGCTGAGGCAGGAGAATCACATATTCGAGGCCTGCCTGGGCTCTGTAGTGAGTTTTGAGGCCAGCCTAGGCATTTAGCAAGACTAGTCTCAACATAAAATTTAAAGAAGGGCTGGGGTGGTAGAGCACTTGCCTAGCAATACTGAAAGCCCTGGGCTCAATCCCAAGTACAACAAACAAAAACAAAAACAAAGCAAAACAACTCCAGACAATAAGAACAACAACAAAACCCTGAAATAATGAAAATAATGACATCAAAATCAGTACTTGTAATTTGGAAAAGGTGAAGCTGCAAACTGGGTGCCTTTCAATTCCCTTTAAAAACATGATAATCATCATCAAAAAAATTACAATAATAACTTTCTCTGAGGAAAAACTTTAAAAGCAATCTCAATGTTAATCAAAAGGAGTAATTCAGTAAAGTAATCAACAACTAACTTATATGTCACATCCACATGGTTTTGGTAAGAAGAAACCAATGGCATATTTGGTTTCAAATGAATAATATGATCTCCTCTAACTCATTTGGACTCAAGGTCAGAAGAAATGTTTACTTATCACCTGTGAGTCACCAAGGGCTTAGGAGGGAGAAGAAATGTACTAGTTTAGGCACAAAAGATTTTGCTCTGCCAAGACTATACCTTTGGTAGACTTAATAAATCATTTCCATTTTTCAAAATGACTTGTTTTACAGTTTGTCTTTGTATTGTATAGGAAGTCAGATGATAGCATTCATTTAAGATTTCATTCCTACTAGGATATAGTCATGTCCGCTGTAACTAGGATCCAAGGCTCAGGATAGAAACTATACTTTTTATCTTCACTGCTACAGTGAATAAGAACAAAATTTCTAAAGGATGATTTTAAAATGGAAAATGTACTTTATACTCAGCAGTGAGAAAAAAATGATAGATAAAAAATAGCAAGGGAGAGTTACTTTTCTTCATTGTCCAAAGATTTCTTATGTTCAGTAACACAAAACTCTTTCAGCATAGTTATGGGCTAACAATGTAAGATGGCAAGAGATCTTGCTGATCTCCAGGCTTTGGAAAATATTCTAGTTTAGTTGCTGTTGTTAAATCAGCAAGCCAGTCTAGAACCCAAGACAAAAAACTGTCACAAGTCAAACCTCCCTTTGCCTTGAACTACTCTTTTTGCTTAAAATTTCCAACACACATCTCTGATTAGTCTTGGACCCTCTACTCTTGCAAAGAGACAAGATGGCAAAAATAGACTGCTCTTTCAGCAAAAACTGAAAGTTACCTGTGACCTTCACATCATTTGGAAACTAGCTCTGAATAATTTTAGAAGTTCTTTTTTGCCAGGTCCTTCTCCCAAGCCTACAGCTTCTGGTGTTCCCAGGCGGTCTCCCACCCAGGTACTAACCAGGCCCGACCCTGCTTAGCTTCCGAGATCTGACAGGATCGGATGCCACAGGGCTACAGCTGCAGGTGTATAACACTTATCAAATTGCATATATGAAAATTGTCACAACGAAAAGCATGTCAAAATGAATCACATTATGATGTACATTAAAAATTTCTAATAAAAAAAAGAAGTTCTTTTTTTACTTTTACATTAGAAAGTGGATGCAAATTTGCCCACGAATGTTCCTGCTTGGGCCAATTTTTTTGAATAAGAATAAGATTAAGAAATAATTTCCAGGGCTCCACTACCTAGAATTAGAAGCATTTTTTGTTAATAATTTTGTTATCCAAACTATCCTTAGGGAAAAATGTTACATTTTTTTAAAGTGTAGTATAAACTCACTTATTTTATTAAGAAGAATGTTAGGTTTGGTATGATGAATTCAGCTGTAATTCTCCTCTTTATGGTTCTTAACTTAATGGCTCATTTTTTTTCCCCAGTGAATATATTCCAATTTCTCTCATTAGACCAACACTAATACATCAAGAAATAAAATTTAAAAAACAGTTTGGAACTTTAATAATTTGAAAAAAATGGAAAACAGTAACCTGGTTTCTCATTTTTGGTCTGAGAAAGAAGATTGTACTTATTTATGAACTAGGGAGAAAGACCCAGCAGCCCACTCCTGAAACAAGTAGCCATTGAAAACTACCTGAATAGCAGAGAGGCATTGTCAAATATGGTGCCAGAAGATGAGCCCCAGAGGCTGGAAGTCGTTCAAAAATGACTGAGGATGAGTTGCTTCATCAAAGTAGAGTTGATCTTAATGACAGGAATGGAGTAAAACACCTGGGACCTCCTTTTGCTGGTGTGGCACAACTCAAAATGAGAAGAAACATAGTGATTGCAGCATTGGGCTCAAACATAAAAAGATCATGTACATGGCACAGTGTTAGGTAGTTACTCATTCTGCCATAATATGGTCACTATGAGTCAGATCCAACTTGAAGACACCCAACAACAACAACTGTTGAAGGTAACTGACATTAGCCCAGGACTTTGCAAGCAGTGACAACTGTGGACACTCAGCTTATCTGAATCAGTTATTAATATTTTGAGAAAACTTATGCTGGTGGATCTCAAAGTGACTTCTCTGAAACCAGTATAACCTTCAACAGGGTATTTTAATGTAGTCTTCAGACCACATGAATTAGGACTGTCTGAGGATTTTATGTAAAAGTTAAATTTCTGAACTTCATTCCACTGTTTTTTAAATAAGATCATGATAGTACAACTACATACAGAAAAAGAATTTGATTAAATATATGCTCATTTTTATGATAACAACTTGCAGTAAACTAGTAATAGAGAGGAACTTCCTCAATTTGAGACCACCTATTAAAAACCAACACTTAACACCATCCTCAAAGCTTTTTTTTTTCCTATTAAGCTCAGAAACAAGGCATGGATGTCTCCACTTGCCACTTCTTTTAAAATTCATACTTAAAATTCTTTGCTAATGCAGTCAGGCAAAACAAGAGTGCACAGATTGTAAAGGAAGAAATAAAACTATCTTTTTTCACAGGTGACATCATGCAGTAAATCCAAAAGAATCAGCCAAAACAAAATGAAAACAAACCTTTGGAAATAATAAGCAGTATTATGAGCTTTCAGGATGTAAGGTTAATATTAAAAAGTTAACTGTTTTCCTACATACCAGAAATGAAGAAATAAATTTGAAATGAAAAATCTAGTATTGTTTACATTAAATCGAATAAAATGAAATAAATCTAACACTATATATATATATATATATATATATATATATATATATATATATGACTTAAGACATCTAAAAAACTGTCATAAATCAGAGAACTAAATAAAAGTAGATATATTTCAGGTTCATGAAATAAAAGACTAGATATTGTCAAAATATCAGTCAACTTCATTTAGAAATTTAATTCAGTCCCAATCAAAATCCCAGCAAGCTGTTTTATAAATATCACTGAACTAACTCTAAAGTTTATATGGAGAGACAAAAGTGGCAGAACAACCACAACAATACTGAAGTTGAGGCCTGGGACTACCTGACTTCAAGACTTAATGCAAAGTGACAGTAATCAAGTTAGTGCAGAACTGGCAAAAGGAGTAGATAAATAGATCAATAGAGCAGAATAGAAATCCTAGAAATAGGCACATATATGTAGGATCAACTAATCTTTGACAAAAGAACAAAGAAAATACAATGGAGCAAAGATAGTCTTTTCAACAAATGTGCTAGGGCATCTGGACATCCGCATGCAGAAAAATCCATGTAGACACAAGCACTGACCTTTTACAATATAAACTCAAAATGGATCACAGACCTCAATGTAAAACACAAAACTATAAACTCTTAGCCTGTAATATGAGAGATAACTTATATGACCTTGAGTATGTTGTTTGTTTACAAGTACAATACTAACAGTACAGTCTGTGAAGAAAGAATTGGTAAGTTGTACTTCCCTGAAATAAAAACATTTTCTCTGCAAAATAAATTGTCAAGAGAATAAAAAGAGATAGCACAGACTTGGAGAAAAATTTGCAAAAGTTACATCTGATAAAGGACTGCTCAAAAAAAATATAAAAAGAACACTTTAAACAAGAAAAAGCTCCAATTAAAAATGGGTAAAAGACTTGAACAGCACCTCAATAACAAAGATAGAGATAACAAATAAATGTACAAAAATATTCACATCATATTTCATCAGGAAATGCAAATTAAAACAATGAGATAGCACCACACTCCTATTAGAATGGATAAAATCCAGAACATTGACAACATCAAATGATGACAAAGATGTGGAGCAATAAGAACTCTTATTCATTGCTAAGGGGAATGCAGAATGATCTAGGTACTTTGGAAGACTAATTTAGTGGTTTTTACAAATGAAACATAGTCTTACCATACGATCCAGCAATCACATTGCTTAGTATTTATCCAAAGAAGGTGAAAACATTTATACACACAAAAACCAGCATATAGACATATAGGGAAGCTTTATTCATAATTCCCACACTTGGAAGCAACCAAGATGTTTTTCAATGGAGCAAAGATAGTTTTTGAGTAGACAAATGGGTAAATAAACTAGTATATCTAGACAGTGGAATATTATTCAGCACTACAAAGAAATAAACTAGGACATGGAGTTAACTTCAGTGCATATTACTAAGCTAAGCCAATTTGAAAAGACTACATAATGTATAATTCCAGTTATGTGATACTATGAAAAAAGTAAAACTATGGAGACAGTAAAAAGATAGACATTTTCAGGATTAGAGGAAGAGACAGATGAAAAGGCATAGCCGAAAGGATTTTTAGGGCAGTGGAATTACTCTATTTGATAGTGTAATTATTGACACATGTCATTATATATTTTTAGATACCCATAGGATGTGCAACATCAAGAGTAAGTTCTAATGTAATCTGTAGATCTTGGATGATAATGAGTCTGTATAGATTCATCAGTTGTAACAAATTTAACCAATATGGTGGTGGTGGTGGCGGTTAGTTGCCGTCCAGTCGGTGTCCGAGGTATAACACATAGTGACCATACATACAACAGACAAAACACTATTGTGCTTCTCTGCTTATTCTCAGGGTTTTCAGTGGGTGTTTGTTTTTTGGGAGTGGGTTGTGGGGTCCTTCTCCCAAGCCTACAGTATCTGGGGTTCCCAGGTGGTCTCCCATCCAAGTACTAACCAGGCCCCACCCTGCTTAGCTTCCAAGATCTGACCGGATTGTATGCCCCAGTGCTTCTGCTGCAGGCTAACCAATATGGTAGGGATGTTGATAATAGGGAAAACTATGCACATCTTGGCAGAGGCTATTTTCCTCTCTGTTTTACTGTGAACCTAAAAGTACTCTAAAAATACAGTGTATTAAAATATGAGAAAATAAAGTCCATTGGGTTAGCATCTGTAGAAAGACAGTGTCAGGTATAAGCAAACTGTTTCTGTAAAGTGACAAATAGGAAATATTTTAAGGTTCAAAAGTCACAAATTGTCTCTGTTCCTTTATTTTTCTTATTTGGTTTTGTTTCATTTTCCAATCCTTGCAAAAAATATATATTAAAAAAAAAAAACAACAACAAAAAAAGAATTTTCAGCTGCTGAGCCTTGCAAAAAATTGACGTTAGTTTGGATCAGGCCTGAGAGTCCTCAGTTGCTGACATCTGGTCTGTATGATTAAAAATATAGAAAAGTCCTGAATGCTAACCTTACAACCAAGCCTATAAAATATTTTCAAACACTTCTTGGTTTAGCAAACAATACATTAGAAATGCATACTTAAAGTTTATAATTAAAATACTATTACTAATTGACGGATTAACTACCTCTCTCAACAAATACCTATTTGCTTCTCCATGGTGGTAAGCAAAAGGACACAGAGAAAAAGATCTTATCCAAGAAGATGAAAGAAAACTTCATGAAAAATGGCCAGTAAATTTAACCACAGGTGCATTTTCACCCAAAGAAATACAAATTCTAAATCAGTTTTCAAAATAGGTTTTTAAGAATTTTTGAGCTCCTAAAAGATAGAGGAATGGGTAGCATTCATAAATTATAGAATGAATCATAAACACACAAATGAGACACAATAAAAAGGGAAAGACGGAAGAGCTAATTAGAAATGAAAAATAACTGGTTATTTTTAAATAGGCAAACTTAGCTAAAGAGGTAATTAATAAATTAGAAAACCCAGAATAAAACTGAGAACTTTAAGAAAATGAAAGTAAAATTAAATCCCCAGATCAGAAGATTGATTGAGAAGTTCCAACATATGCCTGATAATGTGTTCCCAAAATAAGAGATATAGCAGTGGGAAAGAGGAAAAATCTGAAAATTTAATAAGAATTTTTTTCTGAGTTGAAGAAAGACATAGATCTTCAGATAGTGATTCATGTGGTAAATATGAGAAATAAGAAAAATTCAATGTTGCATACATTATCGTGTCACCACTACTCTATCCAACACTTTTATGTGAAGTACAAAAGTGTCCTCTGACAGTTGTCCTTTAATTTCTTGAGTTAAATGAATGTCTGATAGCCTGGTTTTCAGCCCCTTCTTGTTTCCTTAGCCATGTTCTTTTATTTAGTGCAAGAATTAAACAATGGGATATCATGGACACTAGGCAGAAAGTGAGATAATTTAGGAGTTATTTTAAAGATTCCCTTTTAAAAAGCAACAATTAAGCTGATTGTAGATTTTTAAATTGTGATATACATACTAGAAGGGCTGATTTTTAGTTCAGTTATTAGAGGGCTGCTCTGTACTCTCTAAGGCCCTGGGTTCAATCCCCAGCACTACAAAAATTGGAGAAGGATCTGACAGCCCACTCCCAAAACAGTCCTGAAATA
This sequence comes from Pedetes capensis, assembly GCA_007922755.1. Taxonomy (NCBI): domain Eukaryota; kingdom Metazoa; phylum Chordata; class Mammalia; order Rodentia; family Pedetidae; genus Pedetes; species Pedetes capensis. The sequence goes on along the minus strand of VMDO01000661.1, from coordinate 10,058 downwards.
ATCAGACATTGAAAATCCTATAAATAGCAGAGAAGCACTGACATAGGGCTGGGTATGGCACAGTGTTGAGTTGTGTTTCCTTCTGTTGTACATGGGGTTGCTTATGAGTCGGACCTGACTAGATGGCACCTAACAACAAAAACAACATGCATACTAGAAAGTAATAGAATGAAATCTTTAAATGCTGAGGAAGAAGAACTCAACCTGAGACTCCACATTGCACTAAATTGTCATTCAAGGGTGAAGATAAAATATAGAAACTTTTGAACAAAGACTAATAGAATCTACCCCTTACAGATTCTTGCTGAGAGAACTACAAAAGGATGGAATCCAGCAAAAGAAAAAGTGAACCCAAGGAATGAAGTGGGTTGTAAGCAATAGCGGTGAGTAAAAATAGTAGAAAAATATGTGCCCTTAATTCTAATGTAAAACAATAGTCTGATTGGAAAAAAGTTTTAAGCCAGCTGAATTAACTGCAATAGAACTCTTCTGAGTATGGTTGCAATTGTTTTCAGCTTCGTGAATTGACTCATTTTTCCCCCAACCATTAAGTGCCTGTTTCTTTCTGGCCAACCCTAACTACACTAAGAAAATATAATAGGTGGTCAAAAATATGTCTTGAATGAATAAATGTCTTCTCATTTAAATTTTAAGAATGGTTTCTGATGAGAGACAGTATTTTGATGAGGTTATGTGTCAGGACAGAGGTTGAAGCTTTAGCTCTGGCTTTAATCAGCTTGTGCTCTGGAACACATTTCTTCAGCTTCATTAGCCTCGGTTTTCTTATCTGAAACAGGATGTTGCTATAAACTTTGTTGTGGTTAAAACAAGGTAATGCACATGGTTGTGTAATATGTTTGAGATGTTTACTATGTTCATTTATTTTTCCCCTCCTTGTGCTTCTTACCACCCAATAGCCAGATAAACATTTAATGCTTTAGTGAAAATATATGCCAGACAAAATGCAAAAGTGGTTTACAAGTCCTCTTGGATTTCCTTTTTGAAAATTAAGCAAGGAACACAAAAAGGAGTGGATGAGTGAGGGCTGAGAAAATCTAAGGACCTAGGCTAGGTCCTCTCAGTGAAGATCATGCAGTAAACCTAGGGACATTACATCAAAGGCAGCCTCAGAAGCATTCTTATGAAGTGATATTCACTTAAAACTACCAGACCAGAGCAGCCACATCTATAGGCAATAATATCAAGTATTGTTGTTGTTGTTGTTGTTGTTGTTGTTGTTGTTAGGTGTTGTCGAGTCGGTATCCAACTCATAGCGACCCTCATAGGGTTTTCAATGGCTGACTGTTTCGGGATTGCCTTGGGAGTAGATTGCCAGGTCCTTCTCCCATTTTGCGGTGCTGGGCAACAATATCAAGTATAAGAAGAGGTTAAGTATTTGAGAGCCTTTCCCAAAATGCTCTGGGGCTACATCTGATTCCAAAACCATGAATAGAGTCATTAGTAGCTAGAAGCAATCATAACAATGACAAAATTGATTTGTCTTCCATCTCAATGTGCAAATAATATAAAAATTAAGTTCATCTGGAAAACTGAGAGATATATTATATTCTTAGATGGAAATGTTAAGTCTTCCCAAATTAATTTATGGTCCAGTACAATTTCTGTGTGGAGAATCATATTCTTGGTGCATTCTTACCAGAAGACTATGATTTTTTTAAAAAAGAAGATGTGATTAAGAATATGTTACAATGTCTGCCTCTTAAAGAACTTATGGTAAACTTCAAAAAATAATTTTTGGGGAGATAGTCTTATTGGAATATCTCTTTTATATCCTTGAAGCAGTGAATCTTAGGTTTAAAAAATTTATTTGACCTGGACAACAGTAACAACAGCAACAAAAATAGTTTATGTTTGGAATATGGAAAATTCAAAACATAGAAACATACTTTAAAAGATAAAATTTCTTAAGTACTCTTTTGGGATATTTTAGTCAGTTATTTTTGTGTGGAACAGACATTCACCTTCATGGGCTCAGGCTGGAAGCAAGTTCTGTGACTGGGCTGCACTGATGTCCTTATCTTTTTTAGAAGAGTATCCAAGCAAAGATGCCTGGAAGCTCCACCTTAGTGATAAAATCATCTTGGCAGAGTAAGGGCAATTCTCTTACCCTTTTGTTCCACACCCAGCTTGACATTCATAAGCATCAGTCAGCACATAGAGAGTTCTGGCACTAATATGTAAGGTTCTTCATTTAATTTTTTGATGACCCTAGAGAGGCACAGCTTCTTGCTATTTCCTCATGGTTGCCATGTCTGAGTGAGACATTAATGTTAATGATAAAAGTCTTGCTTCAGACTTTTGGTGAAGTAAGTGGCCCTGGTCTCAAAACAGGTACTTGGTACTTGCTGGTAAGTCATCTATGAAAAATCCCAGGTCTGTGTATGTTATATTATAATTTCATCTGGAGGTTTTGATGGTTAAAATTAGTGGTGTGGCTACTTGCTGAGAGTGAGCTACATATTTGGATATAAACATTTAGTCGCTAAGGGCAGAAGGATAGAAGCCAGGGCTCGTAACCCATGTTGAGGTTCCCTGTGCTCCCTTGTTTTTCCTCTTTCTGACTACTAATAGTGGCATTCATTGGTCTTCCACAAAAATAAAACATAAACTAATAAATATCCTATCATTTGGTTTCCTTTTGCTATATCTTTAAAAGAAGAAATATAATTAATATCAGGAATTAAAGAAATATAAATAGCTGAGCACAATTATACTTTGATTGATAGCATCCATTGTTTGCCATTAGCAGTTTTGTAGAAGTAGATAGAAAAGTAACCCATGATTAATTAGCCCACTGAAATGAAAAGACTTTTGAAGACATGAGTATTCTGGTGTTTTGTAACTACACAAACACTAGTCTGTGAAAAAAAATCTCATGGATATATTTTTATTTAGCTTTAGAAAATCATCTTGAACTAACTCCTTTGAAATTAGGAGAGAGAGAAGGGGACTCATGTTCATTTTTTTTGAATTTTATTATATGATATTTCAATAAAATGTACAAATAATATATAATGCTAATTTTCACACATAATAAGATCAGAATCTCATTACTGATAGAGAAGTATACTTTTCAGAATCCAGTTAGGAGATAGAAACCACAGCAATTATTTTTACAGGAGGAATTTAGCCCAAACAATTCACAGGCAGAATTGCAAAATTGAAAAAAGGAGAACATAAAGAATTTTGTAAAACATTGAATGACTGGGGGAATAAAGGGAAGAGCTCAGACATAATTGTTTTACTTTGGATGAGGCGCTCATTGAGCTAGGGCTCAAACTTCTGGGGGCAGAGAGGACATGCTGAGCTATGTGGGAGCCTCAACAATGCCACAGAGGTATTGCGTGGGCCTGGGGCCCAAACCTTTGAGGAGGAGGCAGCAGGAGGTCACAGCTGGGGTCCATGGAGGTACACGATGATGTCAGGTCTGCAGAGGGGAAGAAATGATGTTGGCCCCTGATGTTGGGAAAAATCCAAATTGAAATCAGTTGCATTGTTGGAATAGCCAGTCGTTGTTAGGATGAAACAGTACTGGACTATGCTGAGAAGACCAACAAAACAGCAACAGGAAATGACCACAAAGAAATCCTCCTGTCTCCTCCAGCCTTCTAATTTCTCTCAGTGCTCCCTTATTATTGGCAGAGCCTCATAGTGCTCCAGCTGAACAAAGAGAACCGTGGGTTTCAGAGTCCCTGGCCTAGAATCACAGAAAGTACAGTAGGAAAGAATGGATTTGATGTCACAAGATAATAGAGTAGCAGGCAGCATGGGTAAAAACAAACAAAAGAACAAAACTTCCTTGTTTTGCTTGCCTTCTGTATGAATGCTTCGTGAAGGATAGGTCATTACTTTTGGCTTTCCATATTCTAGATAAGAGGAACCATAATATATATGCATTCATTATGGGTGGTAGTGGGTTGTTGAACCCAGGGCCTCCCATATGCTAGGCAAATGTTCTACCTGTGACCTCCATCTCCAGCCCCTTTTGTATTTTGAGACAGGGACTCACTAGGTTGCTCAGTCTACCTCTGAACTCAGACTGACAATCCTCCTGTCTCAGCCTCCTGAGTCGCTGGGATTAAAGGTGTGTGCTACCAAACCCAGCCTAGAAAATATTTTTCTTTAATTAATTTAATGATGTGTGAAAAGAAAGTAACTGGATAAAGATAGCTGACTAAACACATGCATGTACTTTTCACAAATCTCTTAAAATAGCTTAAAAGGTATTAAAATAATATTTCTTAATGATGCAATAAAATGATAACTCGTGACGGAATGAAAGAAATTAATGAGAAAAATCAGATGTATTTGATTCCTGCAGAATGCTATAGGAAAGACATAGCACAAAAGAGAACAAGAGGACAGACTGCAGGCTCAGGAGTGATTCCTCCACTCGATGACCAAAGTGAATAAATGAATCAAGAAATAGGTGAGGTTTCTGAGATATGGGATCAGTAGGATCCCAATCCAGTAGGATATAGGACCGTTGTTTTTGAAGCCCCCAAACCAGTCATTCAATGTTGTTTTCTCTAGTGATACTTAATAATTGGTTGTAAAAATTTGCTGTCAAGGTCAAGTGCTGAGTGTAGGCTATGAGGCCACAGGGGTCCCTTGGGAGGCCAGTGATATCCAGGAAGAGCAGGAAGCCAAAAAGCAGAAGAAGAGCTACAAACTCACCTGGCTTGCAGCACGCCCTACTCTTTTCCCTTAAGTTTCTGAGGTAATAATCTAAGATATCCCACAGAGTTAAACAGTGACAAAGGAACACAAAGATTATCAGGCAAACAAGAGTAACATATCCTTGTGGGAAAGAGTCACTGAATTAAACAGAAGACTTTATGCCTGGAAGCTCCACCTTAGTGATAAAATCATCTTGGCAGTGTAAGGGCAATTCTCTTACCCTTTTGCTCCACACCCAGCTTTATGCCTGAAAATATCAATCATTTGAATAAACAAAAAAGTGTTAAACTGTAATTGGTATTGAAAAGAGGTTAAAATATCTGTGAAAAGCAAGCCATTATGGGAAGAAAAATAATATCTTTGTAATTAAAATATGATGGTAGAAATTTGAATATCTCATCAGTTAGTTTAAAGGCAGGTAAGGCACAATAACATTCTAGGAGTAGCAAGTCAAGGGTTTCTCCAGTATGGAGAACAAGACAGACAGTTTGAAATGACAGTAAATTTATGTTACATAGAGGATGGGTTGAGAAAGTACAGTGTATTTGTCTTCTAAGCGTTCTAAGCACATAGAACAGAAACTATAAGTAGAAGAAATAACCACAGAATTCATCTATATTTTCAGCATGGAACAGAACACTAGTTATAAGTAGCCAGTGGATTAAATAATAAAAGACACTTTGTTCTGTTCACTGATGTATCCCCAGCATACAAAGTTGTGTTTGGCACATGATAGGTGCTTGTTAATATTTAGCAAATGAATCAAAACATAAAAAGGCAAAATTTGAGAATACCAAGAATATAGAAAAAATGTGAAGGCTCTTCAGGGAAAACACAAAACAAAACCAAATCCCAAGAATGAGAATCAGATTTTCATAGGACTTATCACCAACAAAAGATACTAGGTGAAACAAAATTTCAGATTCTCTTGTAAGTTGATTTCAAACTTAAATTGTTGTAGCTGGCCATATTAACATTTGAGTATAAAATAAGACATTAGCAAACATGCTATGATTCAGAAGTACAATCATCTATAGACTGTAAAATAAGTATTTACCCTTATGTTCTGGCAAAAGAAAAATGAAGTGAAGAGGGGCATAGAGTGGTGGCAAACTAGTAACGCATGTAGTTTGTTTGGTTTATTCAAAAAATAACAATTTAGGACTAAAATGCTTGAAGATTTTACTTGAAGAAAAATGGGTCAAGGGTTGTAAGAGGAATAGAGGGGAGAACATCAAGTAGGAAGTGGAGAAAATGTTCCTGTTTCCTTCAGTATGTGAACATACAAATACATTTATTAATTATTGAAGAGAGGTAAAAAATATTTGTGAAAAGCAAGCCATTATGTGAAGGAAAATAATGTCGCTGTAATTAAATGTGATGGTAGAAATTTGAAGATCTCATTAGTTTATACCCATTTCATTGTCATTTCTGTTAATGATAAAATTTTTGAACAACCATCATTATTTTAAAAAGATTGATAGATCAAATCATATGTGAATACCTAATTTTATCAGACACTATTAAAATTCTTTCACATTAACCTGTTCATTTCCTTGACCATTCAAACCCAAACACTGTTTTAATTTACTCACTGTTCTGAAGATTTTTGTTCATTTATTTATTTTTCTGGCATTTTACTCTGTTTCCCTCTAGAATGTAAGTCTTTTAGGCAAAGACCTTATCCAGCCTGCTGTGTGCCCAATATTTACCGTAGTTAATAAGGTATTGAATAAGTTGAATAAATGAATGAATGAATGTAGGTTTGAATAATAAACACAGATCTTCCTACCTCCTTACCTCTATTTCTGCTGTCCCCTCTATGCAAAATGTTACTTGTCAGATTGTATTCACTCTTACACCCTAGCTCTGTTCCTTTTTACTCATGAGGCATCTCTTGATCTGCTTGTCCTCAGAAGTGATTTTTTTCCCCCTTACTCATGTCCCTGGGCTGGGATTTAGCTCAGCTGGTAGAGTGCTGCGTTGCAGTCTCTGAGGTCCGGAGTTCGATTCCCAGCACCGCAAAAATGGGAGAAGGACCTGGCAATCCACTCTGGAGGCAATCCCGAAACACTCAGCCATTGAAAACCCTGTGAGGGTAGCTATGAGTCGGACACAACTCGACAGCACCTAACAACAACAACATTCATGTCCCTACAGTACCCCATATGATAATACTCTTCTACTTGCCCTATTCTGGTCTTCATCATAATAGCATTATTAGCTGTCCACATGACTATCTTCTCAGCAGAGTATGAAAACCTTGGGAGACAGAGCCCACAGCCACTCATCTTTCTGGCCTTCTGACCACCCACGCTTGTGCCTTGCACTTGATAGAATTTTTAATTTAACTGAAAATTTATTTTAATTTTCATAAGTACCATAATACTTGTAGTAGAAGGCTTAGTGGGAAAATGATGGCATTTGGAACCAGAATAAAAAATGGGAGACCTATTTCTTTCACTCTTCCCTATGTAATGTTGTTTTAAAATTAACCTCCACAATTTGCTCTTCATCTTTGAAAGAAGATTGTAATTTCCAATTTGCAGTATAAATATGAAACATTTATACACATGTGTATAAATCAAAAGACAAAATCAAAAGACACAATGCATGGGGAACGGCTATTGAAAAGACTTCTTTAAAGTGTTGAAAAGTAAAGATGTCACATTGAAGACAAAGGTGCACCTGACTCCTTCCATGGTATTTTCACTCACATCATATGCTTGTGAAAGCTGGACAGCGAATAGGGAGAGAGGAAAAGAATGAATGCCTTTGAATTACGGGGCTGGAAATGAAGACTGAATATAGTATGGATGGCCAAAAGAACCAACAGATAAGAAGTACAATCAGAGGTCTCTTTGTAAGCAAGGATGGTTAGACTGCATCTTACATATTTTGGATGTGTTTTTGGGAGGAACCAATCCCTAGAGAAGGACATCATGTTTGGGAGAACGACAGGTCAATGAAGAAAAGGAAGACCCTCAACTAGATGGATTGACACAGTGATTGCAACAATGGGTTTAAACATAAAAATGTGTGCACAGCGTCATGTAGTGTTTTGTTCTGTTACATGTAGGGTCACTATAAGTCGGACTCAACTTGAAAGTACCTAACAACAACAATATATGAGGTTTGCATAAGGGTATATATGACACATGCCTGCAGCCATAGCACTGTGGCTTCTGATCCCATCAAATCTCTGAAGCTAAGCAGGGTCATCCTGGTTAGTACTTGGATGGGAGATGGCCTGGAACACCAGGTGCTGTAGGCTTGGGAGAAGACCCTGGCAACTTCCTCCCAAAAATCAATCCGCCATTGAAAACCCTTTGAACAGCAAAGAAGCACTCACAAAAGTGTTTTGCCTGTTGTACGTAGGGTTGCTATGAGTCAGATACCAACTTGATGGCACCTAACAACAACAACAACATATATGACACATAGTTCTTGGAACATGGTGAATATTTGGTGACTTATTCATTCAGTAAGCATGTGAGTGCCTTCTGTGTGCCAGGTACTGGTAATGATGAGAATGATGGTGATAATAAAGCCCCAAATCTTAGAATTCTCATTGATAAATGCATGTAATTTATGTAAAGATATAAAACAAGGACATATATATTCATTTAAGTGATTAAAACAAGGACATTTTCACTGAAAGGTTTGGAGTTCAGATATATACTATATATGCACTATATTGCAGCAATAGAATTCTAGTCGTGGGACAACATTTCAATTCATTAAATCAAGTTCTATTTCAATCTAGAAAAAGCAAACATAGACCCTCTTTTTGTTATAAACCTCAAAATAAGTTGATGAATATCTCAATTACTTTTGTAGTTCTGTTAAAGTAAACAAAATAGATTTATGTAAAGCATACAAGAGAAAATTTCCAATGTTGCATTAGCCACATTAACAAGATGAAACTAAGTTTAGCAACTGCCTATCAGGTTTGAAAAATATTCCCAACAAAACAAATTTAAAAAGCCGCCAGCTTAATTGTAAAGCCTTGAACCATTTTTCTAAATTTTTGGAATAAAATTATGATGCATTCTTGTGGGAAAAAATATGGTAACAATAATTGAAAATAGTTGGACTATTTTTTAATAAGAACACAGACCAAACAATAGTATGATGTCTGAAACTGAATCAGCAATGATTTCATTTATGTTGCTCCATTTTTGGTATGCACATGAAGCTTTCTCATCCCATTAGAAAGCATATATTCATGATTTTCAGACGGTTACTTCATTAAGAGTTCAGAAAATGCAGAATGTTGCCAATCTCATATACGACTTTTTTAAAAGTGGATTTTGGTTGTATATAATTTAAGCTTCATATTATAGCTTTTTTAACCATAAAATTTGTCATTTATATTTTCTCTTTACAAGTGTTTTGATTTTTCACTTTCAAAAATGGAAGAATAACAGCAATAAATTGCCAATGTCATGACATGTTATCTAGTGCTGCTAATACTTAGAAAACATAATGACTTACTTTTAATATAACAAAAAATGTTAAATAAGAAATCTTAATTTTTAAGGTAACATTGATTAATTTGGTCAAATTAAATGATATTTTAAAAGCTTCAAAATTAATGATTCTTCTAAAAATGAAAATGAATTATACATAATATTATACACACACACAAACAGGATGCCAAAAAATGTAAACACATCTTGGGATGAAAACTTTCCATTTAGGATGAGTTATATTCTTGTTCTGCTAACTCTTGTCTCATATGCACATTGTAAACTGTTCCAACACCATAGCAAAAGAAATAAGATTTGCTGCTATCCAAGGCCTCCTGGATCTTCCCTTGTGAACATCACACACAGTACCATCCATCTCAAATTTATCATGAATGTGTGCAATTTGTTAGGTGTGTTGGAGGCAGGTGTGTTGGAGGTTCTGTTGGACACATTGTGTTGCACACTCACACCTCCATTGTTGTTGTACTGCAACATGTTTTCAAATTTCAAATACCACTTCAAAATGGTCTGGCTCCAACAACCTTGCTTCTGCCATTTTCTTTGATTGTCCTAACTGTTGCATGATGCCATTAGCATGAACACTATCTTTTAAGCAAAAGTCATACTACATATTGATACAATAATTCAATTCAACTTCAAGAGTTATACATAGATAACATCTCATAAAATTTGTACACAGTTTTATGCATCCCAGTGTATGTGTATGTGTGTGTGTATATATATATGTGTATATATGTATATATATGTATTATATATGTATGTGTGCGTATATATATGTGTATATATATGTATATATATGTATTATATATGTATGTGTGCGTATATATATGTGTATATATGTATATATATGTATATATATGTGTG
>VMDO01000660.1:74049-270601 GCA_007922755.1 Pedetes capensis | reverse complement strand
TTTCTAAAAAAAAAAAAAAAAAAAAGAACATGTCAGAAATACTATCCTCCCTCTAAAACCAGATGGGGTGACCAGGTTATAGGAGAATCTGTGGAGTACTGAGTTTCATATACTGACAGACTCCCTAAACTATGATGGCCTTTGTCTTGAGACATGGAGGTTCTAGTTAGTGACGTAGGCATATGCGTTATTAGGTGCAGCTTTTAGATACACAAAGCCTGTTGTCTTCTCTAGGAGAAAGGGTTTTCCTGATGATCGCATTAGAGGAGTATATGAAAATTGGTTTTACTCGACTTGTTCCAAGCAGCTATGCATATATGCGGGATATCTCAGGAAACCATAGAATTGCTAAGTCTATGGGAGGAATGCATCAGATATTTTTAAATTCTGGGAGGCCAAACCGCAATGATAATTTCTCAGGTCTCTAACTGGGTAGGTGTCATGTGACTACATTAGCAGTTGAGATCAGACCTACAGATACATTCCTATATCCTGTTCTTACCAGATTCTACTGGAGTCCCTCCAGGGTGGTGATAGGCACCATAACTGAGGGGTAATTAAAAATAAACAGGGCTGGAGGTATGGTTCAGTGGTAGAGCACTTGCCTAGCAGTCACAAGGCCCTGGGTTCAATCCCCAGCAATGCAAGAAACAAAACAAAAAAATAGCTTTATTAAAAAGGTGTGGTAGCACACACCTAATCCCAGCACTCAGGAGGCTGAGCCAGGAGGATGGATGTGAGTTCAATACAGTTCTGTCTACATAGCAAATTCCAGGACAGACTGGGCTACACAGTGAGACTTTGTCTCAAAAAACCAACCAACAAACAAGTAGGGAAAATTTTATTTAAAGCTGGCAGACTATATATGCTTAATGAAAACTCAAGGAATGTGTAATCACAATGAACCTAATAACTTATGACAATAGGAACAATGCATATTGGTGACATTATTAAAAATAAACTTAGGAATTGTAAATTCTTCATAAGATCACAAAAATAATTTTGTTGTTGTTAGGTGCCATCGACTCAGTGTCTGACTCATAGCAACCCTATGTACAACAGACTGTTGTCAGTGCTTCTCTGCTGTTCACAGGGCTTTCAATGTTGGATTGATTTTTGGGAGTAGGTTGCTGGGTCCTTCTCCCAAGCCTATAGCACCTGGTATTCCCAGGCGGTCTCCCATCTAAGTACTAACCAGGTCCAACCCTGCTTAGATTCCGAGATCTAATAGAATCAGACACCATGGTGGTATGACTGCAGGTGTAAAATAATTTTAGGAATCTGTATAAAGCAGTACCTTGGCTAAATCCTATACTTTCATCTTTTATTATTTTCTATTATCTGGGGAAATTTCCAGATATCATGGATAAATATAGTCTTCAGGGTTGTTACTTAGTACACAGCTAATTCATAAACTCTACTACTGTACATACTGTGGTAAGACCCTGCTGAGTTTTACCTGCCCTTAAATCATGAATAGCTGTGATTGTGAGTTTGGAGATGAGAACTCCTATAAATGGAATGAGTCATTAAAAGAACAGAGTGGGTTCAGATAATTTGAATGCTATAATAAGGGTATTAATGAGCCTGCAAAGCCCCAGCATTGACTCCATGAACTTTGGGGCCCAGAGCTCTGACTCCAGGGCACAGGGAGCTTAGTAAAGGGTGTGGGAAGCCTTACTGGACCCAAGTCCTTGATAAGTTTTAAGAGTCATTTATAACTCATAATTCTAATTGCAGAACCCTTTAGGGCCCCTTTCCTTCTGATCTTGTCTCTGTTTTATGAGAGGATGCTTACTTTTGTAGCACATGATAACATGCTTATTTTGAAATCATTCACTAGGATTTACTTTTTTTTTTTAAATGTATCTTCACCAGAAAAAAAAAAAAATGAACATTCCAACATATTGAAAGTTATTTTTGTTTTTCTCAAGATGTCAGTTACTTTACATGATAGATGTGTTTCTTATAAAACATTATTTTGAATTCACATTGCTATTTTTCCTTTCCCTTTTCTCCCTTTCACTTTAAAACATCTAAAGACTTTTACAGAACGAGTGCGAATTTCAGGAAAAATAGTCACTTCCTTTTAAAAATGAATTTGTGGTGACTTAAGCACCTCCTGTGTTTATCTGAGGAAAGACTTCAGGATTGGAGACACCTTCAGATATTTTCAGGAGATAAACTAAAGAAATGTATTCATAACCTGTCTTTGCTGGTAGGAAGCCAAGAATGTCATTTTGTTCTTTGTTTTTTTTTTGTTGTTGTTGTTGTTGTTTGTTTGTTTTTCCCTTTGAATCTAAAACATGAGTTCTGGAGAGTTCATATTTCATATCTGAACAGTCCAGTTCAAACCCATTCATTTTTATAGCTCTGATTATTTTAACTAGGCCTATCACACTCCCAAGGCAATCCCGAAACAGTCAGCCATTGAAAACCCTATGAGGGTCGCTATGAGTTGGATACCGATTTGACCCGACGGCACCTAACAACAACAACATAACACGTTTACACTTTAGGAGCATAATGATGTTATAATACTTCAGCTTTTATCTCTCCCTCTCTTTCAATGTGCTTTTTTATATCTATTGTTTCTTTTAATCTTTATAACAATCTTATAAGGAAGAAGAATGAGAATATTTTACTCTTATTTTATATAGGAGGGTAAGAGCTTAGAGAGGGCAAGTGTTCACAGCTAATCTCCGTGGAGCAGAGCCTGTGCTGTCATTGCCCTGTACTTGTGGTAGAGGACTCACTGTGTGTGCATATGTTTCTGATTGTTCCAAGTTTGTTGATCAAGAGTCCACTAAGCATCCTCTCCTCTAAGGACAGAGGGAAGAAAAAAGAAGTCCATATCTCCACTGTTTACTTTCTCATTAAGGAAATGAGACTTTTTTGGTTCTCTTCCAGTGAAAAGGGTGTGTCCCAATGGTACATCATGATTATCAGGAACTATCTTAATGAAAGAAGACTAACAAACTACTAGCAGAAATTATTAGCAGAAACACACAGGCATTTGCTCCCAATGGTATAAAATTCTTCTTCTGCCTACTGCAGGTGTGGTAGAAGAAGAGCCTCCCTTTCTTTCTGTCTGTTCTCTGGCTCCTTCTCTTATTCTCATCTGTTTCCCTCCAGGCAAGATAAGGGGACTCTGAGATTTCACCACCTACCTCAGAAGAATGGGAGAAGGATGTGGCAATCCACTCCCAAGGCAATCCTGAAATAATCAGCCATCGAAAACTCTATGAGGGTTGCTATCAGTCGGACACGACTTGACAGTACCTAACAACAACAACTTCAGAAGAACTTCCTGTCTCATTCAGAATAATTCCTGGCCAGAGCAGGAACACCTGGGATAGTGGCCCCTCAGAGATTCACCCTGCACAACTATGCATGATCTGCCATTTGCACCCCAAGAATGTGATCCTTTCCTCATGTCAACTCCAGGCTTTCCCCAACACACATGCTCCTGAGAGGGTCACATCCTCATTCCTCCTTTCCATGTCATTGAGGAAAATGGAACATGTTCTAGAATAATTTTTTATAAGCTTACATCTCCCCCATTCAACTAAAGGGTTTATTCATCAAGGCATCACGATTTTCCACGTATTTAATTCAGTTCAAGAAGGCTGTATTCAGTAGCCATAGTAAGAGGGGCCATCTGTGCTTCTCCAGCCCTTTCTTTAACATGAGAAGCTGATACTCTTAGTCTTATACATAAAGGGATGTGCTGGTGCAGCATGGAGAGGAATCGCCTCTTTGCCATCTGTTTCTCTCCTCTCATTCTCATATCTGTTTCCCAACTCCAGCCAGGCTGTAGCATCTAAACCTTTTCCATATATGAATTATAGAAATGCCAGTGGTCATGGCAGCAGGTACTGCTAGCACCATAGAACAATGAATTGGAAACTATCTTCGTTGTGTTAGTCAGTTTTCATCACTATAATGAAAAACCTAAGGTAATCAACTTATAGAAAGGAAAAGTTTATTTTGGCCCACAGTTGTGGTGGTTCCAGTCCATGATCATTCAGCCCCATTTCTTTGAGCTTGTGGTGAGGCAGCGAATCTTGGAGGGGGCATGTGGCTGAGCAAAATTGTTCCATGTATCACTAGGAAGCAAAAGAGAGCAAGAGGCTAGGTTCTCACAGTCCCCCTCAGGTATGCTTCACAAGGACCCACCTCCAAAAGGTTCTTCTGCCTCCCAATAGTACCACCCTGGAGACCAGGCATTGAGCACAGGGGCTTTTGGGGACATTCAACATCCAAACTATAGCATCAGTCTTAAAAACCCACTCACCAATCAACCAGGAGAGACAACCAATTAGAATGCAAGTCAATCTGCTGTTAGGCTCCCATAGCCAGTATAATCAAACAGTTCTGCCCTGGGAACAGAAAGGTATCACAGAGAAGGTGATGCCTGGGCTAGGCTTTGAAGAGTTAGAAGTTTTTATTCACGTGTAAAAGGACATTTTAGGTAGAAAAAGTCTGATCAAGGCAAAGAGAAGGTGGGGTGTTATTCATGTTAGGTACGTAAAGATGTCTGCAATGTATATCAGGATTCGGGGCAGCAAAAGGAGGTCAGTAATGTTTTAGGTAAGAAGCACTATAGCATTCAAAGAAATGAAAGTTTATTTCAGTCTAGAAATGCTTTTTGTATTAACCTTGTTTTAGTCTTTGGCCAAATAGTCATGGAAATTTGTTGTTGTTGTTGTTAGGTGCCATTGAGTCAGTATCTGACTCATAGCGACCCTCATAGGGTTTTCAATGGCTGACTGTTTCGGGATTGCCTTGGGAGTGGATTGCCACATCCTTCTCCCATTTTTACAGTGCTGGGAATTGAACTCGAGACCTCAGAGACTGCAGCGCAGCGCTCTACCAACTGAGCTAAATCCCAGCCCATGGAGATTTAGTGAATGGTTAATAAATATTATGAAGTTGCATTGGAATGCTACTATTCCAGCCATGTTTTTAATGTGGATAGGATTCAGGCTGAGAAGAGGAAAATAGTGATTTTGAGTAAAGGTACCATTTAGATATTGTTTTGATATTCCACACATTGCTTTATTTATGCCTATTGGGCTGGAATTTAGCTTAGTTGGTAGAGCGCTGCACTGCAGTCTCTGAGGACCTGAGTTCAATTCCCAGCACCGCAAAAATGGGAGAAGGGCCTGGCAGTCCACTCCCAAGGCAATCCCGAAATAGCCATTGAAAACCGTATGAGGGTCACTATGAGTCAGATACCGACTCTATGGCACCTAACAACAACAACATAGTCAGCAGACATTTACTGACTACTTACACTGTATCAGACGGTGGGCCAGGATCTCAGGATCCAGCAATAGGCAAAAAACAGCAGATCACACCCAGTTAGGACCTATTCCTTTACTACCCAAGTTCTCATGGACATATTTCTATCTAGAGCATTTAAATTCCTTTTTTTCAGTTTGCCTGAGTACAAAGAAAAGATAGAACAAAGTCCCTGGACACAAACAGGCGCCTAGCCTGTCTCACCATCAGACAGTTTATAACACTAATGAGGTGTCTACACAATTAAGATGATCAAACTAAACAGCCTCCAAATCTGCTGTTCTTCAAAAGAAAACATTTTTTCTAACCTACTTTTTTCTGCATTGTGTTTTTTAATTTATAGTTTATCAGACATGTAGGAATTATATGGGGGAAGAAGTATCAGAAATCATTGTCAAATGTTTGGGCATGTTGGAATTGTATACATGGGAACAGAATAATTGAATTGCTTGGCAGTTCTTATAAATAACTAGCCTTCTGCCGATTGGGATTTTTTTTCCACCCTGAAACCATTACATAATTGATAGATAGCAAGTTACCTCTCTTTATTTGTCCCCTCCTTCCAGAGGTGTATTCTTCCTCGAATATTAACATTCATAAGCTCTTTTGACCATTGTGACAAGAAGAAGCATGTAAATGTGAAACTAATACCAGCCCAGTTTCCTGAAGTTGCTCTTCACATTCTTCATAAGAGAGATCATCTTCTGCTTTCATTTCTTGAAGGATGTTTTGTTTTGTTTTGTTTTGAAACAAGGTCTCACTGTATAGCCTAAACTGTCCTGGAACTCATGATCTTCCTGCCTTGACCTCCTGAATGCTGGGATTACAGGCATGCGACACCACTCCCAACTCGCTTTCATCTCTTTTAGACGACATTTCATGGCAATACATGGAAGAACTTTAGAAACCTATAGAAAAAGCCAAATTTTAATGAAAATGTCTATGTCAGCTTTAAAATTATACATGATTATATTAGAATCCACTATTTAAAAAAAAAAAAAAAACAGAAGTCCTTTCTTGCTTTTCCCTTTTTTCCTTAAATTATTCCACTCTTCTTTCATTTCTGCTATGGTCATATGATTGAATCCCTAAAGTACATACTGTACACTCCTGGTATGTCACAGTTTGAATATAAAGTGTCCCCCAAAAGCCATGTGCTTTTAACATTTGGATAGCTGGTGGTGCTATCCTGCAAGGTTATGAAACTTTGAAGGTCAGATTCTTGCTTTGCAGAAGTAGCTCCCTGAGGGTGGACTTTGAAGTTTTTTTAGCCCAGTCCTACAGCCCTTGTCTCTCTCTGTTCCTGGTTCCACCATGCCCTGAGGTTATGTGACACAGGCCCTGCCACCATTATGGACTGATCCATTAACTGGGAGCTCCCAATAAATCTCTTCCTTCCATAAATTGGTTTCGGTTGGTTTTCCTGTTACTGTGACAACCACTAATACATCGTACTCTTTGAGTTTTTTCTAATACTGTATTTGTGCTTAGATAACAGAGGGTTCTGTTGTTAACCTGGGAAATGTAAGGGACATCAACTCATTATAGAACAATATGCTGTTACATATCACAGTCTGTATGAATGTTTCATGGTAGCTGCTCCTGTGTTCTCTCTAGTTGCTGGGGCTTCCTTTGGAGCAACGCCCAGTCTGCGGGACTTTCTCTGGCCTCTAAGCCCCTTCTCAGGAAGCTGTGGGGGAGGAAAGGTCCTCCTCCAGAAAGTGGCAAAGATATTATTGGCATAGGTGACACCTTGGGGAGATGGTGAAGTGGCTTAGATCTTGGGGGGAACTCCAAGGTTCCCAGTCCTAGGAACACTGTGACCTATGCCACGAAAGAGTGACCTGCAAAAGGGGTTCACTATAGAGAAGTGTATTGTAGGTTCATGCTGGTCCGTTCATACCACTATTTTTACATGTACTAAAAACCTCTCCATCATGTACCATACCAGAGTTCATATAATGCCCTGGCATGTGTAACTGTTGATAGAACAATGATCAGGAGAATGATCCAGGAGAAATCCCCATAGTAAATGGGAAAATTGTATCTTCTTTGGACTTCACACCCTTAATTTAATGTGCTCTAAAAATAGTTATGTTCTGAAAATTAGAGCTTAAAAACAACATCATTTAGATACTATTCCCTAAAGATATTTGTATCCAGAAATCAGCATTGGTTCCCAATGGCCTACCAAATTAAGTTAAGCTTCTTTTCTTCATGGCATTAAAGCCTTGAACAATCTGGCTACAACTCATCTTTCCAGCATCTACCCTACAACCCCCCCCCCCACTCATAGCCTGTGCTTGTCCAAATGCATCTTTCACTATATGCTCTAGTTCTCTAGTTTTGTTTTGCTTAGAATGAGTCTGTTGAAGGCCATCTCACATGCGGTTCTTCTTCCCCCCTTTTGTGTGTGTGTGTGTGTGTGTGTGTGTGTGTGTGGTACTGGGTGTTAAACCCAGGGCCTCGCGCTTGCATGCTCTGCAAGTGCTGGACCACTGAGCTGCACCCTCAGCCCATTTTTCTTTTTACTTTTTGAGACAGGGTCTCACTAAGTTATGCAGACTGCCTCTGGTCTCGAACTTGTGATCCTCCTGCCTCTGCCTCCCAAGCTGCTGGGATTACCTGGCGCATGCGGTTCTTCTTGATCACCCTCAGCAAGGTGTGAGCTCACCTCCTTTTCCATTTGCAGAGCTTTATAAAGTCTTAGGGGCACTGAGTACTTGTGTTAAGCCCTCAACATTAGGAGTCAAGCTCCTTGTGGACTGAAAATGATGAAGCAAATTTGACTTCTTTTAATAATATTGATGACTCAGGTTTTTATTGAGCAAACTGTGAGCTAACTCATTTAGTATTTGTGTTTCTCTGTCATTTAATTTGGTTTGGGGTTTAGCTCAGTTGCTAGAATGCTGCTCCACACTCTCTGAGGACCTGGATTCAATGCCCAGCTCTGCAAAACTGGGAGGACCTAGCAACTCACTCCCAAAGCAATCCTGAAACAATTAGCCATTGAAAACCCTATGAGGGTTGTTATGGGTCGAACCCAACTTGAGAGCACGAAACAACAACATCATCATTTAATTTAGCCCTTAGAATTGTCTTACATTTTTGCTTTTATTTTTCCTTTGTATTTCTCTGGTCTCAAAATTCAGTTACTTGGTTCTTTAAGATCATATTCCTCAGTAAGGATTTGTTGGCTTATTGTTTTTTCATTGGTTGATGAACTCAGTGTTATCCCTCTGTGCCATCTACAGATGGGCATTTCTTTAGAGGTGACCTATAACCATAAGGGTTAGATGGAAATTCTCATGTCTTTTCAGATTCTTGCTTCTAAATCAAGTTTTTCTTAATTTAAATCTTTCTGCTTTACAGTATTTAAAAAGAAAGTTTTGTCCATTAAAGTAGAAAGATAATACAAACAAATGTATGAAACAACATGAGAACACATAGAAACTATTTCCTGATGTTACAGTTCTCTGGAACTTTTAGTGACCCTATTAAGAAAACTGAAAGTCTTCAGAGTATGTTTTATATACCTTTCTTAAGTAATTCTTCATTTGTAATAAAGGCTTTTTATGTCCCCTTTCCTCCCCTGTCTGGAATGCCAAATTCTAACTTTAGCTCTAGTCTCAGACTGCAGCCTCTGGGACATCTTGCTGCCAGTTTCGGTATCAGGCCCCCTTGAAGCCAATGACATTTTGTACTGAGCACCATTCCTGACTTCTGTTCTAAGAAGCTCTCCCAATTCCTTCTTCCTAGACTCCCATGTGGAAGCCCAATGTAGTCACATGAGATAGGATATGTCATGTAGCTTGTTTAGGGAAAATTAGACAAGCACATTACCCAAAGGGCAATCACTGAAGTTAGAAACTAGTAATGAAACTGAGTACCTAACACTGGCTTATTAATTAGCAGACGAAAATTTTGCTAATCTTTCAAACTAACAAAATAATTTATTCACCTGCCATTTCTTTGTTTGGTCAATTGTCTGAATCTTTTTCTGTATTGTTAGGCAACATTGAAGTTTCTTTTTTTTCCCTAAAACATTAAAA
The DNA here is from genome assembly GCA_007922755.1 of Pedetes capensis. Lineage (NCBI taxonomy): Eukaryota > Metazoa > Chordata > Mammalia > Rodentia > Pedetidae > Pedetes > Pedetes capensis. Next base: position 261,242 of record VMDO01000660.1, on the reverse strand, counting down.
TGTAGGTTTAAACACTAATAAGTTAGAGAGCAGTTATGATTTGGTTGAACAAAACAAGTAAATAGACAAGTTACACTGCAGTGTTCTTTTTTTTTATTGGAAATTTTTAATGTACAACTTAATGTGTTTCATTCTGACATGCATTTCATTGTGACATTTCCATATATGTGTTTCATTGTACATTGCAAAGATAACTTCAGTGTTCTTGACAGTGTTCTAGCTTTCAACAGTTATAATGGTGAATTTCTATGAAAATTATTTTTGCAAACACCAGTCTTGAAATACCAGCTTCTTTGTGTATATTGTATTTTTCTATCTGTTACAATTCCTAATTATTTATCTAAGTTTTACTTTTTAATAAAAATATTGACATCTAAATTTCAGTCACCTGCAGCACTGTAGTGACCGATCCCATCAGATCTTGAAAGATAAGCAGGGTCAGGCCTGGTTAGTACTTGGATGGGAGACCGCCTGGGAACACCAAATACTGTAGGCTTGGGAGAAGGACCCAGCAACCCACTCCCAAAAATCAATCTGCCAATGAAAACCCCATGAATAGCAGAGAAGTACTAACAATAGTGTTTCACCTGTTGTATGTAGGGTCGCTATGAGTCTGACACCAACTCAGTGGCACCTAATAACAACAACAAATCTCAATCAAGGACTATTTGGTATTTAGTTTTTTACTACACTGAAATTTCATTTTAAAATATAGAGAAAAATATTCTTCATTCTTCCATGATGTTTCTGTGCAAAAGCATTTTTAAATCAACCCAGTATGTTGATCTTAATATGTGATTGGTTTTCAGTACACAAGATCTAAGTTTTAATGTTATTCTGCATGCTTCTTAATACAGATCTGATGTAAAAGTAACAGTGCTATTTAGAAAGGAGTATTAGAGCCAGGCATGGCAGTGCACACCTATAGTCCCAGCGACTTGGGAGGCAGAGGCAGTAGGATCATTGGCTCAAGGCCAGGAGCAGCCTACCTAACTTACCCAAGACCCTCTCTCAAGATGATAAAAATAAAAAAAGGGCTGGGGATGCAGCTCAGTGGTAGACCGCATGAGACCCTTGTCTTAGCTCCTAGTATTGCTAAAAATGAATTAATAAATAAATAAAAAGCAGTATTGGTTCTTGAAGGAAGATTTTGAACAGAGAATGGTAGTACCTTTAACTGCAATGCTGCAGTCTTGTAAGTTTCTTATGAAGGTTTTCTTTCATATGAATTAGTGAAAAAACTGAGGGCATTTATCCCATGAAAGGCCAGTCATGTGGTTTGACAAGGTCTTTTAATTGATCTGCTTATAATCTTAAAAATCCATCTGCCTGAATAATGATTGCTAGCTTATTGCTTTTTCTATAAAAGAAAAGAGATGATGTCCTTTGACAGCTTTCTCTGTGTTGAAGGGAAAGGATGGGGTGCTTTTCAGCACTCTGTGAAATTCATAGAAGCTTTCTCTCTGTGTGTCTATGGCTGTTGAAATCTTCCTACTGGTTATTGCTCCTTTTCCTCTATGTGGGATCAGTTGGAAAGCTACTTGTTCGGGGGACTTATTTGCAGTAGAAATACAAAGCTTCTGACATAACTCCAAGCAGTGGGAAGAAGCTCAATTGGGGACTGTGGGAATTCAGAGGAACTGAATTCAGAGGAACTGAAAACTGATTTTTAAACTCTTGACTTTTATTTTTGCCTTCGTGACTCAGGGCAGGTAAAGTAAACAGCGTCCTGTGTTCATATTAACAGCGTTAAATAATAGTGTGGAAACTGAAGCTGTCAAGCTGTTCTGCATTCCAGGAATGTGAAAGATGCCTGTAAAAATAATACAAAGCTACTACTTATTTAATCATATTTTTTTGGATTAGGATAATACAGTTGAACTTTGGGATTTTAAATTCTTTTAAAATATAATTTTTCAAAGCCTCATTTCACAATTGCCATTAAACTCTTTGAGACCTTGTATTAGAGTAGGTAGATTTCTGCTGATGTACTAGAAATATGTAACCCTGTATTATGCAGCCTCACTTTCCTTTTAGAAAGCCCTAGTTTCCCAAAGGGGATACTTCCTTCAACATTGGGCTTTGGTAATAGATGCAGCTCTGCAGGAGCATCAGTTCGAGGAATGATATGGTTGAATGCAAAAAGAAAACTGGAGTGGTTTTGTGATTATGGTGTTCAAACTCAATTAGAATCTTTGATGTTCTAGTGTGAAAAATATTTTAATGGTTAATATTCAACCATTGAAGATGGCAGAAAATAGTTATGCCACTGAATGTGTAAATGTCAGGATCTCAAAGAGGACCATATAGAGAGGTCACCAGGGCTATAATCTAGAAAAGCGGGTGTGCTCCGTGGAATAAGCCTCCAGAGGGAATATATGTCCTCTTATACTAACTGCAACAGAGGAGGAGGAGAACCAGACGCAAGAGTGCTGGCACACTTAGTCATATAAGGATGAAACGTCACTGTCTCCTAATTAGCAGAAACCTCCAGTAGCCCTTAAAAGAGAAATTGGTGACAGCCTGAGAATTAGAGAATCATCTAATTTTAGAGCCTAGAGCTCTGTCCAGCCCTGACGTTTTGCATATTGGAATACTTTTGGCTCAGAAGGGTGTGGTGACATGTCACAGCCCAGTCAAGATGGTGCAGGCTTAGATCCAAGGGGTACCTCTCCAGTTTGCCCTCTCTCCCCTCATCCTCACTGATACCAGCCTGAGAGAATATGCTTTCCTATAAATCACTTGCTTGTTAGAATTCCTTTAAAGGTATGACTGCATAGATGCAGTAAATTAAGGTTGTCATCCTTTCTTTGAACCCTTCATCAATACCAAATAAGATAATGGAAAGTGAAAAGTTGTAACTAAATCCCTCAATGATGTAGGCATCTTTGTATAATAGTTCTGGGGCCTGTGAGGAAATCAGATGGGCAATTTGAGTAGCTGTTTGTGGCAATACCCAATATGGCTTGATGTCTTCTCCACAGATTGTGTTGCATTTCTGGAAAAGTGCTGTGAATTTTTCTCTGTGTGTGTGTGTGTGAGAGAGAGAGAGAGAGAGAGAGAGAAAGAGAATAGAGAAGAGATATATATATATGAGAACAGTAAGGTTATATACTGAGATGGGATGCTTATTTTGTTTTTAGATGCACATTATGTATGTATAAGATGAACTTCTTATGAGAGTATATATACTAAAACATAGAGGCACAAGACTGAGGAAGATTACAGATCTGTCTGTCCAGCCCAAGATTCTATTGTGTAATAGGCAGCATATAATTGATACTCCTAATATCAGTCCGAAAGGTTCATTTGTTCTTTTACAGTCTTCTTTGTAATTCCTTTTAGAATTATAATCTAAAATTTTTTCCAAACTCTTTGAGCCTTTGAATTTTCAGTTGGAAGTTAAATTTCCAAGAAATAGCATAGAGAAAACAAAAAACCTTTTTAAAAAATCAAAGTTCAGGTCAGAGTTTAAATTCCACTCTGTTGCTTATTTACTGGATGACTTTCTGAGCCCTGTTCCCAAGTCAGTTCAATAAGATAATAACAATAAAAATGCCTCATAAGAATACTATGTGGTTCAGAATGATAAAAATAGATGTGAAATCTCTAAAAGATTTTACATAAATGTGGGTGTTTTCATTTCTTAACATTTCTTGCATAAATGTTCCATAAATGTATTATTAAGTGATATTTTCCTTTGAAAATTTACTTTCAAAAATGTTCATTTATTCTGTTATTACTCCACTGTTGGAGTAATACTATTGCCTTAATGTTTTTCATCATGTTATAGATAAGCAGTCTCAACATTTTGGGCACCAGGGACCTGTTTCATGGAACACAATTTTTCCAAGGACCAGGGTGGGGTTGGTTTTGGAATGATTCAGATGTTTAACTGGCTGTAAATACAGATGAAGCTTCACTCACTCAGCTGCCATTCACCTCCTGCTTGGTGGCCCAGTTCCTAACAGGCCACAGACTGCATAGGATAGGTGTTGTGAACTCCTGTTGTAGATATATACTCCCAAATCATACACTCCTGAACCTTTTTTTTAATATATAATTATTCATTTTTGTGCTCTTATTCCTCATGCAATGCCTCTAACCATTCATTTTAGATTCCTCTCCCCACACTTGTCAGCCCCATTATGTCACTTTAGATATATAAAAACTGAAACCATTCTTAGTACTTTACATGCAGGCAGAGCATGATGTAATAGAATAGCTTCCTTTATTTCTATTTATTTCCAGAACTTACTGACTTTCATAACTACAGTAACATCTTGAGCTAATGGTTTCCGAGTGTAGCCCATCATAATCAACCTAGGTGAACACAGCATCCTCCAATTTGGATTGCTTTTATTTACATGCATTATCTTATACTTAGCCTTTTGAAGTTTATCTTTTACATTTCCTGCAGACTCAATTTCATGAGTGGTTCTTAGTTTAGTCTAGGCTTTTAATTCCCCCTACCAAATAAAAAAATATATAGCAATTGTTTTTGTAATAGCTCTTGAGAACTTAGTAACCTTAGAACTTTACTGTTTGCTATCCCTTGTTGTGGTTCAGCTGCTATAATCTGTTGACCTTCATTTGTTAACCAGATATTTATTGAAAGTTTCTTATGCCAGTAACTGTATTAAATATTTAAGTATAAAGAGAACCAAGACCAATAAGGTAAAAATACACTTGAAACTTACATGCCATAGAAGATAAACCATAGATCAACATATGTACTAACAATAAAATAACAGATAACAGGTTATACAGTCTGAGTAATTGAAACTTGGCCACAGTGTGATAACAGTGGTGTCCATGCAAATGTAGATCACATTATTGCCAGTATAATGAAATGACCCAAAAATCCATATACCTGTTGATGAACATTCTGATTTGTTAGTGGGTGAGACTTCCTGGACAAAGGCAATAATTCCTGAATTTTCTAGTTAGTTGGCACCTATTTTGTCTGATTAAGGAAGAAAAAGTAGAATTTCAAAAATGAGAGAGAGAATGGTCAAGAAAGCCAAATACTGTTAAGATTTATTAGGATGAAGAAAAAAATGACCGATTTGAGAACCAAGAAGCTATGGATAACCTTGACTGTGATAAGAATGAAAGACAAATGAATTGAATTGGCTGGCAGACAAAATGGAAGCAGGGACAATTCTGGCAAGAAGTTTTGCTATGAAGGGGAGATAAATGGTACAAAAGCTCAAGGATAATGTGGGATTGAGGAAGGGATTTCCATTTTATTTTGTCAAAGTCAAATGATACTACAGCATATTTTCATACATTAGGAATAATTGTTAAGGAAGGAAACTTACATAGCAAGAGAGAGTAAGGGTAGTATCAGAAGTCATTCAGTGAGAGTTGAGAGAAGAGATGTGCTCCAGAGCATAAATGGAAGAATGACTTCCCCCCACTTCACCCCAGTTCTGGAGATGGAACCTGGAGCCTTGCACATGCTATGTAAGTACTCTAACACTGAGCCCAGCGTGGGCTGACTTTTAATAGGAACCAGAGTACAATAGCCTTCCTCAGGTAATGCCCTATAGATTTTCCTGCCCCTTACAGGAACCTTTGAAGATGGTGAAGAGTAGAAGCATTAATTTCAAGGAATCCTTTTTGTGATATGTCTTTGGCATGTCCCCTAGAAGATCTGAGGAACCAGAAGTTGAAAATGCACAAGTGCACATACCTAGATACAACAGCAAGTCTTTGGCATACTTCCCCAAGTCAATTCTCAGGGACTTCTTTGGCTCTAGAAAATGTGACATGTACTATGACACCTAAATGTTCATATATTATACTCTTTACTCAGAATGCTAATGTGATATACCCTTTCTGTGTTGCTTTGCAAGCAACAGTTATTCCACTTACATGATGATCATTTTGTTCTGAAATGCATAAGGAAGAAGTGAAAAGCTCAGGGCAGTCAGGATTGTAACCAAAACTTCCAAATAAAACAACAACAAACCCTACTGCTCAAGCTTTTTTAAAAAAATATGAAATATTTCCTAACTTACCTTGTAACACTAAAAAAGCTATGATAAGGAAACAGAACAAAAGCACACAGAGTTACAGACAATCTCACTTACAAATTTACATGTAAAAATCATAAGTGTTGGTGCCTGGCATAGTGACACACGCCTGTAATCCCAGCAATTTGGAAGGCGGAGGCAAGAGGATTACAGATACGAGGCCAGACGCAGCCTACATAATTTAGTGAGACCCTGTCTCAGATAAAAAAATAAAAATGGGCTAGGGGTACAGCCCAGTGGTAGAGCACTTGCAAAGTGTGTGTGAGGCCCTGGGTTAAACCCCCAAGTACCACAAAAAAATAATTAATTTAAATTTTTTTTAAAAATCGTAAGCCAACACTGTGGTGAAAAGTTAGCCTGTATCACCAAATAGAACTTATTCCAGAAATGCAAAGGTGATTCAAAATTAGAAAATCAATAAATATAATTGATCTTATTAATAAATGAAGGGAGAGAGAAACATTTTTATTTCTCCATGGTTGTTGATAAGGTAGTTGATAAAAATCAATGTCCCTTCCTGATGAAAACTCTTGTTGTTGTTAGGTGCCGTCGAGTCGGTATCCAACTCATAGCGACCCTCTGTACAACAGGGGAAACACTATTGTCAGTGCTTCTCTGCTGCTCATAGGGTTTTCAATGGCAGATTGATTTTTGGGAGGGGGTTGCCAGGTCCTTCTCCCTAGCCTACAGCTCCTGGTGTTCCCAGGCGGTCTCCCATCCAGGTACTAACCAGGCCCGATGCTGCTTAGCTTCTGAGGTCTGATGGGATTGGATGCCACAGGGCTACCGCTGTAGGCATGATGAAAACTCTTAGTAAAACATAAAAGAATATTTCTTTAGTATCAGAACTCTGGTCAATAACAGAATGAGAAGAAGAACACAGGATATTATAATTAAAACTTTAAAGTGTGTATGTATAAGTAGCCTTCAGCTGAACCACTGTGGCATCCAATCCCATCAGATCTTGGAAGCTAAGCAGGGTTCTGGTTAGTACTTGGATGGGAGACCACCAGGGAACACCAGGTGCTATAGGCTTGGGAGAAGGACCCGGCAACTCACTCCCAAAAAACAATCCACTATTGAAAACTCTATGAATAGCAGAGAAGCACTGGCAGTAGTGTTTCACCTGTTGTACATAGGGTCGCTATGAGTCAGATACCGATTCAACAGCACCTAACAACAACAATGTATAAATATGAATACATATATCAATCTCTTTATATGTACCAACAAATGTGTCATTTTATGCAGTATGATTTCTCCCTAGGAAACCATCTGAAATTTTATTAGTATGTATGAGTTATAGACACTTAAAAATAAAAATTTTATAACCCAGATGAAATGGCCAGATACCTGGAAAGACATAAACTACTGAAACTGACTCAATAAAAAATAGTAATTTGGAATAGGCATATATTACAAGAGATTGAATTAGTAAATAAAACAACATCTCTACACAAAGAAAAGGTCAGGGCCATATGACTTCAATGTTGAATTCTACTGAATGTTATAAGAAAAGTTGGCATCAGTTGTTCACAAACTCTTCCAAAAAAGAGAAGCAGAAGAAACAGTTTCCAACTCATTCTGTGAGCCCAGAATTGCCCTGATACCAAAATCAAAGATGTTGTTGTTGTTAGGTGCCGTCGAGTCGGTATCTGACTTATAGTGACCCTCTGTACAACAGGGGTTGTACACTATTTTCAGTGCTTCTCTGCTGTTCAAAGGTTTTCAATGGCAGATTGATTTTTGGGAGGGGGTTGCCAGGTCCTTCTCCCAAGCCTACAGCTTCTGGTGTTCCCAGGCGGTCTCCCATCCAGGTACTAACCGGGCCCGACCCTGCTTAGCTTCCAAGATCTGACGGGATCGGATGACACAGGGCTATGGCTGCAGGCAAAACCAAAGATACCACAAGAAAATTAGAGCAATATCTTCTATGAATTAGACACAAAAATCTTGAACAAAATACTAGCAGAATGAATCCAGAAACATAAAGGATTATATGTCTTGACTAAATAGAATTGATACAAGTTAGTTAAACATGTGAAAATCAACCATGATAATATACTATGTTAATAGAATAAAGGACAGACACTACATATTAATCTTAATAAATTTAGAAAATGCATTTCACAGAACGCAATGCCCTTTTGTGATTAATTTAAAAAATCAATAAAAGATAAACGTAACTTTTTGAAAAAAATCAGGAGTGATAGTGTATGCCTGTGATCTCAGGAGGCTGAGACAGGAGGATCAATGTGATTTCGAGGCCAGCCTGGGCTACATAGTGAATTCCAGGTCAGTCCAGGCTATATAGCAAGACACTGTCTCAGAATAAACAATAAGTAAAAATAAACAATCCATAACTAACATCATACTTAGTTGTGAAAAACTGGATGTTTTCCCCCAACATCAGACACAAGATTTGTAAGTCTTCTCTCACCAATTCTATTTAACATTGTACTGGAGGTTCTAACCCAGGAAACTAGGCAAGAAAAAGAAACAAAAAACATTAGAACTAATAAGGGAGTTAAGTAAGGTTGCATAATACAAGATAAAGTTCCCTCCCAAAATTGTGTCGACATTAACAAAGAAAAATCTGAAAACAAAATTATAAATCTAAATCCACTTATAACAGCATTAAAGAGATTATACCAAGATACAGATTTAACAAAAGAAATGCAAGATTAATATATGTAGAAGTATAAAACACTGTTGAAAAAAATAAGTACAAAGACATCCTGTGTTTGTGAATTAGAAGATATAATATTGTTTAGTATAGCAGTACTTCCCAGACTGATCTTTAGATTTCAGTGAAATTCCTATAAAAATCTCAGCTACCTTTATTACAGAAATTGACAAGCAATCCTAGATTTATACGAAAATGCAAGGGACATATATGAATAACTGAAACAATCTTGAAATGGAGGAACAGATTTGGAGCACTTTTGATTTCACAACTTATTATAAAGTTACTGGGCACAGCTCTGCAAGCCTGTAATCCCAGTGATTTGGGAGGTGGAGACAGGAGGATCTCAAGTTAAAGGCCAGAGGCAGCCTACATAACTTAGCAAGACTCTGTCTCAAGAAAAAAAAATAAAAAGTGGGCTGGAGGTGGACCTCAGTGGTAGACCACTTACAAAGTATGTGTGAGACTTTGGATTCAACCCCCAAGTACCACAAAACAACAATAAGAAATTTATTACAAAATTACCGTAATCAAGACAATGTGTGTTACTGGCATACGGATAGACATGCAGAAAGAATAGAATTGAAAGTCCAATGAGGGGAGCATACATTTATAGTTAATTGATTTTCAACCAGAGTACCAAGGTAAATGGCAGTAGGGTGGTCTTTTAAAGAAAAATGGTACAGGGATAACAATATTCATATGAAAATAATGAATTTGCTGTCAAACTCCTACCATTTAAAAGAATTAGCTCAAAATGGATCATAGACCTAAATGTAAGAAAACTATACAACTTTTAGAAGAAAGTATAGATATAAATCTTGATGATCTTGGATTGGCAATGATTTCTTAGATAGGACAATTGAAAAATTAGGTAAGTTGGATTTATTCAGAATTAAAAACTTATACTTCAAAGGATATTGTGAGGAAAGTGCATCCAAAAAATAAGAAAGAGGGTATTTGCAAATCATACATTTGCTAAGAGAATTATATAAAAAGAATTCTTACAACTCAACAATAAAAGGAAGATCAATTTAAGAATGGGCAAAGGATTTGCACAGACATTTCTTCAAAGAAGATATACAAATGGCCAAAAAAACACATTTAGAAATTAATCAGCATCATTAATCATAAGGCAATCAACCTAAAAACTACTATGAATGCCAGGCGCCGTGCTGCACTGAACCACACCCCTGTAATCCCAGTGGCTCAGGAGGCTGAGGCAGGAGGATTGCAAGTTCGAGACCAGAGGCAGTCTGTGTAACTTAGCAAGACCCTGTCTCAAAAAGTAAAAAAAAAAAAAAAAAAAAAAGAGCTGGAACTGGGGGCGCAGCTCAGTGGTCCAGCACTTGCAAAGCATGCAGGCACGAGAACCTGGGTTCAACCCACAATACCAAAAAGAAAAAAAACAAAACCCAAAAAAAACCACTATGAGATACTACTTCACATCCACTAAGATAGCTAGAATCAAACTAACAAGTGTTTACAAAGATGTGAACAAACTGAAGTCTTCATATGTTGCTGGTGGGAAAGTAAAATGGTGCACCTGCTTTGGAAAACAGTTTGGCAGCTCTTTAAAATGTTTAACGTGGAAATACCACGGGACCCAACGATTCTTCTTTTAGATATATAGCCAAGAGAATTGAAAGCATATCCACACAAGAACTTACCTACAAAAGATCATAGCAGCATTACTGAAACTATTCCAAAAATGCAAACAACCCAGATGCCCACTGACTGATGAATGGATCAGTAAGATGTGATATATTTATACAATGAAATAGCTATAAAAAAGAATAAAATTCTGATATATGCCACATTAGTTGAAAAGATTTTCCTGAGTAAAAGAAACCAAACACAATGGCCACATACTGTATGATTCACTTTATATGACGTTTCTAGAATAGCTAAATACAGAGGCAGGAAGTAGATTAGTGGTCACCTAGGGAAGGTCGCCAGGGCCTAGGAAAGGAGAGATATAGAGAGTGGCTGCCAATGTGCATGAAGTTTCTTTTCATGGTAACGCAAATCTTCTGGAGTTAGGAAGTATTAATGTATGTACAATTCTGTGAATACATTAAAAAAAACCACTGAATTATATATTTTAAAATATTCAGGTTAATAATATATTAATTATATCTCAATAAAGCTACTATTAAATAAGTACTAAGTAAATGGCTCATGTTTTTAAAACGCTGTTATTTTCTATATGGCATGAAGGACAATGTCAAAGATAGAATGGAAAGGATAAATGCATGATAATTTCTTTAAAATTTTTTTGAGAAACAGAAAAAGAGAAATAATACACAATATAGTAATATATAGTGTAGAGTGTAGATAACTAAGTGTGTGGGACTATCACAGGGGCAGACAAAAAACTTAAAAGTCTAGAAAGAGAGCTAAGCATATGTATTAGGAAAGTAATAGATAGTATAGTAAATACAGGACTCCTCATCAGTGGAAAGGTATAGATTACATATCAAATGGTGGTATTCAACACTTAGCTAATTTATCAGTTGGCAATTCAGGTTGAAAATAACAGAAATTAATTCTGGCAAGCTTAAGCAGGAAAGGAATTTACAGGAAAGATATTGGAGATAGGTCAATCACAGCCCAGCTCAGAAGGTAAGGGAACCAAAGGACGCTAAGTTGCTGGGAACACACCTTCTTTGTTCCATGGGAACAGGATGATTAGGATGCCCCCATTCTGCTATACTGCTCAGGATTCTAGGCCCACTGCTGCCACCATGACTAACTGGAATGGTCTCTATATATTTCTGTTGCTCCCTCCACTCAGACACAGATAAGAACACCCAGGGCAGAGCCTAGATCACAGAGCTGCATCCTAAATGCCAGGGCAGGTAGCCCACCTTCAGCTACCAGAGTGGGTAGCAGACCACTGTAACATCTCTCCAGGTAGGAAGGTGCCCAAATGCAAGGGAGCCAAAAGTGACAGATTTCCTCTAACATTTGGAATGACTAAAATTAGAACCATATTTTATATCACAGACCAAAATAAATTCCACATGGATTCAGAATTTAAATGTAAAACTTGAGATCATAAAAGCATGTGAAGAAACTGCACATGAATATTTATGTGATCTTGGTTTGGGGAAGTTGCTGAGCATGATATAAATATCAAGAAAGCCATGCAAATATTGGTAGAGAATATTAAATGACCCAGAAAGGTAATCATGATCTGTTAAGTTAAAAAAAAAGTTTAGGAACCTCAAGCTCAGTAGTAGAGCGCTTGATTAGCCTGTAACTCAAGGCCCTGGGTTTGATCCCAACACTGTAAAAAACAAATGTTTATGTAAAATATATATGATGACATTTTAAAGGTATTATCACATTTTTAAGAAGAAATACACACACACACACACACCCCAAGAGATTAGAATGGCATATATAAGAATATGTTGTTCTCTTGTTAGGTACCATCAAGTCAGATCTGACTCATAATGACTGTATGTACAACAGAATGAAACACTCCCTGACACTGTGCCATACCCAGCACTGTGTCAGTGTTTCTCTGCTATTCATAGGGTTTTCATTAGCAGACTATTTCAAGAGTAGATTGCCAGGTCCTTCTCCCTAGCCTGTGGCACCTAGTATTCCCAAGCGGTCTCCCATCCAAGGACTAACCAGACTAACCCTCCTTAACTTCTGAGATTAGGTGGGACCGGATGCCAGGGTGCCATGGCAGCAGACATACCAGCATATAAGCAGTCGTTATCTCTTAGATGATCGTACCAGAGATGATTTTTCCTTCCTTCCCTCCCTATAGTGAAGGTATTTTTTTCAGAACGTGTTATTCCTTTTTAAATTTGAAAAGTGAGTGATTGTGTTGGTTAGTTAGTTCATGAGAATATATAGTATCTGGATCTCCATGGGGAAATTTTATTCTAAACTCTACGGAAGTGAATGTAACTTTACAGACCAGGTGAAGAGGCAGCTGTGTTTCCACATTCCAACTCATGTCCGTGCTGTCATGGCTGTTGGAATTTGCTCCATCAGGTGGCACTTCAAAAGGAGAGACTGACTAACTGAATGTCCCCCAGTTCATCTTACCTCCCTAATGATTTTTGTTTTGGTTTGTTGTATTTTGTTTTGTTTTTAAAAGAGCCCATCTGCTTGACAAGGAACTCACTAGTTGCATTCAAGGTATTGGCATCAAAGGGGAAGCTGGATGCAGAGACTCTGGAGATTTTATTATGGCTTACATCTAATCACTTTATTCCCTTACCTACAAAACATGAGTTGCCCCAACAGTTCCTGTTCTACAACCCTTAGATGCCTAGTGTCCTGTTCCCTCTTATCTGTGATTCCTGTCTCAGTAAAGGATGCGCAATGTCTATTTGGCATAAAAGACCCAGATGGACCATTCTATTTGCGGTCCACTTATCCATGTGAGGGAAAGGCTCCTCAAAGGCCCTGGTGGTAAAGGATGAGTGAGGCCCTTCATGTTCCAGAAAGACTGATCGTCACAAGTTAGGAGAAACAGGCCAAGTGATCTGGAGGCAGCAAAAAAAGAACAACTTTAAAGTGGCCACTTGTTCCCATTCTTGTCACTCACTTGCTCATTTTTCTTGTAAAAGAAAAAGAATTATTCTGGCTTTGAATGTCTTTTGCTAAGCCAGGCATGTTGGTGCACACCTGTAGTTCCAGCACTCAGGGAGGCAGAAGGGTCAATGCAAGTTCAAGGTCAGCCTGGTCTCCAGAGTAAGTTCCAGACCAGTCTGGGCTAACAGTGAGACCCTGTCTCAAAAAATAAATAAAATAAAAATAAACAAAAAGGAATGTCTTTTGCTAAACACCATTAGACTTCCTTGTTTAGAAGATAGGAATCAAGTAAACATGGTCTTGCTAGTATTTCCTAGTTGAAATTGTCATGTTTTATGAGTTCTTCATATTTAAAAAAGAAAGGAAAAAACATTTTCCTATCGCCATTTTCTCCAGAGACTCATTGAACATTTCTGTCATATTTCGTTCTCAGTCGTAAACAGCATGACCTTGAGCTTCTGTAAATTTCAGGTTGTCCCTGTCTTCATCTTTCTTATTAACATGGGAACCCCATTGCTTGGGATAGAAAATAAATTGGCATTCACCTGTTTTTGGTATTAGAATTAGATGGCTTAATGATTCAGTTTCACCCTAGTCATTTTGCAAGATATAAAACAGCTTGAGCATTTGCATATTTTTTGAGTTACACATTTCATGAGGACTTCTGTAGTTCTCTCATGTTTTCATGTTTTCCTCTTTTCCTCTAAAATCTGCTTATTTTGATGACACACAGCTGGGTGGTAGTTAGAAGAAAAAGTATGTTCAGTTTCTCTGACAGAAGCTGAGAAGAGTTAGTTACTCTTACCCTGGTTTCCTTAGTCTGAGTGTATGAGGTTCTGCAGATTGATCATGGAACCTAGCAGTGCTCTGGTGCCTGCTTTGTAATACACAGTGGTCAGGAATGGAGAAGTGGCAGGAGCGATGTCCTTGAGGTGCAGCACCTTCCTGCTGGTACTCAACCCCTGTGGACAAAGAAGTGCAGGTGCAATGGTAAGAGGGACATGTAGACCAGAAGGACTCTGCTCTGTATCATGGTGCCTGTAAGCAAGATCACTTTCCACTTTCCTGCCTAGCAATCCTTCATTGCGTTTAGGTACAACCAGACTCATGCATGGACTTTTCTTATCTCTTTCCAGGAGCGGCCTATTGCCAGTTCATGGACATGCTCTTTCCAGGCTGCATTAGTTTGAAGAAAGTAAAATTTCAAGCAAAGTTGGAACATGAGTATATTCACAATTTTAAACTTCTGCAAGCATCATTTAAGCGAATGAACGTTGATAAGGTAGGAGACTCACTGGTACCTACATAAAATGCACCATCTTTCCTTAAAATTGTTTTTAGTCACAAATGCAGAAATCTAGGAGAGATATATCTCGATGTCTCAACAAGTCAGGGTCTGTACACAACATAAAGCATCAACCCTAACCTCCCGTATTTGTATGAAGTTTTAATTTTAAGAGATTATCTAAACTTGTATCCCTTAGACCAAAACCTCTTAATATGAACCACAGATGTGAAAATATTATTAGTTGTAGCATTGCAGATGAGGAATTTTTATGTTTGCAGGATGCCTCTGTGGCTCTTTGTGTATTTTCTTCTTTCAGAAAAACTTACTATGGTGAAAATAGTATGGGTTTGAATCCTAGCTTTAAGACTGGAGAAAGACTGGAGATGAAATGAGGAAATGGTTGTAGAAGTGTCCAACATGGTATATATACTCAGATCTTCAATGTCCATAAATTTGCCTATTTCCTCCTTTGGATTATTATGATTTTGTCCTAGAGTGATACAAATGGAGTTATGTGCTAAAGTCCCTTTTTCCACAATAAGGGACTATTGCTAAAACCCATTAAATCTCTTTTTGTGTGTTGACTGCAATTCAAATATGTATTTATTAATTCATGTTCCTTATTTAGGATATATCTCTTAGGATGAATAGGCTTGAAAAATGAGTTTTGAATAAGGGCAAGAAATAAACCAACAGGGGAGAAACAGAAAACATTTTTGCATAAGTAATAGTAATAAGTAGGCTATGGCAATAATAAAATACTTGAGTATAAGAGATAGAGGTTAAAGGAAAGAAGCGTTTGATAAATTTTATTTATTTATTTATTTAATTTTTTTGCTGTACCTGGGAGCTGAACCTAGGGCTTCAAGCATAGTTTTGCAAGCGCTGTATCACTGAGTTGCACCCCCAACCCCTTTTATGGTTTTTTTTTTTTTTTAATTTTGAGACAGGATCTCACTAAGTTATGCAGGCTGCTTCTGACCTCAAACTTGCTATCCTTCTGCCTCTCCCCGCCAAGTCACTGAAATTATAGGCATTATATGGAATTATAGGTGCCACTGCACCTGGCCCATATATTTTTAATTTAATGCAATTAATATCTTCTTAAGTAAAAGCATTCTTACCAAAATATTAAGAAAATGGTGCATCTTGTTTTCTTAGAATTTTTATTTCAAAATATGCATTCTCTTTAACATTTTAACCTTTTGGATCCTTTTTATGTTCTTTACTATATCTAATATCTAATTAGTTCTTTCCTTGGGTATCTAAAAGCTGAGTTAGATTTTCCTTACTTTTGTAAGTTAACAGTACCATTTGTGTCTTTTTCTTTTGACTTTCCATCCATTTTTACACATTAAGAAATGAAGGAAGGAAGGCAGGCAGGCAGGCCGGCCAGCTGGCCTGCTGGCTGGACAGTCTATCCCTAGGTTTATACATAAAACTTGCTGCATATCAAATTAGGGGGCTCCATGCAGCCGTAGCACTGTGGCATCTGATTCTGTCAGATCTCAAAAACTAAGCAAGGTTGGGCCTGGTTAGTACTTGCATGGGAACACCAGGTGCTGTAGGCTTGGGAGAAGGACCCAGCAGCCCACTCCCAAAAAACAATCAGCCGTTGAAAACCCTATGAATAGCAGAGAAGCAGTAATAGCATTTAGCCTGTTGTACATAGGGTCGCTATGAGTTGAACACTGATGTCATGGCACCTAACAACAACAACAACAACATGTCTCCCTAGAAGTGTGCACACAGAGAACAGGTAAGTGGTTGTTAAGAATGCTAAAGAAGAATTCACATAGTGGAAGACTGACCTCAATGGCCTGTTAGCCTCTCTAGCCTTAAAATGCTATGATTCCAACCAAGAGTCCTGTGAGAGACATGTTATATACCTGTTACATCTGTAATAACCCAGTAGTATATCGGAAAATTTTGTGCAAAGTTTTGCTTGCCACCTCAGATTTTGAACTTAATCTCTGAAACTTCCATTCTCATATGGAAAATAAAATTAAGTTAATAAAAGAGCTGTCTTTTAACTGCAGATATGCCACCATCTCCTAAAAATATAAATTTTCACATTTGGCAATAGACAAAGTACAGTAGGCTATTAATTAAAAGACCTTATGCATTAAGAAGTCACTTTCTAGTAATTAATCAATATCTGCATAAATGAAAAAACACAGAAGACATAAAAGTAAATAATATAGTACAAAGTCAATTAAGTGAATGTATGACAGGAATTCTTCTTGTTAAGAGTTCAAGAGAAGGGAGAGGAAGGAAATATCAGCACTGAAGTGTCTAGTACCAGAAGAGCCTTTGTGAAAAATGTGGTCCCTTCCAAAAGTTTGCTTCTCGTTACTTTGTTCTACATTTGGTTTAGTTTCTATTTCAGCTACATAAAAAAGAAATTTGGAAAATCTATCTAATGATTTAGCTTAATAGATGGCCTAAAATACTTCAGTTTTTTTCCTTTCAAGTTGTCATTGATACTCAAGGTCTTTCACATTTTTTAAGGTGATCTTTTAGTGTACTTTAGAATATCAGTGGTGTATAGCTCCTGAGGTGGCAAAGCCTTGTTCAAAGTTTTAGACAGCTTCCATTCACATTGTCACACAGTGAAGCCGTGTGCCTCAGGTGCTATATTTCTCTCTGAATTACATGCTTACACACACACACACACACACACACACACACAAACACTCTGACTTACACCCTAGTTTTGTCACTCATGGTTCCCATTCAACTAGTATTCTAGTTGTTTTTGTTAAGTGCCATCGAGTTGGGTCTGACTCACAGTGACATTGTGTACAACAGAACAAAATACTCCCGGACACTGTGCTTTGTCTAGCACTATTCTCAGTACTTCTCTGCTATTTATAGGGTTTTCAATGGCTGATTGTTTCGAGAGTGGGCTGCCAAGTTTTTCTCCCATTTTTTTAGTGCAGGGGATTGAATCCAGGGCCTCAGAGCACACAAAGCAGCACTCTACCAACTGAGCTTAACACCAGCCCTCACTCAGGGTTATAGGAAGTAAATTCTAACAATGGTACAACTTGGAGAGCTTAGTACCTTTCCAGTTTCCTCCAAAAAGAGTAGCCTACCAAATTACAGCTAGCAATCAAGTCTTGTTTCTTTGTCATAATTCCAAAGATTCCCATAGACCTCAATAGGAAATACTGGTTGACTCTTCAGATTGTGGTGAGAGAGGTTGCTCCATGAAAAGCTGAGCTTTGTGTCTTGGAGGCTGATGTGCATGTTGTACATCTCCCCGAGGATGCCTTCTATGATTCCTTTAATCACCCTCCATGTTTTCCTTGGCAACTCCTACGGAATGTTAGCTATACTCCTAGGTTGCCTGTGAAATCCTGGGTCCTACGTCATGGTTAGATGCTTTGACAATAAATTTCCTATAAGAGAGGCCAGCCCCTCTTGACAGCTAAGGATATTCCTTTATTTGTCTGGTTTGTTGAGACTTATTTGTTAAATATTCCAGGAAAACTGTTATTTTGTGTAAGTTCTTCTTTAACATGATGAAAAATTACGTTGATTATAGAATAAAGCTGGCTAAGAAGCTGGGGGAGAGATCTGTGGTCATGGATTGCAGGCAAGTAGGAAATAGTTATATTTAGGGAACACTTTAGTCACACTAAACACCAACAAACCCTGAGGTCTGGGACTCACATAGTGATTTTACATTGCAGGTAATTCCAGTGGAGAAGCTAGTGAAAGGACGTTTCCAGGACAACCTGGATTTTATTCAGTGGTTTAAGAAATTCTATGATGCTAACTATGACGGGAAGGAGTATGATCCTGTTGAGGCACGACAAGGGCAAGATGCAATTCCGCCCCCTGACCCTGGCGAACAAATCTTCAACCTGCCCAAGAAGTCTCACCATGCAAACTCCCCAACAGCAGGTATTGTCACAAGGAAATCATGGAGTCACTTTGCTTTACTGTGGTTTGTGATTGATTCTTCTCAGCAGTCAATATTTTAAGGCCTTTGAATGGTTTTTATTATTGTTCGTGTGACCACTTTATCTTCCTCTGACAAATTTATGGCAAGTCTAATGATCGTAACGTGAACTGTTAAAAACACAGAGCTATTCATGTTATATCACTGAAACAGGATGTAAAAGTAATACTCCAAAGGTAGATTTCCCTTGCCTCTCCTTTTCTGACAAAATCCAAGTAGTTAGTTTAGATTTTGACTGCTTAATTGATGGAAGTATATACCATACCCTGACCTGATTTATGCTGTTAAATACAGATCATCATTTATAATCCTTCAAAGAATATTCATGAACTCTCTCCTATAGAGACAGTCCTAATTTTTACATGCTAATGTAGAACACCACTTAATTTATCCACGTTTGTCCAAAAATGAAGTCATTAAGGAGAAGTACCTGGAACTTCAAAAGTTTTTAAACTTTGGTGGCTATAAATGTCTCTAAATTATATACATCCTTGCTGTGAAAAGGCTTTACCGACTAAAATGTGTTCTTGTAAAGTTTAGTCATTATTATAAACACCAGTTGGATGTTAAACAGTGGTATCCTTAGAAACCATTTGTTTTCATCTCAAGTCTGGAATCCATTCTTCAAACTTGTTAAACCAATAATTTATATAGATTTCCTATTTATACTTAACCTCCAATCAAAATGGATTAGAAGTGGTAAACAGTACTATCTACATAGTATTAGCTTTATAATCACAGTTTTCTTCACTGTTAAGAAGACTTTTTGTCCCTTATTGTTGGATTCATAGTTATATTCCAGATGAACTAAGACCATTGGAACTCTGGCATTTTACAAATAAAGTATTTATTTTAAAAAATATTCTTTAAAGATAATAGGATTAATATACATTTTTACCAGTATTTTAGATGAAATATTTGTCTGGATTAAAATAGCAGTAATGTAGAAGAAGAGGAATAGGCAACTCTCAGAGATATTTGAGAGGGAAAGTATACTGGATATCCATAGTGGGTGGATAATGGAGTAAAAGAGAAGAAGATATCAAACATGACTTCTTGGTTTGTCTCACACATCGGGAAGGATGAGGACATTCAAGAAGTGCTGAAAGAGGACTGATTTGGGAGGAAATCATGTTTGTTTTGATGTACTGAGTTTGAAATTCCTTTGCAATATCTAAGAAGAGATCTAAATAGCCAGTTTGTGTGTGTGCGTGTGTGTGTGTTTGTGTGTAGCTCAAAGAAGTGTGAATCTTCCATATGTCCACACAATTGAATCTGGATGTGAATACAGAGTGATAAGGGGACAGTGCCATGAGGAACTCTAACTTTAATGGTTGGGTAGAGAAGAAAGATCTTACATGGGAAGCAAAGAAGATCTCCAGAAAGACTAGAGGAAACTAGGGAGTGATGTGTCAGGGAAGCGGAATGATTAAGAAGGAAGGAAGCATAATGATCAAGGGTGTCTAAATCTGCCAAGAAGTCAAGTAAATGAGGCCTCATGGAGTCCACTGGAATGTTCTCTTTGGAAGTCATTCAGTGGCATGGTGGGACAAGGATTGGATTAAGGAATGAGTTGGATGAATGATAGTGAGACAGTATCATAGGCCAACTTTGAAACCATAGAATGGATGAGCTGTGTAGATGAAGAAAACCAAGCGTAGACATTTGAGAATCCATACACGTAAGGGAGAAGAAGAGAGGAAGCTGGGAAAAAGTTGGACGTCAAGAAGAAAACCAGGAAAGCTCAGCGGTGAAGGGCAAACACTAGGAAATTTCTAGAAAGAGGGTCACCAACAGTGCTGAATATTAATTGTGAAAATATTAAATAGGATGAAGCCTGAAATAGGCCAAGGAAAACTGCCTCCTGGGAGGTGATTAATAGTCCTTCAGAGAACAGGTCAGTTAAGATGCTGAGTGCTTATTTATGCTTGGATTGCAGCAACTCAACAAGGGCATATGGAGTGTGGAAGTGAAGTGGTATGAGTAGATATAACAAATTTTTCAGGGAATAAAGGAAAATAACATTTGATTGTTACAGGGAAAAGAGCAAATTCAGAAAGTAAAATTAGAAGGAGAATGATATTCTTTCTTCTTGATCTGCTTTGGTTTGCTTTAAGGACAAGACAGAATTATCAGGTTTGTTATATTGGGAAAAATATTCCTGGAGAAGTAATAATTGCAGATAGGAGAAAGAGGAGAAATTAGAGGAACATGACTCTGAAATTGGAAGGAGAACATGAGATCAAAGGCATAGATAGAGGACTAAAAGGAAACAGAAGTGATAGGAAAGGTTGGATGAGAAGCCTCAAGGAGTTAGGGAAGCAAAAATTCATACCATTCAAATTGGCCACCTACTTTGTCAGTAACTTTCATCAGTGTAAGAGCTGGAGTAGAGAAGAGGATGCTGTGTCCTCCCCAGAGTATGGAATTCAGGAGGCACGTGGTTTGGGAGGACACAGAAGTAAGAAAATCATAGGTGACTGGTATTTCTCATCTTAATGTCATTTTTGATAGCTGTTAATGATGGACATTTTGGTTTTGAAACTCAATGGCTATTTTTTTTTTCAAATTGTTAATAGTGAAATTGGATAGACTTCAGAATGTTTTTCTTCTGCAATCATAATGTGTCCTTAATTTTTTTTTACCATGGTTCCAATAGTCCTGTTCTTTAAAAGAGAAATGTCATTATTTTTTCTGGCCTCATTTTGTAGGAATTCCCTCATCTGTCCATCACCAAACCCACAGAGAAATTTGTGCCATTTTGATAGAATTTCCATCAACCTGAAAGAGAAGTATATATTTTTCCAGAGCTTAATATTAAGGTGACAAAGCTCAGGAAACACGTTGAAGTCAACAGATAACAAATTTGGTTTGTAATGTTCCAAAAAGCAGTAAGTCCTGAGACTGTTCCTCATACCTTGGCCACATTTACCTCATTGGTCTTAGGGATGAAGGATATTTTCAGGAGTCAAATTAACCATCCCATTTTAAATAAAATATTTTCTGATTGTTGAACATTATAAGGTAGTAAAATTATACTAGGGAAAGAATTATATAGCAAGGTATACATCACATGTAGAACATTATTATTAAAAAGCCATGTAATAAGGGCCAAGCTTGGTGGTGCATGCCTGTAATCCCAGCAACTTGGGAGGCACAGGCAGGAAGATCACAAGTTCGAGGCCAGAGGTAGCCTGTATAACTTAGCAAGACCCTGTCCCAAGATAAGGAAATAGGAAGGGAGATATATACATATATATCATTAAGACCTCATTTTTCTAGAAGTCACGTATTCAGATATTGGGAATATAGCCATGAAAATGTAAGCCAAAATGTCTTTTAAGAGTCAGAATGTATGTGATAAAATCTGTGCTATAAAATTCATGCACTTTACTCATGAGACTTTCTAGAGGACTTATCCAGAGTCTATTTGTTATCTCTTAATTTAGAAATAGCTGTAATAAGCATGAGGATATGATTTCCCTTCGTATAACTTACCAGGGCAAGAGTACATAGGTACTGAGAAAGAGTACAAGCATCAATAAAAGAAAAGCCAAAAATCGTTGAGCCTGTTAGCCTCAAATCTTCATTTAAAACTTGAATAGCTCCATGCCTCTCAGTATGCTCCCATAGGTCTTAGGATTCTGTTATAATTCTCTATGTATAATATTGACCCTGTATCATTTTCCCCAATTAACTATTTGTAGTCTCTAAACTGGTCTCCCTGCTTCTGGTCTGAAACCACTCAAGGCCACTCTTCAAAGACAAGCCTGATTTTGTCCATTCAAAATTTAGAATAAATTAAAATACTTGATACGTGTGGGTCAGCTATCTGCGAAACTCACACATATCTCACAGTGGTGCTAGGTCAGTAACATTTAGCAGTAATTCCTGTTTTCACTTCTAAGCTTTGGTTGTTTCTTAATTATCCACATTTGTGGAAACAAGCAATGGCTGATAAAGTTAAAAACAGGAAGTGGTCCTCAATTATTTTTGTTTGTTTGTTTTGGGCTTTGGAATATTTGATTCATTTTGCAGTGGATTCATCTCTGGCCCCAATTATGTCCTTAGGCTAATATTAACTTGCATGTCCTGACTGTTAGTAACAGCAGTAAGTGGCAGTGCCAAAGCATATTTGATCAAAGGGACCAGAGTAGAATGGAAAAAATGGTCAGGGAATGATTTATCCATATGATGATAATTGAGAGGATTCTGTCTACATTAGCAAGGAAAAATTTGGGCTTTTACATTATCCAGACTATTTGTATAGCCACACACCAGAGGTGGTTTGTTTGTGCATAAAATATATACACCTCATATACTTGGTGCATTCTGTTTCTGTGAGAACATGCTAGATTTTTCTGCCATTTCAAGACAGATTAAAGCATTTTGTCTGTGGATTCAGGAAAACCATAGAGTAGTTTGGTGTCTGTGTGTGGTGGAGTGAATTACCTGTACTATAATCAACCTTAGCATAAGCAGCAGTATCATAGAAAGGTCAATGAATACCAGGTAAGTTTTATTATGTCTGCATACTGAAGCATTAAGAATACCATTTTTTTTTTCAGTACTGAGGATTAAACCCAGAGCCTTGTGGAAGCTAGGCAAGTGCTCTACCACTGAAGCACATCCTTGTTGTTGTTGTTGTTAGGTGCCGTCGAGTCTGTATCCGACTCATAGCGACCCTCATAGGGTTTTCAGTGGCTATTTCGGGATTGCCTTGGGAGTGTATTGCCAAGCCCTTCTCCCATTTTTGCGGTGCTGGGAATTGAACTCGGGACCTAGAGACTGCAGCACAGCACTCTACCAACTGAGCTAAATCCCAGCCCGAACCACATCCTTACCCCCCAGTTTTTTGTTATTGTTGTTGTTGTTTGAAACAGGACCTCACTATGTTGTGTAGGCTGCTTCTGGCCTCAAATGCTTGATCCCTCTGCCTCAGCCTCTCAAGTCGCTGGGAATACAGGTGTGCATCATGATGCCCAGTAAAGAATACACATTTTCACAGTGACAGAGATCTGTTAAGTGCATACATCAGTGTGAGTCATGATGTTTGTAACTTTATTGCTATGAGCCACATCGGCAACACGAGATATGTCTGGGGAGATCAGTTTTTATGTGTGAGGACTTACTAAACATAAAAGGAAATTCAAAGTTATGGTTTCTATAGCAACTACAGCTTAGACACATTGCAAATGCACATACATTAATGTATTAAAATTAAAATCCCATATACAAATATCACGTAATGGATTTAGAGCTGCCATGGGAATTGAGTCTGAGCTTTCTCTTTTCCTTAGGGACCAATGTTTCAGCCTTAAAATCAGGTGACTAGAAATGTGAGAAAAGTGGTTTCAAAAAAAGAAACAACCTAAGAAGTATAATAGAATAAGATATTTGAATAATCTCTAAATGTAGATTTAAATCTTGGCATTGTTTTTTAAAAACTGTATTGAATATTTGAAAACACTCATTCAATTACCTTTAATTTTTGGGTTGTCCAAGGCTGTTCAGTCTTAAAACATGACCATGTCTATTCATTTACTTGCTTAGCAATGTATGAGCATTTGTTGAGCATCTATACTTTAACTAAACATCATCTTTTACCTTCTTTTGGGAAAGAAAAGTTGTTTTTAACTTGTTTTTTTGTTTTGATTTTTTGTTTTTTAAGAAAGATGGTAAAATATACAGTGGTTTTTTTCCCCTCATTCTGATCTTGGCTTCATGGCTCAAAATATGGTCTGTCTTGATCAGTGTACCACGTGAATTTGAAAAGAATGTATGTATTCTCTCTCTCTCTCTCTCTCTCTCTCTCTATATATATATATATATATACACACACATATATATACATTTTTTTTTATGAACTGTAGGCCCTGGCTACCATCCAGTACCACTACACACACACACACACACACACACACACACACACACACACACACACACACACACGCACGCACAAATATGTAGATTGAGAGAGATATAAAATTTTTCCCTATCTGTAGTTGTTTGTTGTATAATGTTTTAGAAATATCAATTAGGTCAAAGTGATTAATAGTGTTATTCAGGTCCCCTGTGGTTTAATGATTTTTTTTTTCTGGTCTAGTTCTAATAATTGCTGAAAAGAAGATGTTAATTTTTTTCTGCATTGATTGTGGAATTCTCTCAATTTTATGGATTTGCTCAATTTTTGTTTCCAGTTTTGTAAGGCTCTATTACCAGGTGCATACATATTTATGATTTTTAAGTCAGTCTATTAAATTGAACTTTTATATTTTTGCAAATACTCTTTTTCTTAAAGTCTATTTTATCTGATAATATAACCACTCCAGCCTTCTAACAGTTACTGTTCACATGGTATATTTTTCTCTGTGATAAGCTAAATTTCCACCTATCTTTATATTTATAGTATTTCTCTGGAACGCACATAATTGGGTTTTTCCTTTTTATTTATTTTGATAACCTCTGCCTTTTAATTAGTGTTCAGTACATTTACATTTAATGTAATTATTCATTTAGTTGGATTTAGATCTTCCAAATTATTGTTTGTTTTGTGTTTGTTTTGTTTTCTATATTGCTGTTTTTCCTTTCCTGTCATCTTCTGAATTTCTTAAAAATATTTTTTAAATTTCATTCTATTACTTTTTAATTACACCTCTTTGCTTTAATTTTAATTGAATACTTTTAAGAGCGCCTGCATAAGAGCTCTGTGGCATCTAATCCCATCAGATCTCAGAAGCTAAGTAGAGTCAAGCCTGGTTAGTACTTGGATGGGAGACCGCCTGGGAACACTCGGTGCTATAGGCTTGGGGGACAGACCTGGCAACCCACTCCCAAAAATCAATCCGCCATTGAAAACCCTATGAACAGCAGAGAAGCACTGACAATAGTGTTTCCCCCTGTTGGATGCAGGGTCGCTATGAGTTGGATACCGACTCGATGGCACCTAACAACAACAACTCTAAGAATGATATTATTATTTTTCTTTTCACAGTATATTTCAAAGTAATATTGTACTTTGTATGTAAAATATGAAAATTTTGCAGCCCCTCTTTTGGTGTAGTTGTCTCATGTATACATTTACATCTATTATAAACCCCACAAGACAATGTTATAACTTTTGCTTTAGCTTGCATTGTATAGTACACAGTGGTTTTTGAGTACTTGTAATGTGCTTATTCTTCAATGAGATGGCTGTATGTATAGAATACATACTGAGTTTATTGTTGTTAGGTGCTATCAACTCTGGTCCAACTCATAGTGACCTTATGTACAACAGAACAAAACACTCCCCCACACTGTTCCAGGCCTGACACTCTGTCAGTGCTTCTCTGCTATTCATAGGGTTTTCAGTGGCTGATTGTTTCTAGATTGTTTGGGGAGTAAGCTGCCAGGGCCTTCTCCCATTTTTGTGGTGCTTAGAATCAAACGCAGGACCTCAGAGAGTGCAGAGCAGTGCTCTAGCAACTGAGCTAAACCCCAGCCCATGGTGAATTAGAAAGCTTTTTAGGAGCCGGCGCGGTGGCGCATGCCTGTAATCCCAGCGGCTCAGGAGGCAGATGCAGGAGGATCGCAAGTTCGAGACCAGAGGCAGTCAGTAACTTAGGGAAACCCTGTCTCAAAAAGTAAAAAAAAAAAAAAAAAAAAAAAATGTGCTGGAGGCGACAGCTCAGTGGTCCAGCACTTGCAAAGCATGCAAGCGCAAGGCGTTAGCTCAGTTGGTAGAGCACTGCGCTGTAGTCTCTGAGGTCCCGAGTTCAATTCCCAGCACCACAAAAATGGGAGCAGGACTTGGCAATCCACTCCCAAGGCAATCCAGAAACAGTCAGCCACTGAAAACCCTATGAGGGTCTCTATGAGTTGGATACCGACTGGACGGCACCTAACAACAACAACAACAACAAACCAAAAAAAAAGAAAGCTTTTTAAAAATGTAAAACATCCAATAATTTTTGTAGTGATTATATGTAGGCATTATATTCTATATATTTTGCATGTCAAAATTAATCTTTTTAACTTTTGACTCCTAGAAAATTAATTATATAGTTCTCATATTACTATTAATCAGTGTTGCTTTAGTTATACATATTATAAGGAAATAGCAGAAAAATAGTCCATATTTCATAATTTTGCCATTTCCAATTTCTTTATTTCTCAACTTCTGAGTTCTAAACTGGCTTCATTTCTCTTTAGACTGAACATTTAGCATTTCTTGTAATGCACATTCAGTGGTATCTTTTGTATGACTGTGATATGCTAATTATGGCTCTATTTGAATTTATCTTATTTTAGAGTTCATTAAGCTTCCTGAATCTGCAACTTTATGTCTGAGAAGTTTCCAGAATTATTTTTTAAAATATTTTCTCAGCTCCATTCTTTCTATCCAACACTGCTGTTAGGTGCCATGTGGTTGTGTCCGACTCATAGCGACCCTCATAAGGTTTTCAGTGGTTTCAGGATTGCCTTGGGAGTAGATTGCCACATCCTCCTCCCATTTTTATGGTGCTGGGGATCGAACTGGGGACCTCAGAGACAGGAGAGTGGCGCTCTACCAACTGACCCGAGTCCCAGCCCCATTTCAACACTGCTAGGAATCCATTTATCCATGTTTGTTGTTGTTGTTAGGTGTCCAGTTGGGTCTGACTCATAGTGACCCTCGTAGGGTTTTCAACGGCTGATTGTTTTTGGGATTGCTTTGGGAGTGATTGCCATGTCCTTCTCCCATTTTTGCAGTGGGGATCAAACCAAAGGTCTCAGGGAGTGCAGAACAGGTGCTCTACCAACTGAGCTAAACCCCAGCTACCTATCCATATGTTAGAACTTTTGAAATTAGGCCACAGGTTTCTGAGGTGATATTGGCTTCTTTCTAGTCTTTATTTTTCTCTCTTCTTTAGGTTACATGCTTTCTGTTAATGTATTTTCAAGTTTCCCCTTTCTTTCTTCTATCATCTCCATTCTAGTACTGAGTACACTTTTAATTTAGCTTTGTGGTTTTGTTTTTAATTTTTTTCCCTTGCTAAATTTGCCTAACTTTTTATACATTATGAGCATATTTTTCTTTTGTTCACTGAGCATGATTATAGTAGCTCCTTTAAAGTTCTTGTTTGCTAGCTCCACCATCCTGGCCATCTCACATTTGGCATCTGTTGACTGTCTTTTCCTTTGAGAATATATCACATGTTCTCTGGCTCTTCATATTTCAAATAATTTTGGATTATATCTCAGATATTGTGAATATTGATGTTGTAGATACTGGATTTTGCTATATTGCTATATAGAGTATCTATGCTTTTGCCTTAATAGGTTCTTAACCAGAATCTCCAGGGATCCTGACCTTGGCTTCAGGCCTGGGTCTGTATGCAGGACTTCCTTTTCCTTAATATTGCCAAGATGCAAGTCTCTATTTACCTTGTGAGAGACTTTACCCTTTAATCACATATATTAGTCTCACCCCCAAAGCCATCATTTACTCTAAAAAATGCATTTTCCAGTGTCTACACTTACATTAGGAGACTGCGGTTTAGCTCAGTTGGTAGAATGACGCTCTGTACTCTCTGAGGCCCTGGCTTCAATCTCAAGCACTGCACAAAATGAGAGGAGGACATGACAGCCCACTTCTGAAACAAATAGCCATCAGAAACGCTATGAGGGTCACCATGAGTTAGACCTGGCTCAATGGCACCTAGTGACAACTTTACATTAACACAGTTCATGGTGGCATTTGGTGTCTGAGAACCTGGTGCGACAGGTGTGGGCACTCTTTTTGTCTCTTCTTGTTCTGTGAAGATGAGTTATTCCTGCTTATTTGCTACAACTTCCAAGCAGGGGGCCCACTGCAGGACAGGGGAGTCACCAATGCCTGTACACAGAAATCCTGCCCCTTACGTGCCATGAGGATGCTTCTGAGAATGGGACACACTCGAGCTTTAGGAAATAGCTCTGGGGTGTATGCATTGTTAGGGAGGCTCACAGAGGGCGAGAGGAGGTGGAGGATTGGAGAGGGAGACCAGACTCTGCAAAACTGACCCCTCGCTGTGAGAGGGCATGACTAGTACTGCAGCAATCAAGGCAAGGCACAGGACCTTTCTCAGCTCTGTTGAGTGACTGCAAAAGGGAGAAGTGGGCCGTCTCCTCCTTTAAGCCCTGAGTCTGAAGTGGCCTTGATAAAAAACCTGGGAAACATCAAGGCACCATTACAGGCTTCGCTGATTCTTGACACGGAGTTGTTCTGTTCAGAGAAGTTTATAGAATTCAAATAACTATAAATTAAGGAGGTCTGCAACACATTTTTACCTTTAAGATTTAAAATTCCATGGGATTGTCAACAGATTCTGAAATATTGGTAATTGGACAATGGCTTTTCAAAGAATTATACTTTTTTTTTCTGTTATAACACGAGTTATACATGTTATGAAGCTGCTGAGAACTTCAGAAACACAAAAATAAGTTATTTTCCCTGGTGAAAAAAAAATAAAGCATAAGAATGTAAAAACTTCCCAGCTTGAAACTGATGTCTCACCATCCCCTAACCACATCCCCTTCTATTCACTATACACCTTAGGGATCAAATATTAATTTTCAGAGATCACATTAGCTTAAAATAAGGAGGAGGTCAGTGTTTCTCACCAGTACCATAATTAATAAGGCTTCTTTTCAAATAGTCTCATTATTATACAGAAGAAGCTATATGTCTCTTTCATTCAACCCTGGCCCTAAATCACCATTGTATTCCTTTGGCCTGCTCATATTAAGAAACTGTCCCAAGGATATATAGAAAAATATTACCATAAAAAGACAAGTAAATGGAAGAGAAGTCTTTGATGGGGGTGGGACAGGGGGAAGAAGCGCACAAGAGGGTAAGGGGGAACCTATATGTATAATGTACAACAAAATGCATATATGGAAATGCCACAGTGAAAAGCATGTCAGAACGAATCACATTAAGGTGTACATTAAAAATTTCCAATAAAAAAAAACTATGCTTATTCCATTCTGGTCCTGGAAAACATGCCTATCCTTAATTGCCTAGAGAAATTCTCTATCTTTCAATGCCCAGCTGCAATGTCATATTCTCTGTTAAATCTTCATAGCACCTCAGAATTATGGATTAGCTCTTCTCTGCCATCAGAGATGTTTTTGTCAATTTAGTTAAAAGTTATAGTTTGATGTCTATGTGTTTCATACCTAAAAAAAAAAAAAAAAAGGAAAAGAAACTGTCCCATTGCTAAGCTACATACCACTTAGTGGCTACTCCCTTAGTTACAGTAAGACCTGGAGAAAACGTAAAGAAATACTTTAATAGCCCAGCTAATTAAATTATTACAGGAGATCTGTGAAAGAAGAGGTGTATCAGTGGTTTTGTTCTTTCAGTTGTATGTCAGTCATATATAAGATGTATGAGAGACCCTGCCAGGCAATGAGATACTTTCTTCTCAAAGAATAATTGGAGCTACATTTCCCTACTTTCTTGGTCCATTTGGGATGCTGTCACAAAATATCATATACTGGGTGGCTTATAAACAGCAGAAACATGTTCCTCACAAGTTCTGGGGACTGGCAAGTCCATGAACAAAGTGCTGGCAGATTCAGTGTGTGGTAAGGAGCTATTTCTCATAGATAGTCTTCATAGATGGCACCTTTCACTATGACATTCAGATGGTGGGAGAAGCAAGGAAACTCACCTGGGCCTTTTTATAAGGGCAATAATTCCATTCCTTTAGACCCTGTCCTTAAGACCTAATCAACTCCCAGAGGCTCCACCTCTTAATATTATCTCATTGGTGACTGGGTTTCAATACACAAATTGGGGCAGGAGACAAGCATTTAGACCGTAGCACCTACTTTTAATGGTGATAAATCCACAGCATAAAACATGAGTAGTAATCTGCCTGGCCAGGATACAGAATGAGTTTAGAGTATCAGCACAGAGAAGAGCAAAAAAGCATGAAGAATTCAAGAGTTTCAAATTGAAATCTCCTGGCAGTGTCTGTGGAAGAACCGTGCATTTTTCATTTCTAGCCTAATGTGTTTGCCTACTGAGACAGCATTTTTGACAGATGACACTTATTTAGTTTGTAATTTTTAATTATTTTGGCTTTCTAGAATCAAAGTACATACATAGTTTAAAACTAGAATTTTATAAAGTCTAGAAATTAAAACCTATAAAATGTAGTGTTGTCATTGTGTAACTCTTTACATCTAATATGAATAGAATTTTTTCATGAAATTTAGAGAAAGGAAAGCATTTAAAATATAGAGGGAATCAGTAATATTAGCTAGTATTTATTGAGCACATAGTAAGTGCCACCTTTTGTTCTGAGCACTTAATGTATGTTAACTCAAATTAGCTTCAATATCCTCATTTTGGAGTTTAAAAAACTAAGGGACAGAGAGGTTCCGTAGCCTGCTATGTTTACTTACGAGAAGCAAGGGAGTCGGGATTTGAAGCCTGCATTGATCCAGAGGCCACACTTTTTAACCATTATATTAGATTGGCTCTGTCAGATATCACAGGTACGGTTTTGTGTTTTATGTTCGTATCTCGTCCTCATACTCTATTGAATCATAGTAAGTTTTCACAGGCCAAATTCCAATTGTGTGGTGTCTGAAGCAAATAAAAAGCTCTCAGTGTTATTAATGCTTGAAATAACAGAACACATGCTGTGCTATTGGGGTAGCATTTGCCTTTTTTAAGTAATGATTTATTTGAAGTTTGAAGACATTCCCATTCATCCTTACAAAAGGGTTCTGAGGAAAAAAAAAAAAAAGAATATATTTTATCCACAGTAATAAATGCAGGAAATATTAAACCATTTGTCACAGACCTCTTTTCAGCCCCAAAGCAGAATTGTGTATAAAGCCCTGAATGCTGAGCCCTAGATTAGCAGGATTACTAATCTCTGGTTTCTTAATCCTTCCATTCATATATCTCTCAGGACAAATGGTCCGAAGGATTTTGGAGTGAAGAGTAAGCCCCTGAGACAAAATTGACATGTATTTCCTCATGCAAGGCTCTGCAGGAGAGGACTAATGGTGGCCATTGTTGTCCTTCCTGCCTTTAGAAGCAGCCATCTTAGCCCTTTTAAAACAGCATTGAGTCCTTTCATAACCAGCATGGGTCATTCTTACATTGCTGCTCCCTGCATTTGTTGAAATGTTTGTCATTTCTGCAACTGAACACTCGTGTTACTCTGATGGGCCATCCCTTTTCCCTCTCTAAGTATAGGAAGATGAGGATTTGCCTTTCATCCTAACAGCAAGCCTTGTCAGTTCTGAAATCTCAGTATCCAGAAGCAGAATATCACAGGTTACCAGTGAGCTGATTTTTCCTTATTATCGTTGTCACTTGGTGTGTTGGACAGAATAGAAAACAGTTTTAATGTTAAGAATTTTCTAGAACCCTTTGAATTGAATGAACTAAACCATAAGCCAATTTTTGTTGGGGAAGGCTAGACTCGAACCCACGATCCTCTGCATTGTGTGTTGTGCAACTAGGTGCCCCAACACTGCACCCTGCAAAGAACTCAGGCTGGGGAACAGAGCATTATGCTCAGGAATGGTGAAACAATGTAGGTTATTTACAGGGAAAGGGAAGGGGTAGGTGGTAGATGGCTGGGGCAGGGAAGGGATATGGGGGAGATAGGCACTCAGCTGCTATCCCAGCTGCTGGGGCGGGGACTCCTGGGTGTTGTTGCTCATCTGGTCCTGGAGCCTTTGGTGCTTCGGAGGCCCTGAGCTTGGCTCTCAGAGGCTTGCCTCTTGAAGCACTCGATCTGTTGGTTGCAGAGGCAAGGATGAAAGCAGGTTGGTGGAAGGATGAAGGCAGGATGAGGGTAGTCCGAAGGCTAGGTGGGTCAGGCGGATGGAGGCCTCTGGTCCTTATGGGGCCAGAGGACTGAGTGAGCCCTCCTTAGGGGGGTGTTCAGGTAGAGCTCTGAGCTATCCCTAGATGGAGTTTGGAATAAGCTGTTGGGCTCTGGGGTCAGGGGCTTTCATCCCCTTAAGCCAACTGTCATCCAACTGTCAAGGAATGACAGTTGGCCAATCAGGGAAGGGCTCGTGGGTGGCACAAGGGCAAAGGCTTAACTAATGAAGAGGCAGATGGGTCTCAGCCAATCACGCCTCGAGGAAGCCAGAGCTGACCAGTGCCATCTTGGCTCACTTGATGGAGGGGGGAAGAATGAGGTACCCAGATGAGGGGGAATGGTCAGTTGCCTTGGAGAACAGAGTCTGGTCCTCCAAGAGGGCTAGGCAGGCCCCAGGGGCCCACCATGTTTGGGTACTCTCTATCCCCTTGGGAAATCCACAATAAATTTTGCCTTTTTAAATCATTGTTTCCTATTGGCTAACACTTGTTGGTGCCGTCTCGTATTTGTTGGGTCCTGCTCATAGTGACCCTATGTACAACATAACAAAACACTACCCAACACTATGCCATGCACACAGTCTTTTTATGTTTGAGTCCATTGTTGCAGCCACTGTGTTTCTCCTCATTTTGAGTCATGTCATATCAGCAATGGAGGTCCCAGGGGCTTTCCTCCATTCCATCATTAAGGTCAACTCTACTTTGAGGAGGCCACTCTTCCCTAGTCATCTTTTGAATGGCTTCCAGCCTGGGGGGCTCATTTTCTGGCACTATATTTGACAGTGCTTCCCTGTCATTCATAGGGTTTTCAGTGGCTATTTGTTTCAGGAGTAAGCTGCCGAGTCTTTCTCCCTCATCTGTCTTAGTCTAGAAGCTCAACTGAAACCTGTCCACTGGTGGCCCCGCTGGTGTCTGAAATACCTATGGCATAGCTTTCAGCATCACAGCAACACAGAAGCCCCCACAGCATGACAAGCTGACAGACACATGAGGGTGGCTAACACAGAGGCTTTCGTATAGTGTCTGTTGAAGACTTAACTTGAATCACTGCAGTATTCATTTGGATGAGTACATGAGCCAGGAAATGGCTGTTTTTGAAGTCTCTCCATCCATGTCCATCTCCTGCAAAGCTCCTGTCACTGTAACTCAGAAAGTACCACAGTTGGATTCCTTGCCCTTTTTGTGAACACTTTACTTAAGATCTCACTCATTCACTTACTCTCTCAACAAGTATTGGTTGAGATATTGTAAGGTATTGGAGAGATACACAGTGATTCCCACCTGAACCTTGTTTTAAAGGAAGTCACTTCCTCGTGAGGAAACCTGACAAGGACAGTGAAGTGAGGTGAGTGCTCTCAGGGAGTATAGGAAGACCACTGGGGCTGGTCTTGCACATTCTGTGAAGGCTTCCTGGGAAAAGTGAAGTTTAACAGAAACTTAAGGAATGAGTAGAAGTTAGCCATGTGGTGAAGTTAGAAGGGTGTGGTGAAGAGCATTCCACACAGAAGGAACAGAATGTTGAAGTCAAGAGAGAATGTGCTCAGTTCGGTGAAGTGCATGTTGTTTTGTATGGATATTTTGAAACACAAAGCTGCAGAGGTAAACAAGACCCTTGTTACTGCTTTAAAAAAAAAGATAGAAAATCACAGAATTAGTAGATTGAAAGAGCACACATGTTTCATCTCACATATTCTACAGTGCAAGCATAACTAGGCTGGGTTCTCTACTTTGGGTCTCACCAGGTTGCAGTCCAGATATCCACTGGGCCTGTGGTCTCATCAGAGGCTCAACTGGGGAAAAGATTCACTTCCAAGCTCAAAAGTTGTTGGCAAAGTTCTTGCAGCTGCAGGACTAAGGCTTTGGTTTCTTGCTGGAGGCCACTGTCTGTTCCAGGAGGCTACTGTACTTCCTTGCTGGATGGACCTCTCCAACAAAGTGCTGGTGGCAGCTACTTCTTCAAGGCCAGTAGGGAAAATCTCTGGCACATATGCCAGCTAGAGTCCTGAATATAGTGACATCATGATGGGAGTGACTTCCCATCACCTTTGCCATATTCTGTTGGTTAGAAGCAAGTCACAGCCGCCACTGCACACACACATCCAAGGGCAGTTGTTAGGTGCCATTAAGATAGACCTGACTCATAATGACCCTGTGTACACCAGAACAAAACACTCCCCAACACTGTGCCATGCTTGACACTAAGTCAGTGCTTCTCTGCTATTCATCAGGTTTTTAATGGCTGTTTCAGGAGTGGGCTGCCGGGTCCTTCTGCCAAACCTATAGCACTGGGTATTCCCAGGCAGTCTCCCACCCAAGGACTAACAAAGCCCAACTCTGCTTAGCTTCCAAGAGCAGACAGGATCAGACACCAGGGTGGTATGACTGTAGACTTCAAGGGGAGAGTGTTATGCAAATATCTGAACCCCAAGAGACAGGGATCATTGGAGTGGGAACCAGACTCGCTTTCAAGTCTATTGGTCACAGAGGTTTACAGAGTTTATACTTAATAATGGGGACCGTTGGGAGCCATTGAAAGGTTTAAGCAGAAATTTGCTATGCCTTATAGAAAACGCAGGAGAAGGGGCACAGTTATGATCTAGAACAGCAGTCCCCAACCCCTGGGCCTGGGCCTGTACCTGTGTGAGCAGTAGACGAGCAAGCAAAACTTCCTCTGTACTTATAATAAATGTAATGCACTTAAATCATCCTGAAACCATCCCCCAACCCCCATCTGTGGAAAAATTGCTTTTCATGACACCAGTCCCTGGTGCCAAAAAGGTTAGAGACCTCTGATCTAGCAGACTAGCTATCTGCAAAGGAGAGGGCATGGGGTCTGAGTGAAGCTGGTAACCATGTGAGCTATCAAGAGTTTATGGAGACACAGGGGCTGGGATTTAGCTCAGTTGGTAGAGCGCCGCTCTGCAGTCTCTGAGGTCCCGAGTTCGATTCCCAGCACTGCAAAAATGGGAGAAGGAGGTGGCAACCCACTGCCAAGGCAATCCCGAAAACTATCTGCCATTGAAAACCCTATGAGGGTCGCTATGGGTCGGACATGACTCGACGAGACCTAACAACACCAACAACAAATGGAGACACAACACAACTTGCTGATAAATGGGATATGAGAAGTAATTGGAAAGTAAAGTATGAGAAGCCAAGGGCAAATGGCATACACGTATCTGGCTTGGTAGTTGCTTGATGGCAGCAGAGAGTCCTGGGGTAGGGTACCACTCTGAAGTTGAGCCCCTAAAGAAGCCACTTGAGGGAAGTAACAGGGGGATTCAAGTGGGCTCTGCTGCTCCTGCTCACTCCCCGGAGCTCCTGCCTGCTGTGGTGGCCTCAGACCCTGTTTTCTGAATATGATAGTATTACTAGAGC
This sequence comes from Pedetes capensis, assembly GCA_007922755.1. Classification (NCBI taxonomy): domain Eukaryota; kingdom Metazoa; phylum Chordata; class Mammalia; order Rodentia; family Pedetidae; genus Pedetes; species Pedetes capensis. The sequence continues at coordinate 225,452 of VMDO01000660.1, read as the reverse complement.
ACAGTGGGCTTTCCACCCTCAGAAAAGGGACATTGTGTGTCAACAGGGACTGAAAAGACAAAACCTCATAAAGTAATTAAGTACTTAGGTGCCCCCCAAAATGGGCTTAAAAGCTTCTTGCTTTAAATGAGCACTGTTTGCAAGTACCAACACACCCACGCTGGTGTCACCATGGTAATGCCTGTGTCTTTATTCTCTGTGGGCTGGCTCTGTCTGCTGAGCTCCCTCCACCACTCCCTACCCCTGTGCTCTCAATTATTGGGACGTGATGTGTGGGGGTTTTATTAAGGTAAAGGGATCCTCCGCATTTCTTTTGCTCCAAGAATGATTGAAAAATAGGAATTTAAACTAGGACAATGATTGGATTGATACATAATATGTTTCAAAGCATTTAATTTTCTACCAAGGTGTGAAGGCGTGAAAAGTCAGTTTATTGAAAGAAGTGCATACCATGTTGAAATAGCTATTTACAAGTTAGGATGTTTAAGATCTGAGCTATTTCAAGATGTAAAGCACTTTCCTATACTTTTTTTTTTTCTCTCTCTCTCTATGAAAAATTCTCTGAAACCAGAGTGACTCAAGCAGAGCCTGGAAAATACTGGAGAATCACATGATGGCTAAAAATAAGCACATCATCTCCAGCAGGGACAGTAAGCAGGGCAGAAGTAACTCGGTATGTGCACGTTCCCACTTGCTGGGTGTGCTCTGTGGAGTCAACCCTCTGCCCGTTGCAGAGGCAGCCTTTGTGGTGGCTGGTCAACCAGGAGGGGTCCCAAGTGGTCCTGGGCACTGCTCACTTTGAGCAGCAGCAGCCCCACCCTCGAGGGACCCTGCCTAGCAGGGAGCCTCCCTGGTGTGTTCTCCCTGGGCAGAGCCCTGTGTTGTGCTGTGTGGGGACTCCTGAGCAGTGACTGGGAGGGACCCAGGCTGATTCTCAGCTTTGTCCTTGTCGTTTTTTCTTTAGCTCTCCCCTTGGAATCAATAGTAGATACTATCAATCAGAGAATGTCCTTTTTTTTTTTTTTTTTGGCTGTTAACATTGCAAAACACAGGTTGTGTAAAATGGCTGGGCCTCTTGTAACTATTCTAACAGGTGCAGAATAGGGTTTTTTAAACTATAGCATTGCAAGTATGTTACCCAAACAAAACAAAATTCATCCTGTGGGTACCCAGAGGAGTGATTGCACTAGCCTCCTAACTGGCCTTTCTGCATCTGTCCTCACAGCCTGTTCTACACAGCAGGCAGCAAGCCTTTTAAACCCAGCCTCAGGCTGTGCCACTCTGCTCAGGATCTTGCACTGGCTCCTGACAGCAACCTCGGACGTGCTGGGTGACCTGCCCCTCCCATATGTCTGTGACTCTCTCTCTGCCTCCACCACTCTGCCTGGGCTGCTCACATCACCTGGTCCGGTCCCTGAGCAAGCAAAGCAGGACCCTATGCTACCATTAGGTCTCCCTCCACCCAGGTCGCTCTGCCCCTGGATGTCCAGAAGGTCACCTTCCTTGGGTCTTCGTTCAAACCTCACTGCTCAGCGTGGTATTGAACGCCTAAGGATCATCATGTCCCTCTGTCTCTGTCATGTCCCTTGCAAGGGTGTTGGAGGTGACCCTGCAGTTGTAAGGGTTGAGGGCTTCAGTGAGGAGTGAGATTTTTGAGCCACAGTGGCTCCACACACTTACCTGGCGGCTCTTGCTGTTCTGAGGGTGCTCAGAGGTCCTGGCCTCTGTCCTGAGTGGCTTCTGGAAGTCCCATGGGTCTGGGTGAGGAATGGAAATTGGAGAAGACCGAGATCCTATATAAAATCAAAGTCACCACTCATCTGCCCCACCCTGCTCTGCTTGTCTCTTTCCCATAACACTGATTTTCTAGTTTGTCTGTAACAAATTTTTATGCTGTTGTTTATTATCCAGCTCCCTGTTAGAATGTGAATTCTACATGCACGGGCATCTTTTGTGTTTCACTCATTATTTTATCTCCAGTGTCTCCTGGCTTGTCAGCTACATAATTGTTGTTGTTAGGTGCTGTCGAGTCATGTCCGACTCATAGCGACCATCATAGGGTTTTCAATGGCAGATTGTTTCAGGATTGCCTTGGGAGTGGGTTGCCACATCCTTCTCCCATTTTTGCGGTGCTGGGAATCAAACTCGGGAACTAAGAGACTGCAGAGCGGTGCTCTACCAACTGAGCTAAATCCCAGCCCCAGCTACATAATAGGGGTCTAATAAATATTTGTTGCATGCATGAATGAACTAGGGTAATTTAAGAAAGAGCATGTAGCCAGGTGCAGTGGCAAACACCTATAATCCTAGCAACTTGAGAGGCGGAGGCAGGAGGATCATGGGTTTGAGACCAGAGGCACCCTGAGTAACTTAGTGAGACCTTGGCTCAAAATAAAAAATAAGATGGGCTAGGGGTGCAGCCCAGTGGTAGAGCACTTGCAGAGAGGACTTGTACAAGGCCCTGGGTTCAATCCCCAAGTACCGCCAAAAGAATGTATAGGAAGAGCATGGAGACTTGAGCCACAGCACACTGATTTTCAAGATAGATAGATGAATTAGCCAGGCCATTGTCACTATGGCAGAAAAACCAACCAAAAGAATCTTATACAAGAAAAGGTTTATTGGGAGCTCATGGTTAGAGAATCAATCCAGAATGGCAGCAGAGCAGCCATGGCGGTGCAGTGTCAGGCCCTGTGGTGGACAACCTCACAGCATGGTGGACCAGGAAGAGAGAGAGTAAGAAAGACAGTATAACACCTTGGTTAGGGGAGGGGGATCCCCAAAGGCCCTCCCCAAGTGAGCTACTTCACCACCCATGCACCTCCCAAAGTTCCACATCCTCCTTAGGACAGCAGCACCAGCTGGGGACCAAAAGCCATGACGTTTCAGAGGCAATTTAGGTCCAAACCACATCAGTAGAGATCCCATTGGAGGGCTAAGTCCTGCACCTTGGAACTCACTGGTGGGTTATGGGCTCATCAATTTTTATGGAGATTTTTTTTTAAATAAAAAATTAGTTTCATTTCCTTGATATTTCAGCACTTTAGCTTTTATTTTGCCAGTGTCTAGAAATGGGAAGCCAGTATACTTTTGCATCATTGGTTGAGCCAAGTCTCATTTGCTGAGTAATCATGGTAATGGAGGCTGTTATTTATTGAACACTTCCTGTGTGCCAGGCTCTTGCACAAGAGTTTTCCATGTTTTAACTCATGTACTCCTCCCAACTCTGAGAAGCAGCATTCTTCTTCCTAACTTAAACCTAAAGCAAGCAGGTGACAAGTCACCCCACTCAGCATGTTGCAGAGCCCGGGTTTCTGTGAGGGCCATCAGGCTGCAGAGCCCCTAGGCTTAGCCACTGTACCCAACCCCGGGATGAACAGAATACCCAACTCCATGCCAGGTCTTTATTCCCACAAGATGCATGTGGTTCATGCTTGCTGTGTGGAGCCATCCCAAGCTGCTCAAAGAGGAGCTACCCAGTTTTACAAGCTGACACTTAAGTAGTAAAAAAGAATAGCCACACTGTGCCATCGGCTACGTTGGTAAGGAATGAGCCATAATAGCTCATCTCAAAATAACTGCTAATCTCAAAATAAAAGAACTGACCTCTTTATGATCTCATGAACCAGGGATCCCAGGACCCTGTTAAAAATTCCATCGGGAGCAAACTCTGGCCACTGAGGTCCATTTTATTGCCCTCAGACCAAAAGAGATTACGGAATCTACAAAGAGAAGGGGAGGGAGCCATTTTTGAAGGAAGGACCAGGTCTTTGTTACTTGAATTTGCAGCAGTCAGCATTGTGCAGGAGCCGTCAATCTGTAGTCTGATGGCATTCCTGTCTGTTAATCACTGAGGAAGTCCTCTTCCTGGGGGAACCCTCTCCTCTTCCTCAGTCTAGCCCAACTGCTTCCCCCAGAAGTGGCTGCCTTGTTTCGTTTTAAAGTAGGTTCATTATCTCAATTTTAAAAAGTCTGTTTGCCAAGGTGAAGGGGATAAAAGGATAGATGACAAAGCCGCTCCAAAATGGTTAATCAATGCAGATGTGATGTGGTGTCTGCCTGCTGTATTTCAGTTGATCCATGGGATTTGAGATGAATGAAGAGGACTGTAGGGGTGGGGAAGGAAAGAAACAGTCTCTCAAAGTAGGGAAAGAAGTTGAAAATGACCAGGTAGGTGGCTTCTTGAAAGTATGTGTGTATATGCGCATGCATCCTCATGGTTTTAATATCTCTGTGGTTCTTGTCAATGGTATTAATGTCATATTTTTAGCTCCTCTGTTTATGATTTTGGCAAAAGGAGTATAGCAGATTATGTGAGAAGAATTTCTAAATACCAACAGAACCTTGACCGTAAAGGATAAAAGCCAAGTACACTGCTTTTATTTGCTTCACCCTTTTGAATCCATTGAGCCTCCAGCCTCTTGTGCCCAAAATGTAGCATTTTCCATAAACATCAGGCAAGCTACTAATTATTGACATTAGACACAGTGATGCTCTGGCTTCACTAAAGCAATGAATCAGACCACTCACTCTCTTGGTTTTTTTTTTTTTTTTTTTTTTTACAACTATGTTTAAAATGTCCTAGAATCATATTTATGCCCCAAATCCTAAAGGCATTAATTAAGACACAACTGCTCAAAGACTAGCATTGTGAATCATGTCCATATCCAGTGGGCAAATTTTAGAGAATTACAGGGCCTTGTACAGAATTTATGTCTGTTTTCTTCAGCTTCTGAAACTCCTTTTCATTTTGAAAGGGAAAATTAGGGAGGGAGAGAAAAGCTTGAGGGCAAAACAATTGCTTGTAAAACAGGGCTACCGCTAATTATGTTTTCAGGACATCATCAAATGCAGCTTGAAAAAATATTGAGATTTTTTAATAGTTGCAAGAAAAAAAATCTATACCTGAATTGTAGCCAGAGTAGCTGTACTCTTTTTAAAAGGCATGTAAATTTTTCACATAAGCATCACTGAGCACAGAGGCATGGGAAGACACAGAAGTAGAACCACTGGTAGGGTAGGGCATTCGGGAAACAAGAAGGCATCTATAAAGGACCCCAGTGTTAAAACCAGAATTAGATACTATATGGGACATTACTGGAAACAGCTTACATGAAAGTATCACATCAATGTTAAATTTACTGACATTGATAACTACCATTTTCTGATAACATCCTTATGTTAGTGGCCAAGATTGAGAAAGAATACCTGGCCCCAGTAGCTAGGTACCCTTCAGAGAGAGAGAGAGAGAGAGAGAGAGAGAGAGAGAGAGAGAGAGAGAGTGTGTGTGTGTGTGTGTGTGTGTGTGTGTCTGTATTTGTGCATGTACTCTGATGTTTTTAATATCTCTGAGGTTCTTGTCAATAGTATTAATGTCATATTTTTTATTTTATATCTATTTTATTTAAAAAAAGAAGAAGACAAGACCTATAAATCAAAGAGATGTGGGGTGCACTCCTGTAATCCCAGCAGTTGGGAGGCTGAGGCGTAAGGATCAACCTGAGTTTGAGGCCATCCTGGTCTACATAGTGAGTTCCAGGCCAAGCTACACAGCAAGACCCTGTCTCAAAAAGACAAAAAGTAGAACAAACAAAAAGATCTATAAAGCAAAAAAACAAAAAACGTTCTGAACTGTCTAGAAGGTGTACTGTACTTTAGGATACTGTCTACTGTTATTTACTCTAAAAAGTAAAATATGAAATCATTAAATACAAGAGGCCAAAAAGTAAACTCTTTTTGCTGTTAGTGTTTCTTAGTGTATGCTAATCATGTGACAACTGTGAGGAGTAAATTGCTTCATATCATATTGTAGCTTGTGATGTTTTAAAGAGCTGTCTTTATATTCTTCTGAAGATAAGATTTTAGTTTAACCCTGAATTGTGTATTAAAAAGAAAAACACCTAAACCCCTGACAATACTTAGATCTTTCCAGTGTCTTCCCTGTTCTTTAATTTCTTCCTAACAGTGTACTAATTAGAAGGTATAAATTTAAGTAGTAATGGGCTCCTTTATCTTCATTTATCATTTATTTCCTTGGGTCCCAACTGACTTCTATGGGATCTGAGGAACACAGACACCATTTTACGGCCAAGACAGTGGAAACCACAGCATCTTGGAGAGTCAGACCCATGCAGGCATATTTAAGTTGGGTGCTGTCCACAGCAAGGATATGTTTCCTCAAAGAAAAAACAGTGTCCCTATGAGGCTATGTGGCTGGAACTGTGGTGGCCTCAGTAACTGCAGTGGCTTCAGCCTCTCTGCCATGAGTCACAGAGAGTGTGTCACCCCCCAGCCCTCTGCCTCTCTCCCAGCCAGCTTCCTCTGCTCCTTCATAGTTGCTCTCCACTGCTGTAGCTGTGCCTGAGGGATTTGACTTGCCACAGCCTCTTCTTATCAAACAGTTCAATTTTTTTCAAGCTACACTTAATGACATCCTGAAGACATAGTGAACCTGTTTTATAAACACTCACCTTCTGTTTCTTCCATATGTTTTCTTTTTGAACTGATGTCAGAGAGGAAAAGGCAAAGTATAAGAACATGAGTGTGTCCAGTGACCCAAGCTTGGTTATTCCACCCCTGCATATTGTAGTTGCCGACCTGCTGTGGAGGACTGTCCAGAACAAGAGTGGCAGATGATCCCTAGGGAAGCCCCTTCAGCAGGGCTGTTGCCCTCAGCAGAGGTCAGTGAGGGGGACAAAAACATGGATGGCCAGCACAAACCACTTGGCTCCTCCCCACTTGCTGTGGACATTGGCTGACTATGTTTACTCCATCATCAGCCTGAGGCCATATGTAAGGAGCCTGCATAATAATGGAAGGTGATATTCTAAGCAAACAGAGGAAGGGCGGCTGACACCTTTTGATCAGCTGTTAGAACCTGGCATGACTTTGATGTGGACATCAGCCTAGGTTTTCCCTGATGTCTTTACACTGGAACAATATGTCTCGTAGGAGATGTTTAATGAATTTTAAAAACTTACAGAGTATGTCTGGATCAGGCACTGCACTTGGCCATGGGGATGTAAAGTGGCAAAGTGGCAACCAAAACAGATGCAACTCCTCCTGCTTCCTGGAGTTGTGTCCCTTGGGAGAAGCAGGCACTGGAGAACAGCTAGCGCAGCACACTTGGTATGGCCTCTGCGGAAAGTGTTTGGGGAGCTGTGACCATCCAGAGGGAGCAGTCTCCAAGCTAAGACCTGAAGGATGGTAGACATTGTCACTTGATGTAGGGAGCGAGGAGAAGGTGGGTGTTTCATGCAGAGGGAATACAGCCCGAAACACACTGGATGGTCATGGAGTCACAGAACACGGGCTTGTTCCCAAGAAGGTTGAGGGTGCCACACCTGGGGATTCGTTGTGGAATGTGTCACTCTCAGGAAACTAAGATCCTGGAGATCAGAGCTTGCACCTCAGTCACTTTAGCAACCTCCAGTACATGGCCACGGACGGGCACTTAATAAATATTCATTTACTAAATAAAAGTTGTTAACCATGAGTGGTCATTGCACTACTCTCTGTTAGACTTTGTTTATGTTAAAATGCAATGTGTCACTTCTAAGAAGGTCTGAAGGAACCTGATTTTGCAAAAGCGACCACCTTTGCTGCTAGGCTGTGGCTGCCATCTGCAAAGGTTCCAACCAGGTCCTTCTTCCCCAACCTGCTCCTCCCCAGTTGGTTTTACCAGTTGGTTGGAGAACTTGCTCAGTGAGACACTGCAGTGATGTGCCAGCGCTGGTCGGTGTGGTCTTCCACAGAGATGTAGGGACCTTACAGCTGTGTACCGGTCCCAGCGAAGCAAATCTCAGCCCTTCCTGCATCCTGCGTATTTCCAGGTCCCTGCAGACTTACTCTTGGAGTCCTCAGCCTATTTTAAGTCATTCCCACTTTAATCATTTTCAAGTCTGTGAGGCCTCTCTCTGTATTTTAAAGGAAGATTGCTTGTTTTTCCCTCTGTGTTGTTGTTGTTAGGTGCCATTGAGTTGGTATCCAACTCATAGCAACCCTAGGTACAACAGGCAAAACACTATTGTCAGTGCTTCTCTGCTATTCATAGGGTTTTCAATGGCAGATTGCCTTTTGGGAGTGGGTTGTCAGGTCCTTCTCCCAAGCCTACAGCACCTGCTGTTCCCAGGCGGTCTCCCACCCAAGTACTAACCAGGCCCCACCTTGCTTAGCTTCCAAGATCTGATAGGATCAGAAGCCACAGTGCTACAGCTGCATGCTTTTCCCTCTAAAGCAGATGTGTATTATTACAGGCTGTAATGTGTCAGTGCTTCTCAAGGGTGTCTGTGACTTGTATCTATAACTAATGACTCCAGGCACCTGGAGACACACAATATAAATTTTACAGTCTTCCTGCTGGCTGCTTTGTAATTAGGGTATTGGTTGAAACTTGTAACTGCTGTCACATACCTGCCTTTACAATACCTGGCCTCTTTCTAATCTGTGGGAAAACAGAAAAACTGGAAAGCGTAAAATTGTAAGTAAACTGTAAAACTGGAAATCACATAACCAAGTTCTATTTGCTTGTGTATTTATTTAAACATTTCTTACTTCACCAAATATATGTTCAGTCAAGCATTGTGCAATGCACTGGGGTTACAGAAATGAGTTAGGACATGTTCCTTGCCCTCCAAGAGCCTTCTAGAAAGGCACAGTATAGGAGTATTGGGGCAAGGGACCGTGAAGGAGCAGTACCTACACCAGACAGAGAGGAGTAGAAACACAGCTGTCCACTCCCTGGAACTGTGTTCAGGATCGAAGGGAAGTGTTGGGCCTCTAGGTGTGGCCCAGAAGTCCTTCACTCATGAACTATGGAAGCATCACTGCATGTACCTCATGATTTCTAATTTGGCTACAGAAGGCATTCCCACATCTGTGCCATGTTCTACACAGTGAGTCCACTGTGAGCTAGACACCAAATGAGTGAGGTCTTACCTGAAATCGGTGGGGTTTGTTGTTGTTGTTTTGTTTTTTTGTCATTACTCAGTGGGTCACTTGGTTAATGTGCTTATCTCCAAAACTCCCAACCATAAAAGTGCATTCCCTCCTCTTAGAGTAAATAATTTATCAAGTAATACCTTGATACATGGCAAGGTTTTGTTTGCTGAAAACTTCTCCTCTAATGTTGTGTCCATTGATATGCCTTTTTAGAATCAGCTATTAGTTATGTATGTTGCGAAACTGTGATTTTTCTAGTTCTTTCATTTCTTCTACATTTACGGGCTGTCAGTGTTCTGTAAAGAAGATCTTTACATTCTTTCTCTCCCTGTCCCTCATATTCTGGGCTGATGGATTTTTATGTACCCAGTGCATTATAATAAGTATGGACATTATTCTTCCTGATATGAAAACTGCCCCAGTGTGGCTTGTTAGGAACCCCTTCAGGCTGGTCCCTGTGCCCTTTGCCTTGAGTATGTCCTTGCTTTTTGACACAGGTATCTATCATAGGTTCACCTTGTATGTTCTCTGCCCAATCCCTGCAGTCAGTGATTTCTAAAGAAGCCCTTTTATTACAGAATGACACTTGGAAACCAAGATTTGGGCATCAGCAGGGCTCACTGTTGCACAGATGCCACTGTTCCCAGGCTCTTTCAGTGGCGAAACATAGGGTACGGTGGTTGTTGTTGTTAGGTGCCATCAAGTTGGGTCTGACTTATAGAGACCCTGTGTACAACAGAATGAAACACTCCCTGACACTGTGCCATGCCCTGCACTATGTCAGTGCTTCTCTGCTGTTCTTAGGGTTTTGGATGGCTGATTGTACCAGGATTGCTTCAGGAGTGGATTGTTTGTCCTTCTGTTTTTGCAGTGCTAGGAATCAAACACAGGGCCTCAAAGAGGGTAAAGCAGCACTCTACCAACTGAGCTAAACCCCAGCCTTAGGAAATACGGTAAAAAGATAAAGCATGCATTGGTACAGTGCTTCTTGTAAAGTATTAATCTGTTATAAGGCCTTTTTTCTTGTCTGCTAGGAACTCAGGGTAATAATTTGAAGTTATCTAAAAATCTTTCCTCTGAAAAAAGTTAAGGTCCTTTTATAGTTATTACTCTTCTCTCTCTGGAGAACAGAAAACTGCATAAACTTTTTGTTATTTGAGAAAAAAATTCTCACAAGAGTTAAGTTGCCCAAGGACACTGTGTTAATTATGTGCATTTCTTACGAGCATATTTGTGTTCTGAGTATAATGGGAAGGGGTCACTGGATGCCTTAGACTTTTTAGAAAGCTCCTTTCATATTGTACATTGCTACATATCTAAAAATCTTTTTTTTTTTCCTTTTTGTGGTACTGGGCTATTAAACCCAGGGCCTTACACATGCTTTGCAAATGCTCTATCACTGAGCTGCACCCCCATCCCATTTTTTACTTTTTGTTTTGAGACAGGGTATCCCTAATTTACACAGGCTGCTTCTTGCCTCAGACTTGCCATCCTCCTGCCTCCGCCTCTTAAGTCGTTGGGACTACAGGCATGCGCCACTGTGTCTGGCCTAAAAACCGTTTTTAATGTTGCCAGCAGTCATAATTTATTCTGGTTGCTTCCAGGTGCAGCTAAATCAAGTCCAGCATCTAAACCGGGATCCACACCTTCTCGTCCCTCCTCTGCCAAAAGGGCTTCATCCAGTGGCTCAGCATCCAGATCTGACAAAGACTTAGAAACCCAGGTCATACAGCTGAACGAGCAGGTAACTCACCGTCTCCAGCCACATCTGTGGGAGCTATGACGTGTACAAGGTGGGGGGAGGCCAAACACCCATACATCTGAAATAAGGGAGGGAGGGTGAGGTACAGTCAGTGGTTTCAAGCAAGTAAGAATAAAAGGAATTGCTCAGGCAGGTAGAATTAGTATCCGGTGATAAATAAAAGATGTTAGTCACAAGTCTCAAGGCGGTCAATGAAGTTGGGGCAGATGACTCAGCCCTGCTGCAGGCGTGCAGGCCACCCTCCCCACCCGCTAGTCCTCAGGGCCATCCTGAGCTCCTGGCTAGACAAGGGCCCCGCCTGCCCTGCCCACTCCTCAGTAGTCTAGAGAATGTTAAGGCTGTTTGTTTAGGGTTAAGCTGTCTCCTCCCCATTCCTTTCTTCCTGCCTTCCTTTCAGCAACTATTTGTTGAGCCTGTATTAAGTGACAGATATTGTGCTTAATGCTAGTAATATAACAGTAACAAGGTAGATAGATCCCTTCCCTTCCCTTGGAAATTAAAGACAGCAGTTGCACACACTGGGTTATTAGTCAGACAAAACAAAAAGCCCAGCCCTTCCTATATTGGCAGAAGTTGGGGGGCCACAGAGGGTGTGATCTCGTTGATTGGAGGATCTGAAAGGCTACAGCTGTGTTTTAAGTAGCACCTTCTCCTTTTTTATTAATAAATGTTCATGGAGTACAGAGTAATAAGGCTTTTGCTATTTCTGTTGTGCACCTATTACATAGTTTTTGGTTACATTTTTATCAATTTACATAATTTATGGAACCCTTTGATTAATATGTGGTAAAAATCATATGCTTATTATATTCAAGTTTTTTCCCATGTGTAGTAGTTGCATCATATAATTTGAGTTTATACTCTCCCCCTTTATCCCTGTGCATTATTTCCCCTCCCCATACCCCGTCCACAATCTTTGCTCCCCTGCCGCCTGGCAGGCGCCCCTCCCTTGCTACTCTGCTTATATTTTTCTTTCTTAGATAAGTCTGATTGGGACCTTTCTTCTTATCTAACAGTTCCTCCCCATTCCAGAGGCCTTGGGAGCCTTTCACTCAGCAGTATTTGCTGAGCACTTCCTCCAGGTTCATTTCCCTGGGGGTCTGTGATTGCTCCCTCTGTGTTTTGGCCTTGAACTTTTAGAAGGCCCTCCTGAGGCTGGTAGGTGGCCACACAAGCATCACAGTGTTGGAACTGAGGATGCTGGGACAAGGAGAGGCTGAGTGGAAATGCCTGAGCAGAAGCATGAATTACAGAGGTAACAGAGAAAGTGACGAGTGCCGTAAACTTTAAGAATTTTCATTTAGTTGGCCCCCTGCCTTCATTCAGGCGATCTCCCATGGCATACTATAAAAGTAACACTGTGCTAGACAGTCCCAGTGATAAAAGTGAATCAAAAGATGTAGGGGAGGAAAAGACATAAATAAAATAATTAGGGACTCTTCCTGGACCGTGGGTTAGCCAACAGGAAGTGGGATGGAGTCACTGCTGTGCACAGAGATCACCAGTGGAGGGAAGGGTGTTGGATAGGCCAGGTAGACAGACTGCACTGCCGTTCAGCCTGCAAGTCCTGTGGGGACCTGCAATGCAGACACACTGGGAACAGCTGGGAGAACTGTGAAAGGGGAACTTCCCCTCCATGGCCCTTGGCCTGGACTTTTCTCAAGGGTCCACCGCAAGCACCTCCTCCGATGCTCAGGCGTCTGCCGTGACATGTGAGGTGTAAAGCTGCCTTGGGACTTCGTGAGTGGGACTGCGAAAATGGAATTCCATTCGCCAGTTGATCTTTCATCATTTAATCTAGCTGCTGTCAGTTTTTACTAGGGAATGTTTATAGCTGGGCGCCTCTTACCTAACACTTCTGGAATACCACCAAAGCCCGACTCGGGCTGAGTATTGCTCCAAAAGCCTCGGCTCTTTGCTCATTGTGAAAACCAAAGCTCTCTTGGGATGCAGACAGACCGACTTTCATGGATCAGCTGTGTCCTAGCTCAATCGGGGGAGCCAGTAAGGAGTAGCACATCTATCCAACCAACCACAGATCCATCACTGGCACCAACACAGGGCTGACATGGATTCTGTGGCTAAGCTCAGAGCTGCGGTGGGTTGTTAAAAGCAAGAAAGGATTTCTAGAATCCAAGTTTTCTTTTTTTGAAATTCAGGCTGGTTGCACAAATGTCCAAGATCTAGTAGTAACAGAAATAAGAGTTCAGAGATGGCTTACTCACAAAGGCAGCTCTATGAGGGCATCAGTGAGGTTAACTCTGAGGACCTGTATTCCTCAGTCTTCCAGGATGAGTTTGAGTTTGCTAGGTTCATACAAATGGATGGCTGTGTGTGCTCCGTATGTGTTTGAATAAATCAGTAATTCCAGACAGATAAATAATATGTGCAAAGGCCCAAAATTATTAAAAAGAGAGAGAAGGAAATTTTGCAGTTCAAATATAATTTTTGAAAAAGGGTGGCTTTCAAAATACTGGAAGGGATATTTTACCCAAGGAGGACCACAAAAAACTTAGCCCTCAAACAATATACTCTACATAAATATAAGTGAACAAAGCATAATACAAGGGGAGAGGATTCTTATGGACCAGGAATGGGGTAATAGATTGGGCCTGTGTGTAGCTGCTGAAGGCACAGGAGGGTGTCAGCCTGTGATTTGAAACCAGGTCTCTTCCCCTCCCCTTCTGGGTTTCTTCAGCCTCGGGTGCCAGCATTACGCGTCCCCCATCGCTTACATCTTATAACCACTGTGAAAACCTGCCCTGCCCTGGAAGGTCTTTAAACCTGCTTAATAGGGGAAACAGGATGAGCGCTATTTTGGTGAAGGAATGGAGCATCCATACCTTCCCTTCCAGCACTGCACCCAAAGCCAGACCTAGAGAAGTTACCACAGATCCACTCAATCAGCCTTTCACTCCCACCCCTGTTTCCTGTGCTCCAAGCACTGATTCTCAAAGGAGAGCACCTGTCCAGTTTGGCTCAGGATCATTTTGAATGGGTCCCCAGCTGAAGATGGCTCTCAGTGCAAGTGATCTGAAGAAAGGGTCCTCAAAATACTAAATAACCACACGTACAGCTCTCTCTCACCTGACCTCCTCCCTCCCACTCTCTCCCCTCCCTGTAGATTGCTAGTGAGTGTTTTAGTCCATTTGGGCTATAACAAAATGGTATAAACTGAGTGGCTTACAAACAACAGAAATTTATGTATCACCATTCTGGAGGCTGGGAGGTCCAAGATCAAGGCATCAGCAGATTCAGTGTTTGGTGAGGGCCTATTCCTCGTGAATGGCACCTTCTCACTGTGTCTTCTTATGCTGACAGAGTGAAAAAGCTCCCTTGGTCCTCCTTTATAAGGGCAACTAATCCCATTCATGAGGGCTCCACCATCTTGACCTGGTCACCTCCCAAAGACCCCCTACTCCTGATTGAGGTTAGGATTTCAACATGTGCATTTGGGTTTGGTTGAGGACACAGACATTCACATCATACCAATAAGGAGAAAGATGTGGTCCAGCTCAGGATAACGGGAGGGAAGATTCTGCCAGCCTGAGTAGAATTGTGTCAGTGGGTGGACACACTGCTTAATAAACACTCTGTTGGTGGAAAGAAATGACCAGTGTGTTCAGGAGACTGGACATGTGGGGCTATACTCAAGCCCCAATGACAGTCCTGTTGCTTCTCCCTCAAACTTGCACCTTGATTATTTCTGTGTCTCTCTTTACAGGTTCTGGGTCCTTATACACAGGCATAGTTGGTCACTTATTTCTTATTCTGTATTGGGGTTTTCTTCTCCAACCCTTCCTGTCTTACAGGTACATTCATTAAAACTTGCCCTTGAAGGTGTGGAAAAGGAAAGGGATTTCTACTTCGGGAAGTTGAGAGAGATTGAGCTACTCTGCCAAGAACATGGGCAGGAGAATGATGACCTCGTGCAGCGACTAATGGAAGTGCTCTACGCTTCAGAAGAACACGTAAGTGTGCAGAACCCTCTCCTCCCAAGTTCTGAAACGATTCTCTTGGTCAGAGTTCAGTGGGTCCATGTGCCCTAGAGTGGTTCCCTAGGGCCTCAGCTCAACTAGTGCACTTGGTGTTCCCAGCAGAATAAGAATCATCATCATCATCAGGACCCATTGTCCCATGCATCTGGTACAGTCGTCTGTAAGCTAAGCTTGGAAGAGATGGATGGATAGGGGAGTGGGGGAGGGGGAGCTTTGACTGAGAAAAGGGCACTTAGGGAGCCAAACCCCAAGAGGTATTCCACTGTCTGAGAAAATGAGCAGTAAGAATTTGCATAAGGACTCTTCTTTCTTCATGAAAGATGAGGGTAGGGCCAAAGGAGAAAATAATCAAGGTACTTTTCCCATCTCCATAAGCCTCACAACTGTCTCTTCATATTTCATAGCTGGGTTTTGTTTTTTTTTTTTTTACAAACTCATTGCCAGAGTAGTGAAGAACTGTGGGACCGCCTTTTGGTGGAAATACTTCCAGAAGGTCTCCTTTGTGGGGAGGATCTGCCACCAAGGATACTGTTCACAAGCAGATATGCTGAGGGAGACCCAAAATATGGCTCTGTCAGGGTGATGAAGAGCAGGTGTGAGGAGCGGGGAGGAACAGTGAGCCAAAGAGGAGAAGGGGCAAGTTAAATGGCAGAGACCAGGCAAGGCACCCCAGCCTGCCTGGAGGGAGAGGCCTGGTACCCAGGGGCAGGAGTGACAGCCCATGGAGCATCCTCTTCCATATAGCTGAGCTGTGGCAAGCGAGAGGCCAGGGCTTGGGTTTCTTAGCCTTTCCTTACAGTGGGTTGAAGCTCATGGATGTGTTGAGGTCTCTTTGACCTGGAGGCCTGTGTGTGCTCAGAGGGTTCTGCCATGAAGTTGCACGTGCGAATTTCCACAGAGCGTAACAGCCACTGGCTATTTTACTTTGTCTTATTCCAGCCAAATGCTGGGCAGATGTTTACTGTTTACTCCACGTATGACTTAAAATACTAGCAATGAAACTTTCTTAAACCATAGGGAACTGCATCTGGGGTTTGAGAGCTCTCCACCACTTTTTTTTTTCTTTTCCATTTCCCCCAGATTTTTTTTTTTTTTTAAGCTTTTTTCTCGGTTACCAGTAGCTAAGAATGTAATCTGGCAGCCCCAGGAACCAGTCTGGTTAGGTCCCAAAGGCTATTGTGGGTCATATAATATGGTTCTCGATATTTTCAGATGTGATGGAAGAAACCAGAGACTGGTTTGTAGTGTGTCTGTAACCACAAGTGGACACACACCATGTTCCGTATGTGCAGGGTGTGCTGTAGTCGGTCAGGCACAGATCAGTTATGGTCATTGCTTTCACAAGCTCATCCGAGGCCAAATCGGATAAAGTCTGCAGCCCCGGAGGCCAAGCGGATGGGGCTGCTGGCTGAAGTGGCATCTGCCAGCTGGAGAGCCACCAGCGTGCAGGCTGCAGTCTTCTACCCAGCCCTGCACTTTCAGCAGGGGGAAAACCTTCTGATTCGAAGCCACATCTTATCACCAGGATTACTGCCTGGTGAGCTCCAAATGAAGAGTTGTCACGCACCACGGAATTGCTGCTACAGATAGGCTACAGGTCGGCCAATGGGAAGAGCTCTGTCCTCCTGGGTGTAACCAGGAGATTCTCCCTAGATGACCACGCTCAGCTTTGTTCTGCTTTTCCCATCACTATCACCCACACCTCAACACTACCCTGTTGCCCACTGGAGTCATGGCGCCCTTCTTGCAGCATGTGCGCGGTTACAGTACAGACGTCCCAGAGCGGTGGTGCTGCAAAGCCTCGGCAGTCACAGACTGGATGGGCTTAGTAGGTCTTTTTTTCAGGCTCCTCAGTGGAGCTTGAGGGCTTTACATCTGTTCATTTGTTGTTGTTGTTGTTGTTGTTGTTGTTGTTGTTAAGTGCCGTCGGGTCGTTTCCAACTCACAGCGACCCTCTTAGGGTTTTCAGCAGCTGATTGTTTCAGGATTGCTTCAGGAGTTCATCGCCACATCCTTCTCCCATTTTTGTGGTGCTGGGAATTAAACCTGGGACCTCAGAGGCTGCCAGAGTGGCGCTCTACCAACTGAGCTAAATCCCAGCCCACATTAGTTTATTAGTTTTTTTATTTCTCTTAAGAATCTGTCACATTGATATCATTGTCAAACTATTTTACAAATGAGGGGAAACTAAGTCAGTAAAGAGGTTAAATACCTTTCCTGAGTTTGTGAGCAGCTAGAATCTGAACCCTGCATTCATGCTCGTTCTTCTCCAAGCCTGACCCATGATTTTTGACTTTTTTTGTGGGGTTTTTTGGTGCTGGGGATGGAACCCAGAACCTTATACATGGTAAGTATATGCTCTACCACTGAGCTACACACCCCATCCCTTGAACCACTTGTTAAACGGGATCACGATAGTAGTAATAGCTCACGTTTATTGAGCACTTAGGGCCGGGGTTTAGCTGAGTAAGTAGAGTGCTGAACTGAGCTCTCTAAGGCCCTGGGTTCAATCCCTAGCACCTCAGAAATGGGAGAAGGACCTGGCAGCCCATTCCCAAAACAATTAGTCATTGAAAACCCTATGAATAGCAGAGAAGCACTGACATAGTGCCGGTGTGGCACAGCATCAGAGAGTGTTTTGTTCTGCTGTACATAGGGTCACTATGAGTCAGACCTGACTGGATGGCACCTGACAACAACAACATTGAGCATTTAGCATGTGCTAGACACTATATTCATGTTCTGTGTATTTTTCTCATCCTAACTGCATCCCTACACAGTGAGTACTGTTACCTGTCTACATTTTACAAATGAAATGACTGCCCAACAAGTCGTTTATAGTTAGTACACTCCAGCACAAGGATTTGAATCCACGTTTATCTACTTCAGAGCCACAAATCTTCTGGTGTGTGTTACCTCCCCCAGTATATTGGGTGCCATGGAACAGGGAGAAAATAAAGTAGTACCACTTGGAGAAAGCCTCATGATAAATATCTCCTTGAAAATCTTCAGTTGGACAATCTCTGTGTGAAGAAGGAAGTAGCCAAATGCCTACCACCTGGATTTTCTCCAGATCACTCCTTCATTTCATTTGGTTGGTTTACACTTCCAAAAGTCTTGGCTTGGCTTCTTGACATTCACTTGGTTAAGTTGGTATCCATTTTCTTCTGGGTAGTTGGTTCCTCTTCTAAAGCCAGCTTTGTTGTCATCTCTGGCACTGTACTGCTATCATCAATGAGAAAAAATGTAAAGAGGAGAGAGAGGCAGACAGACAGACAAACATAGGCATAGCCATTAAAATGTATGCTAACAACTATCTAAAGTCCAGTAAGAGACTTAGAGGAATAGGCAGTTGGAATTTAGAAAGGATAATAGATAAACTATGTGGGTGGGCTATAAGAGAAAAATCTTCAAATGCAGTTGCTAGTATAATTTTTTCTAGTTCCAGGACATATTTCATTACAACTTTATTACTGGAAAACTCCAAGAGACACATCAAAATACTCTGAGATTCCTATGGAGAATAAGGTGTTTGATCTGCAATATACCAGATGTCCTTGTTCAGAATGTAGTGAGACCTAAGACTGCGGTTCCTCAGACCTTGGTTTCTGTACAGAAGGAAAGGGAGGGCTGCTGTGCACCTGGACACCTTGCATACATGCTTTCTGCATGCTGTGCTGCGTCAAACACAAATACAGAGACAGGAACATAGAACGGCTTACAGAGGTGGTTGTGGGAAGGCTCAGGAGCAGCCAGCCTGCCCTTCTTTCTGCTTCCTTGCTAGAGGCTCGAGGAATCCTCTGAGGTACCGTAGAGCCTTCAAGCATCTTCCTTCGTCCCTGAGGTTAATGAGTCCTGTTTCTGTGGCTGCCTCCCAGAACCACAGCCACTTTTACTCTACGAAATAATCCTTAAAAAGCCATGGAAAGACAAAGCAATGGAAAATATACACTCAGTGGCTGCAATGTCACCATGCTCCCCGGCCCCCAGCTCTCTGAATCCTCCTGTTGCCCCACTGTGTTTGCCCCTGACACTGTCCTGTTTTCAGGCCACTCCCACACCTGAGTGGTGGGTAGGTCTGTACCCACGTGCAGGTCTCATGTGCACGGTGTCCAGGAAAAATATCTGCATTTTGTTCACGATGCTTGGTGTGACTCTGATTGCCCATCTGAGATGGCAGGGAATTCCGGTGTCTGCCTCTCCCAGAGCCCTCCTGGAGGTGAGGGGTGTGCTGAAGAACCAAAGGCAGGATTGTCACACGGGCTGTTTGGTTAAACTACAGGAACAGAGCTTGACATTCCAGGTAGGGCCATTTGCTGGAGGGATCTCTTACCCTAAGTGGTGTCTTGTCACTTTTATTTGATGATGACTGGACTCTGATTCTTAGAGTCAGGCAATCCCAGAATCTGATGCATGGAAGATGTGAAAATCCAGCTGGGAGTTTTGAGTAGGGAAGTCAATAGGAGATTCGGTTCCCAGGAAACCTAATGGAAGTTTCCGGAGCAGATTGCCAGCCAGCCATACAGTGTGTCTATTTATCAATCTCATTTTTTTTCCCTTCATGTGTGACTTGGGGCCACAGGTGTTTGGCCTTAGCCCTTGGCCACCTGTTCTCTTGTGGAGTCTGTGAGGACAAGCGCACAGCTTATAACTGCTGCTTATTTCCCGAGGTGCCGACTGTTGTGGGAGCCACTGGTGAAATAACCTCAAGCCTTTCTCTCTCCTCAGCACTCTTTGGATCCAGGCCATGTTTCTGCCCCGGGGGAGTTTGCACTCCCCTGGACAGGCTCTGGATATACAGGAAAAGGCCCAGCCCCTCCCTCAGAAGAGCCCTCAGACCTGGGGAGGGACACAGCCAGGAACAGGCCCAACTGGAAAATGTGTCAAATTGTGATAAATGTGACAACAGAGACAGATAAAATTGTATGGGGAGCACACAGAAACAGCCCGGAGGGCCACGCGAAGACGTCGCTGTAAAGATGCCATTGGTTTTGGATGTTGAAAGATGACTAGGAATATCAACAGCTAGGACAGGGAGAGTGTTTTTCAGGTGGTAGGAAACTATGTGAACAAAGCAGAGGAAAGGTTAGCCAGTGGTGGCCAGCGTTGAATGAAGGGAGGTGGGGCGGGGGGCCCCTCCATATCTAGGAAGCAGGAACTGTCAAGCTTCTGGGTGACCCCTCCTTCCTCCTTTGACCCTGTTTTCCATCCATAGTGGCCAAGACCCTTCCTCAATACTGCCTTTCAACTTGTCACTCTTTCTAATGATTACAATAAGACTAAAGAATCACCACATCACTCACAGCTCAGCCTTTAGAGAAATGTAACGTGCTGCTATTGAGACGTGAAGTAGGCAGCACTTTAGTGCATTAGTGTCATGCTTGGCACAGGTTTTGCCTGGCTTTCTACTTCCATGTGGATTTAGGCTCTTCATTCTCATACGGAGTTAGAGAAAAAGATCTTTTCTGGGAACCCATGATAGCATTGTAAGAGTATGGTTTATAACAGCTCAGAATCACAGATGTGTTCTGCCAAACTTCCTGACTGCCTTAACTTGCCCGCTAGGCTTTAGCAGTCCATAGATAATTTGGGAGATTTGTTCTTTGGGCTGGCATTACTTGGTAAGTGTGGTGGTCTGGGGTTTGTAGTTCCTGCAGATACATGAAATCACCATTGGTTTCCTGTGGCTAAGACTTCAGCCTGTTGTACCTGGGGAGCAGCCCTTGGCCAGCTGGGGACCACAGAGCCATAGACAAAGACAACTGAGCCACCCCTTTGATCAACATGTTTGGAAACAAGGCCTGAGGAGGGGCCTCATCTGCTGGGTTCCTGGTCCTCCAGCTTGTGACAGGCTTAACAGTTACTTGAACCCATTTCTTCCAGCTTCGATTGTGTGTTGACTCCATTATCCCGCAGTTAACTCCCAACCGTGGTGAGATTTTTTCTAAAAGGTAAAACACATCTTCATTTCGGAGACCTTCCCTTCAGCAGCCTCACATGCATAAAAACTATCGAGTAAAGCACACTTCAGACCTGCCAAGGTTTGAGTGAAACAATATGGAAGACGCCGAAGTGTTAGGATGACGAGTGAAACAGCCTCGCCTGCGGAGGCTCAGAGCCTGGCTGAGAGGAAGGCGTGTAGCCACCCCTTAGGAACACACTCAGGACTACGGGCGCACAGAGCTTAGAGAGAGGAGCAAAGGCAGGGGGAAGGGCTTCAGGAAGGAGCGGTGTTTTCCTAATGTTGAGGAGCCTGTGGCAGAACAGACACTGGGCATTTCCAGGCACCACTCATGTGAAATCACACAAGGAGGAGTTCCCTCCATTTTCCTGTGCAAGAGGAGAGCGCCTGCTCTCACTGAGGCCATGGCTTGTCTCCTGGCTGTGCTTCCCAGCACCAAATGCCCTCCTGCTCTGGTACGGTGCAACTATCGGTGGAGCCTAGAGGACACCCTTCACGTGCCAAGCAATGGGCAGAGCGAGCGGCTGGCAGAGGATGCTGCTGGGGGCAGAGGACGCTGCTGGGAGCAGAGCTGCAAAGGTGCCCGGAGGTCCAGGGACCATGGGCACAGTGGGCTCAGCACTCTGCCCCCTGAGGATGAGCAGCGTCTGCAGTCAGGAATTAAGAGTGCAGGCCAGGCCAGCAGGAGGTCGTCAGAGAGAGTAGGATCTCGGCCCATCACCATGCAGAGATGTGGCAGCCATAGGAGGCAGTAACAGGGTTTGGTCACAAGTGCAGGGAAAGCTCCCCTTACCAAATAAGGTGCCCATTGGCACAGAGCGAGTAAGGGACAGTGCCAGATTTGGGCACATCTTCCATATAATGTCACTTTCTACTGTTGGTTGTCACAGAAAGTGTTCCTTTTTTTTTTTTTCCCCCACTTCTAGAATGTATTCTAGACATCTTCAGTAAAATCACAATCACACCTCACACATACAATATTAATTATATTCCTAACACCCATCTTGGCACTTTTCCAGTTTTAACTCAATAAATCCTCTGTTGGATTCAGTGAATCCTTTTACTCATTGTTTGGTGAGATACACTCAAGTCCAAGTACATAACCTTGATGCTATATTGCCTCTCAGAAAATACTCAGCATGCATCCATGGCTGGTGGCCATTTATTCTTGAGTCCTTTGTGATTTCTCCCTCACAACATACATACTGAATTCTGTAGTGAATGAGATGGGACACAGTTGAATGAGGCCCTACCCTGCCTTCAGGAAGCTTAAGGTCCAGGAGATAAAGCCAAAAGGCTCAAGACAAACAGGATTCCAAGTCAGAGTTTTATAGCACAGGACAGAGTTTTAAAGCACTGTAGGACAGGGGAGACCAAGACATGGTTCTGGCTCAGGCAGTTGGGGAGATGATCATCATTGTATCAGAATCAGATTTTGACAGGTTCCCCTGGGCTACAGGAATAGGGGCCAGACAGGAAGGGGATGGGTTTGGGCCAGTCAGAAGTCAGGGTGCCAAGTGTGCCAGGACCTGAACCCTTTTGTGTGACTGCATCCCCAAACCCTGTACCATTACTGGGGACAGTCAGTATGGCCAGTTAGCTTTACTCCTTTTCCTTATGTAGTAAAAGCTTATTAATCTTTATAAGATCAAAAAAATGAAAGAATTTGCAGCTGTGGCTAAGTTAGTGCTCATGATAGGCTTCACTTGGTTAGGCAAATGATAAAGAACACATTTGGAGTCAAGTAGAGGAACACTGTGCCTCTCTGGTTCACAGTCAGTGGATGTAAGCAAACAGGGCCTCAAGCACCATAAACATATGTCCCAAAGTCCTTCAGCCAAAGTTCCTGAGCTCTGTGCTGAGCCGGGGCCTCCTTGCCTGGAGCATCCCATGAAATGTGGCTATTATCTTTTCCTTCCCCTTAAAAACGCTAACAAGTTGTTTCTCTGGTGTCTAAGCCCACCACAGATTGGTAACAGATTATAAGAAAGGGTCTACTTCAGGCCGTCACTACCTGGCAAGAAGAGTAAGGTCCATGGAGGAAACAGGAAACAGATCAGATGCACTGCATTATGGGCCATTAGTGTTGGGGCAACAATCCACTGTACTGCAGCATCCCTGGGGCCCATTTTAAGTCCCAGCTGGTTCAGTGGTTATCATGATGCTGATGCTAGGGAGTCATTGTGTTTGGTATAGTGACTCATTTACAGAGGTAGGAAGGTATGTGATGTGTTCTGTAAAGATTTCCTTCCAAAACAGGTGGAAGAAAAGTTTGGTGCTTAGAGCTTGACGGCTGTGCTTTGCAGAATCAATGTTCTTTGAGGGCACAGGGATGTCAGGGCGATGCTGTGTGGGCATGGGCCACTGGAAGCAGAAAGGCATTTGCATGGTGAGTTGTGCCAGAGCCTGGAGCTCTCCATTGCCTGGCAGCGCCATCCTGTGCAGTGATTATGCAGTGGGACCCCCAGGACCTCAGACATATTAAGTTATTTCAGCTAAACCTTCTCCCCTGTCCCCCAGGAGAGCCACACAGAAGAACCAGAGGCAGAGGAGCAAGCGCATGACCAGCAGGCCCAGCAGCAAGAAGAGTACTGAGCCATCTCAGGAGCTCTTGACACTTCCATTGTGCGTGGGAACTTTTCTTCTGGAGAATTGGAACATGTGTGGCCTAAAGCTCAACAGAACCAGTTGTTCCCAACCTGCCGTTACCATCAACGCACTGTCGCATCCGCTGCCGCCAAGCTTGGTTCCCACTTCCTCTGCCAAGAAGCGTTAGCAGACGGCCATTGTGGCCGCCTCCCTGAGAGATCGTAGGGTCACACACCTTCAACTTCACCACTCGGCTGCTTGAGATTGGTTCTGCTCATCCCCTCATTTCTTTCCAGAACAACTCTTCCCACCCCACACCTCTACCACCACCACCACCCCATTTTATCCTGGTGTGAAGCAATGGTGATTTGGTATATGGTATTTATATTGGCATCTCTCAACCCATTGTCACTAGATGTCACATGCATTTGTGGTGCTTTGATGTTTGCAAGTCTAACCTCTGATCATAAATTTGAATAATTAATTGGAACAAAGGGAAATAGATACTTGATATGAAAGCCATAATGACAGTGACTTGTGTCGTTGGGGAAAACTCAGAGTCAGTTTTTCCCTCACAACACTAAAGGGAAAAAAATAAATAAAAAGGATTCAAAACTAGGACTTCAGGGCCCAGCAGTGTTCATAGAGCAGCATGTGAGAAAACCACACAGTATGTTGTTAGTTTTGAAAGACATTTACTCAAGGAAAACACCATCTCAGCTTTGCCCTCTCTTCATGTGCCCCTGCCTTCCCCCCCATCCCCAGGTTCTCGTGTTATTTTCTTTCTCAGGGTCCTCTTTGGTGGGCAGCCACTCTCCCCAAGATGTCATCCATTACCTGCAGATCAAAGGGGGTCTTAGCAGGTACAAGTCTTCCTGTCTTGTCCCTCTTCCTCGCGTGGGTTTCCACCCAAATTCTGTCATTCACACTGGGGGATTCCTGCTGAAGGATGACTTCAGGGTGTGCAACCCACGCTCCAGGGCTCTGCACCGTGTTGCACACTGGCCGCAAGGCTGAAAGTGAAGACCTTATTCATAAGAGCATGATTCCAGGGGAGAAGCATGCTTCTGCAGTCTGGTGTTGACACTGGGTTAGCAGCACAGAAACACCTATGACTCCCAGTGTTTTCTAGAATGAGGAATCTTCCCCTTCAACCCAAGGGCCCTCCTTGACATTGACATTTGCTAAACCATGGCAACTCATAAATAGAGGAAACATTAATGAATTTAAGCATTCCTTATTTTTTTTAACTAATATTTGCACATTTTCTTAGTCTCTCCAAATCTTTGCCTCTTTTTTGCCCCCTTTTGACGGATGGTATCCCTTCCTGGATTATTCATTTCACTTGGCTTTTACCTTTAGGTTTACTTTCACTTGTTATTTGACTTAGCAGGTGCAACCAAAACAGGAAACAAATGTGCCCACCCCACTCTCTGCTTAACTGAAAAGCTTAAAATAAATTTCTGAATTATGCATCATAATGCTTGGAAATTTCTTTATTAATTGATGAAATGGTAATTGCAAATTCTAGCATTGAAGCTTTGCACCAAAAGAAGTCTTTCCAAAATACATCTTTTGTGACAGAGTGGTATTTATTGAGTTCTATGTGGAAAAGATGGCTTGTATTTTTGAGATTAATACAACACACTGTGCAGAACTAGACAGATGCTCCATGGTGTTCGGTTTCCCTTTCTTCTCTCTCCTGCTCACTCTGCACTCCAGTGGCAGCTTATTTCTCTGAGGCTGGAAAGCCTGGCTCCCAGCAGTGACATCCTCCCACATCTGGTGACAGGTAGTGGCTTGTGCTATACACAACATCACGCTTTATGGTGTGTTGTGCTCTTGAACCTGTTGTACTCACTGACTTTCTTTAATATATATATATATGCATATCGCTCTTGTAAAGAGGCACAGTAAATAACTCCTTGCAGATACTTCAGTGGTTCCTAGGCCGCTCTTTGCCTTCCTTGGACATCTCAGTCATGCCCAGTGCTGGGTGGTTCATGCCCACACTCCTGTCATGTGGATGCATGTGGAGTCAAGATCTGTCTTCTCCTGAGCCACCTGTTATAACTGGGATAAGGCTCCCCGATGACTCTTGCTGGAACCCCTCTGTTCCTCTCCAGCTCCCCAGCCTTCTCAGCTGGAGACACACTGGCCACATCTTAACCTGGAAAGAGAACTGTCCCCAGTTTCCATACTCTGTTCTCCTTCTAATGGCTTGCTTCATGTAGAGAAGAGCTATAGGTTCCTCTTGTCCCCATCTTAAACATCTCTGTAGTACTGCACCCCGGAGGGTGCCACAGTTGCATTGGGGAATATCTATCAGCTGTGTTTCAAAGTCAGTCTTCTTGGGCTACAACCCGTGCCTCTGTGCACCACTCAGCGCCCCTGGGTGGTGGGATGCCATGGTTCTCTCATCTCGGAGGCGGTCAGCGATCGAGTTCCTCCCTGCCCCACCCCTGGTCACATGTCATCATGCTGGGTGGAGAAGCATCCCTGGGAGTGCCCTGCTCCTCTCTCAGGAAGCCGGGTTTCTTTCTTAGACGCCCCTCACACCCTCTGTTGGCTGGTTATAGCATTTCCATTGCCACCGTCAGATTGGAAGTGATCGAAGCTGGGGGCAAAGAGAAAGCTCATGTTCATTCTAAGTAGAAAAGCAGGAAAAAAAAAAAAGACAAAAATAAACACCCTGTTGACCTGAGAGAAGTAAACTCCAGAAGGGAACCAAGAATTCCTCCCTTCCCTGGTGAGTATTTCCATTATTCCGTTAAGGTTTAATATGCATTCAGATTACTTTTACTAAATAGTACACCATAAAGCTTTTGTTATATATTAACTGTAAACTGAAAGGAATGTAAACATATGTATTGTTAATTATAAATATAGATAAGTAATGACATAAGAGATGAAAGAGTCTTATTCAGATGTATCACGTTCACTTTACATTACCCACCTAGTGTCGCATGGTAGAATAGTTTTTTGTCTCTGAATATGTGAATAACTTGACTTGCGTTGATCTTTTTACATATTTAATAAAAAAAAGTATATGTTAAAATCTCCCTGGATTCACAGATTCTTACATTTTCACACTAAAGGTTCCCTTTTCAGTATGTGTCTATGATAGGTGGTTTGTGTGGATTCACACATGTATCCACATTTTTTTATGATCTTTAAAAAATAAGTTTTCTTATCAAAAATATAAAGAGAAAACGTTCCCTTGGGAATCATTCTACTTGCAAGCCAATAAAATCGTAGCTCTTGCAAACCCGGCCTGCTCTATCTAGACATGACAGTGTCAGGAAAATAAGAGATTGTGGGCGAAGCAGACAGATGTTTCTAAGGACAGTTTTGTGGCAGAACTACCTAATTGGCAAAAGCTTTTTGAATAAATATGTTCTGTCGACCCCTTCTTTGTTGAGTTTAAATGGCAATGGTTTCTCAACATAAATTATAAATGGAATACAAAATAGGCTCAGGAATGGATGAAAAAGAAATGTATTGAGACTGGCCCAATAGCAACTAATTGAGACTGTAGAACAGATGGCTGTCTTTGTGGACCTGACCCTGAAGCCTGTAGGTGACCAACGTGCTACCCATGCCCTGCCTGCTCACCCCAAAGGCATCAGACTTCCCTAAACTGCTTTCAAGCACCACCTAGAGGCCAGTCAGGTTCTTCTCTTACCCTTTGGCAATTTTTTTCCATTTCCATTCACTTGCCTTTAGGCACTTTTTTCCCCTTTCCTTCCTTCCTTCCTTCCTTCCGTCCTTCCTTCCTTCCCTTCCTTCCTTTTCTTTTTTCTTTCTTTTTTTTTTTTTTCAGTACTTGGGAGTTGAACTCAGAGCCTCATGTATGCTTTTGCAAGCTCTCTATCACTGAGCTGCACCCACCCCCCGCCAGCCCAGTTTTTTCCTTTTTCTTTTGAGAAAAGTTCTCACTAAGTTATGCAGGATGCCTCTGGCTTCAAACTTGTCATCTTCCTGCCTCCGCCTCCCAAGCCACTGGGATTACAAGCATGCACCACCACACCATGCATAGGCACTTTTTTCTTGAGAGAAGTAAGGAAAATAGCCAGAGACAAACACACTACTATTCTTCTCCACCCAGGTGCATTTCTGCCTGGGGTGTACTGGTGACAGAAGTCTGCAAATCATTGTGTGATATATCATGCTCAAAGCACACCAGTTCACCAATACTTAGATCTTACCCTTAGACTTTTGTGCACAGTCAAAAATATCTGTGATTCGTCTTAAAAGGTCCACTGATAGTCTCCAGTAAGCCTATCAGCAGTGATTCAAACATGAAATAGTGTGCTTGTTCCACTTTATTAAATTGGAGGCCATCTAAAAATGTGTTGTTACTAATATGAGGAAATTTGTAAGTCCAGAGACAAAAAAAAAAACAAAAAAAAGTAGATGGAATTCCAATTGGAGTTACAGAATGCCAGTTCTCTAAAACTAAATACACAAACTTAGTGCTGACTTCTCATATTCTTCCTCTGTGAGAATACCACTAATATGATTATGAAGGCTGTTGCCACTAGTAAACATTACTGACCAGTTTGCCTCACTAAGGCAATTCTGCCAAATAGCACAAGCATTGGGTCAGAGCATCTTTTTGGATGTCTAACAGCTCTTGTTCTGCTGAACTCATAAGAAATGTTCTCCATTCATTAGAACAGCTCTGGCTTGATGTGCCTAAAGGGAAGCAAAGCTGAAAGAAAAAACCTATTGATGCCTGGAGGACCTCCATGTGGCTTCAGGACTGGGGATCTCCACTGCCCAATACCAGCCCTCTGGGCTCTGGCTCACCCACGTCTATATGGGCAGAACAGACTCAGAAGGTGCACCTGCCAACGCTGAGTCTGCCTCTGTGTCACACTTTGGCGTGTAAGCAGAATAGAAGGCCCATCAGAAGTTAGTTTGTTGAATGCCTTGCTCTCTCCATTAAAACCAAATATTAAGGATGTTAAGGGTGATGTGGCTGCCACATCTGTCCCCCGTTGATCACTAGGGTTGATCCTGCTGATCTGGGTAATTAGGCACACGGCCCCTTCCTCCCTCACCAGTCCACGTGTTCCTCCTGAAGCTACACACTCAAAGAGGATGACCATCCTTCAGTCAAGGGTATACAAGTAGCTACATACCCCTGCTAGAACCTCCAAACAAGCTCCCAAGAAAATGTTAAATCTTTATAGCTTGCCAAGTGTTAATTTTTTAAACAGATTCCTATGGTATTTTGTAACTCCTTTATCAAAACTGGATGTAAATTATATGTATTTAAAGTTTAATGACATATTAAAATTTGCGTTTAAGTTTACAATTGTCAGTAGGAACTAGCTCAGTAGCTCATTGTGCTTTTTTCCAAAGACTTAAAAAAAGTGAAGTACACACTTCCTCTGAGCACCAGATGGTCTTCATATCTTTCACACTCTGGCATTTATTTGGCCTGCAGCTGTACCACTGTGGCGTCCAATCCCATCAGATCTTGGAAGCTAAGCAGGGTTGGGCCTTGTTAGTACTCAGATGGGAGACCGCCTGGGAATATAGGTGCTATAGGCCTGGGAGAAGGACCCAGCAACCCACTCCCAAAAGACAATCAGCCATTGAAAACCCTATGAATAGCAGAGAAGCATTAACAATACTGTTTCATCTTTTGTACATAGGGTTGCTATGAGTTGGACACCAACTCGAGGGCACCTAACAACAACAATAAAACAATGGCATTTATTTAGATTAAAATTTTTAAAAATATATTTCCCTTAGTCAATAAGAGGTGTTGGTCAAATCTGGTAGTTTTAATGGAATTTTACGAGTTAGAAAGTAATGAAAAGTTCCCATAAATATGTTGAGGAAATTTTTTCTGATCTAAATTCACAACTTACCATTAAGATGCTCTCTTCAAATCTGATAAATTTATTATACAGATGAACTGTGACCTCCTAGTAATGGAACAGTTTTTAGCAGCTTAAAAGACTTTTAAAGAAAAAAAAAATGAATTTGCATGTCAGTTTCTTAAGGTGAAGTTGTGTCAAGATAGGCTTAGGGGCCTCTCAGTTCTGTACACAAAGATATTTTCCCAGTTACCTGAACATGCCCAGTCACACCTAAGACTCCGTCGCCATGACATGCAAGGTTTTGCTTAGTTTCACTTTCTAGCCACAGAATGAATAGTTGCGGTTACCATACCTGTGACATGCCTAAAAAAGCTTAAGTGTAAGTTGTCTCTTTTGAAAACATCATGGTAGAAATCAAGAATATTATATCTCCAGTTTTTTACTAAGCCAAACTACACTGTGGACAATTTCTAAGTATAACGTGATTTTGTTCCATAATAGCCAGTTTACATCCGCCTTCACAGTCATTTTGAACTACACAACTGTACAGACACTAAACACATAGCATTAGGAAATGGCCTCATTTGGCCACTAAGCAGCAAGTGGTGCCAGAGACTCACACATTTCTCTTCCCTGCACAGGCTTCCAGGCACTGTGAATGCTCCTCCCGTCATTTTCTTGTGTGACTATGCTCTGTGCTGCACTCCACAAAGCAGAAAAAAGTGATGAATTTATGTACAGTAGCAGGCCCAAACACAATCAAGGTGTTGGTGTAGCACTAACCTGATGGCGAGCCAGCATTTAGCTCAGTGTGCTGAGGTTTATCTCAGTTGGTAGAGTGCTGTTCTGCACTCTCTGAGGACCCAGGTTCGATCCCCAGCACCACAAAATCGGGAGAAGGACGTGGCAATGCAATCCTGAAACAATCAGCCACTGAACATGGTAAGAGGGTTGCCGTGAGTCAGACCTGACCCAACAGCACCTAACAGCAACAACAAAATGAAGGCAGTTTGCAAACCCACAGCTAAGGCTCCTCCCTTCTTGGACCTATCCAAGCTCTGCTGTGCAGCTTTCTGCTCCATGCTCAACTCTCCTACCTGGTCCCCTTCACTGAGACACCTGCTACATCTTTTTTCCTCTGAAGGAAAGGGGAGAATAGAAAAGGTGGCAACAGTATGAGAGCTGGTCCCTCTTGCCTTCTAAAACACTTTAATACCACTCCTGTATCCTTCAAGTCACTTGTGTCTGTTTTAAAAATAGTCCAGGGGAGAGTTGATCCTCCTGTCAGCCCAGACATGGCTCCACAAGGACAGCCCTCATCAAAGAAGATTCGCTGGAGGCAGGAACTGCCTTCCTAGGACAGGAGAGATGAGAGGCCAGGCTCTGCGTGGGAAGCTGAAGTTCCCCCGAGGCAGGAGGCTGGGGAGAGCATTACACAAAGCCTGGACTGTCTGCACAAGAGAGACACTGGCCCCAAGTGTCTCACCTGTCCTATGGTCTTTGGTCATTTGATCCTTTACCGTTACTCTGGAGAGTCTATGCCAGGGAGAGCAGAGGAGGAACTGGCTGCTGCCTGACAGAAGCGGTGCTCATCCATGGGCAGCTTTCCTCACTGAAAAACATGTCAGCTCGGCTGTCTCCCCAAGAGGAGATACAAGGGGGAAATGACCATACATTGTTGTTGTTGTTGTTAGGTGCTGTCGAGTCATATCCGACTCATAGCGACCCTCACAGGGTTTTCAAAGGCTGACTGTTTTGGGATTGCCTTGGGAGTGGATTGCCAGGCCCTTCTCCCATTTTTGCAGTGCTGGGAATTGAACTCGGGCTCTCAGAGACTGCAGCACAGCGCTCTACCAACTGAGCCAAATCCCAGCCCGACCATACATACATATATACCGCATATATATTTAAAATGTACATCTAAGAAAGCTGCTAACACTGCCTAATAAAGACCCAAAACACAAATATAAGCTTTAAAAGAAAAAGAAAAGGGTGGGGAGAGGTAGCATTTTTGTTTTGTCCTCCTATGTAATTTTTTTCACTTTTTCCTCCTAAATATGGCATGATCCTAAAGTTATCCTGTAATGGCATTCTGAATCCATTAACTTTAGGTTACCTGCTTCAGTCCAGAAAAGTAAACTGAAGACATTCGCACTGTTTTTTTAAAAAGCATATAGTACACAAGTGTGGAAATCAGAGCAAAGGGGAAGGAAGGGAGGGAACAATGAAGGAAAGAAGGGAAAGAGGGAAGGAGGAAAGGAAGGAAGGAAGGAAGGAAGGAAGGAAGGAAGGAAGGTAGGTAGGAGGGAAGGAAGAAAAGAAGGAAGCGAGGGGTGAAGCTAGTAGCCTTACACATGCCCTAAGGCCTTCTAGACTCTCCTAGGACTAAAGTGAACAAAATTACCCTGAGCTTCCTGGTAGCCAATAGAGAGGGATGAAATAATTATGCAATATAAAGGGCCCATCAGATGAAAACAAATCAGTTTTAAATATACTTTTAAATATTTAAATAAATAAATAAATAAAAATACAGATATTTAGGTATGAGAAATTTCTGCACAGCTCCTCATAGGTAGAAATGGAATGATATAGGGAGCCTGACCCTACCAACATCTCACAGCAGGCAGAGCAACAGTCTAATAGCTACCGCTGAAGACACAATGCCCAGTTGCTGTTCAGTACAAAGCAGTCTACCAGGGACCAAAACCTCATGTACCGGCTCTCACCAGATAAAGGTGGGGCAGTAGAAGGACGGCAGGAAGCCAAGCCTGCAGCCTGCAGCGTCAGATCAGGTAAATACTGAATGGCACAGTGTGACCTTATATGGCCTGACGAGTACTAGAGGGCAGACGCCAAATGCTGGTGATTAAGGCCCAGTCTTTCCCCAGCTGTCAGCAGAGGTAGGGGTGGGGCCGCTCTCAGGCTGAGGGCTGAGAGGCCAGGCCAGGCAGGTCCCGGAATGCTTCTGGGCATAGACGAGGGCAGGCCTCAGACAGGGCACAGAGCCCCCCAGAAGCATGGCAAGGGTGAGGCTTCAGTGAGCTTCTTTCTGCTCGTTTGTTTTTTCAGGTATCCTGGGCAATTTACTGATAGAGAAAATTGCAGTGTAGATTATGAAACAATTAGCTTTTATTCCTGTAACCCTCAAAAGTATCCCGGCGAAGCTGGGCATGTAGCTCAGGGGTAGAGCACTTGCCTAGGACATGGATTCAATCTCCAGCACCCATGCCCTTAACCAAAAAGGGGGAAAAAAAAGGAAAAAAAAAAAAAAAACTTCTGGAGAAGTCCACTGAAAACTGGTGTTTCCCAAGTCAAACCATAAGCCTGTAGAGAAAAGGGGGATGAAATTTTAATAAAACTCTTACTGTATCTATAAAACCCTTTCCAGGTTGCTACATGATAATCATGGAGCAGCAGTCCCCAACCTTTTTGGCACGAGGGACTTGTTTCATGGAAGACAATTTTTCCATCCACCTGGGTTGGGGCAGAGGAAGGCAGGGGTTCAGGATGATTCAAGTGCGTTATGTTTATTGTGTAAACATAGATGAAGTTTGCGCACTTGCCAGCCTCTCGCATTGAGGTAAAGGAGAAAGAGAATAGGCTTTGAAAACTATCTGGACTGGATTCAGATACCAGCTACACCACTTTCAGCTATATAATTTTAAGTAAATTGTACATCAATTCTCCCTTTCCTCATCTGAGTAGATAAATTGTACCTACATTGCAAAGTGGCTTGGAAAAAGAAAGAATAATAGTGGGTATAGACTATCTTGCATATAGTAGAAAATTAGCAAATTGTAGCTATTATTACTAGTGGGGGGGTAATGAGGAGGTGAACCCAGGTCCTTACTGAGCTGCATCCCCCAACCCATGTTTTCACTTTTTGAAACAGTCTCACTAAATTACACAGACTGCCTCTGGCCTCGAACTTGCGATCCCCTTGCCTCCACTTCCTGAGTCATTGGGATTATGGATATCCTGATTTTGGTTTGATAATAGTCCTGTGAGGGCGATAATGTAGGTTTTATAGTAATAATATTTTTACCCTGGTGCTAGATACTTCAGCACGGTCCCTGCTCCTGCAGCAGGAGTGGCACAGGCAGCATGTGTTACCCGGCTCAGCATGGCCACCTATCCCAGAGGGAGTCAGTATTTAGGGCTCCCAACAACCACAGGATCTGACTGAGAGGCCCCCCTGCCCTCCCTACCTTTGTACTGAGCATGGAGCACCTTCGAGGTGGGAGCATAAGCCTGAAAGGATGAGAGGGAAGGGAGCCATGAGGAAAGAGGATGGCAAGCAGACATAAATCATAATCAGCTGCTCTGAAATAGGGGAAAAAAATGAAAATAGTCAATGTGAAAGCAAGCAGACACCCAGGAAAGAACCAAGAAATGCTTTAGCTAAAATTATCTGA
Organism: Pedetes capensis; assembly: GCA_007922755.1. Lineage (NCBI taxonomy): Eukaryota > Metazoa > Chordata > Mammalia > Rodentia > Pedetidae > Pedetes > Pedetes capensis. Next base: position 191,949 of record VMDO01000660.1, on the reverse strand, counting down.
AATCTGGTTGATCAGTTTTATAGATGCCACATATATATATGTAATCTTAAAATAAGTCAGTCATAACTGACTCTCTTCCATGCAACCTAAGACAGTCTCATGAGGTAAAGCTCTTGAGAGGGAATAACTTCTCCAAATTTATAGAACATAAGCAAACTTCAAAAATATCTAGTGCCAAGCTCAGCTGAGCTCCCAGCTAACAGCCAGCTCACCTGCCAGCTACGTGCATAAAGAAGCCATCCTGAGCATCCAGCACCCCCCATAGCCTACAGATGACTGTGAAAATCCATCTATCTGACAGCAACCTCCACAGAGACCTGGAACAGGAACTGCCCAGCCATCCCATGGGACCATAAGGAACAATAATAAATTGGTTTAAGTCACCAAGAGTACAAGGGCTTGTTACACAGCAATACATAACCAGAACAGTGTAGATGTTCGTGACGAACAGATGTTATTCTGTTTCTTTGTATAGGCATCATGCAAATGGTGTGACTTGAGTTACACTGCTGCTGTGACCACTGCAAAATAATCTGAGCATATCACCTTATTTTGGAAACCTTCCTAAAATACAAATATAAAGTGAGAGAATTAGACTAAGTGATCTCTGAGATCACTTCTGGCTCTTAAAAGCATGGCCCCGATGGGACAGTTCTCTGAGCCGTGTAGCTTTCTTACCCTAGCCTCATGTGGGCTAGGGAGTCAGGGTGGGAAAATTATTCTTTTATAGGCTACTTCCCAGCACCCAGTAGGTCTCAAAAGACTGTTGTTTGAATTGAAATGTCACTTTCATGCGTACATCAATTTGTTTTTCTCAGTCAGTTATTTGATCTGAGGTCACTTTCTATGCAAATTAAATAAGGAAGAGGAGTCAAAAACCAGAGAGGCCTGGCCAAGAGCCATGGCACACACCAGCAACTTGGGAGGCTGAGGCAAGAGGCTCACAAGTTCCAGACCAGAGGCCTGAACAATTTAGCAAGACCCTGTCTAAAGAGAAAAAATAAAAAAGGGGGTGCAGCTCAGCAGTGGAGCATTTTCAAACTATGTGTGAAGCCCTGAGTTCAACCTTTCCCTACTGGAAATAAAAAACAACAATAAACAAAAACAAACAAAAAAACCCAGAGAGGCCTAAAGTGAATTTTCAGCATGAATTTATACATGTATTTTTAAAGACCCTTATTTTGTTCTTTCATTCTCCTCTCTACACTGGTGCCAAAATTCCCAAAGTTTTCCAGCCAAAGGTCACATTTAATCAACCTGCCATGCCTTAGGTTGTTCCTCCCAGGGCTGTTGCACAGTTGGAAGCCACAGGTAAGTCTCTTTTATGTAACCTCCTCTCCACAATAAGGACACAGCCTCGCCCGCCTCCACCACATCTGCGGCACATTTTCCCCTCCACTCCCAAAATGAAATAAAAGATTGTGTATTAACCAGACACACTCTGCCCTGTCACAGCAGAGAAGACCCATCAAAGGCCCTGTCACAGGAGGGAGGACCTCAGGGCTAAGAGAAATCGAGCCAGTGAAAGGGCTCTGATGTGGCTCATCACCACTTCTGCACTGATGATTAAACAGCATGCGCCAAGGTGGCCAGGGAGGGAGCATAGGCTTAAGGCTGCTCATGGAAAGTCATCATTATCTATGAAAGTTTCCTATTCTTCCTGCCCTGCTCTCCTTGCTAAACTCCCTTCTCCTGAAAATGCCTTCCTTGTATTGAGGATTAGAAAACCTGGGCTCTCTCCAACGGAAAGTCATCAGAAATGCTTCCTTTGGACAGATTTTCTTCATTGGTTGTGATTTAAAAAACAGCTTTGGGATAATTTAAAACACATATTTTACTGGACATACTGTTCACTTTCAACAGAGAAATCATGCTGCAGATATTCCTCTGTATTCCCAACTTCTGAATGTCCAAGGGGGAAACCTAGCCATTGCCTCATTCATCAGGATAATGACTCCCCCAACACTTTCTGCTTTGGCCACCTGTAATGATAAAAAGCAATGGCAAAGATGGTGACCGCTAGGATTTGAATGTGTCCCCCCAAAAGCATGTGTTGGTCTTTTTGCTTCCTACTCCAGGAGATGTAAGCGGTATGCCATGGGCCCTCAGGCCTGCCACTGCCTCACCTTCCAAGGCTGCCATTATAGACTGATTCCTCTTCTAACTGGTCCCACAGCTAAGTTTGCATTGAGTCTTAACGGAGACTTGGATCTTTACACACAGTTCAGACTGTTAAGAGTTTGGGGACTTAAAATGGGATGGAATGCATTTTGCAGTATGAGATGGCCATGACCTTTGGGGGCCAGGGATAGAGTGTCATGGTATGACTATAAAGTGTCCCAAAAGGTCATGTGCTTTAACCTTTGGTACCCAGCTGCTGTCACTGTTTGTGGAGGCCATGGAATGTTGAAGGTGGGTCTTAGCTCTGTGGAAGTGATGTCTCTGGGGGAAGGCCTTCAGAGATTTTTAACCCAGACCTATGTCTCAGTTTCCCCTCTGCTTCCTGCTCCAGCAGATGTAAGGTCCTGTCACATGGGCCCTCCTGCCTGCCTCTGCTCTGCCAGCACAACTAACATTATGCACTTATTCCTCTAACTATGAGCCCCCAGTAAATATAGCTTCCTCTTAAATTTATTTGGGTTGCTTTTTCTGCCACAGTGATGGCAGCTACTAATACACTGTCCAATACGGTTCTTTTACACTGTTTGGACATTGCTGTCCAGGCCTATTAGACAAACAGAGGTCATTATGAAGACATTAGGTTTGATAGGCCTTTTGGAAGGCCACTTTCCAATCCTGGTGCCATCAATTGCTTTCTGTTTCATTTTGGGCCTCCTCTTCCAATATACTATGCCTCATTTTTGCAAATGTCATATGAAAATAATATTAAGTACCTAATAGAGTTGTTACATAGTTTAAATGATATAATCTAGTTACTCACCAAGCATAGTGTGCACAGCCAATGTTCTGATAGAAAACAACATCCAAAATATGATTTTTTTTCTCCTTTATTATGAAATATGATATAAAGAAAAGTATGTAGCCAGGTGTGGAGGCACACACTTGTAATTGCAGTGACTAGTGAGGCAGAGCCAGGAAGATCAAAAGTTTGAGGAAGCAGCCTGTGTAATTTAAGGAGACCCTATCTCAAGATGTAACATAAAAGATGGGGGCTGAGGTGCAGCTCAGTAGTAGAACACTTGCTAAGTAAGCAGAAGGCCCTGGGTTCAACCCCTGAGTACTGGGAAGAAAATGTGCACAGACTTCTACTTCAGGTTTTCCTTGCATTTGAATGAATTTGGTACTTATGAATGTAGTGTTTGTTCACAAAGTAAACTGCTAATAAACAAAAACAGAGTTACAATGGAATTTGTAAAATGGGAGAGGTGGCGAGTGCCTATAATCCCAGTGACTCGGGAGGCGGAGGCAGGAGGATTGCAAGTTCGAGACCAGAGGCAGTCTGCATAACTTAGCGAGACCCTGTCTCAACAAAGCAAAAAATGGGCTGGAGGTGCAGCTCAGTGGTCCAGCACTTGCAGAGTATGCAAACGTAAGGCCCTAGGTTCAACCCCCAGTACCACTAAATACATAAATAAATAAATAAATAAATAAATAAATATAAAAATGGAATTTATAAAACATAGGCCCACATAAAGTTATTAGCTGTTTTTGTTCTTAGCAGCTTTGTTTATAAAAGTCCTCAAACTGGGAGCAATTCAGCTGTCCATCAAGAGGTTACTAAAACATTTAACAATATAGATCTCAAAAACATCACAGAAAGGTGGTGTGTGGTTGTATTGAGATCATTTATAGAACAGGCAAACAAAGGTCTTGTTGTAACAGAAACTAGATCATTGATTACTTGGGACATGGAGGGGTGGGGAGATTGAGGGCAAAAGAGTACATTTTGCAGTAATAGAAATGTTCTTTCTCTTGAACTTGGTAGTGGTTACATGGCTGTATCTCTGTCAAAAGCTATCAAACCAGAAATGGTATGCACTTTAACATTTAGAAATTAATTTTAAAAATGTTTTTCCTGCTGCTAGGGATTGAATACAGCCTCAGGCATGCCAGGCAAGTCCCCCACCACTGAAGTATGTACCCTCAGCTCACTGGATCAATTCAATTGTAAAGAAAATAAGGAAATCACATCAGAATTTAATGTCTTTAATTTTCTTTAGACTTAGAGGTTTTTTTTTTTTTTTTAAGTATCAAACTTTGATAGAAATTTCAGCAATTGCTTCATTTTGGATTCTGAATAGTTTTCTTCAAAGTTATGTACATGAAGTTGATTATTTTAAAAGAAAAATACAGTGTAGAAGAGGTTAACTTTATAAAAGCATTTTTACACATATCCTTGTCTCTGTAGATTTTCCAGAAAAATGAGTTAGTCAATGTTTACCTAATGTTAATAAAAGACTTTTAAAAACTGTTATTTTAAATTTTATGTATTTCTACTTACCTGAATTGTTTGAATTCCATTTAATAAGTGTAATTTATGAAAGATGGGAATAACTTTAAAATGAATTAGAAGAAAATTATGTTTAAAAATATGTTTAAAAATATGTTACAAAAAAAAGCATATGTGAAAAATTTAATCTCCAGTGCAGCACTGTTGAAAGGTAGGACCACACTGGAGATGTTTAGGTCATGAGGACAGCACCCTTATAAATGGATTATCACCAATCATGAAAGGCTTTGAAACTTCAAGTTTGATCTCTTTTCCTCTTACCTATGCAATGCCTTCTGCCACAGGATGACTCAGCCACATGCAGGCCCCCTTAGCCTTGGGCTTCCCAGCTTCTAGAACTGTAAGAAACAAATCTCTGGTCTTTATAAATTACCCATCCCCAGATATTCCATTATAGCAACACCAAACAGACTAAGACAGTGACCCAGTAGATGGTTTATTCCCTGACACTTTCCTCTTGTACTCAGTTATTTTTCTACTAGCATAGCAGGTAAGGACCCATCTTTGAAGTCTGGTAAATTATTGGGTTGTTCACTGAAATGTCCTCGGTTTTCCTATCTGGAACATAGGGATAACAGTAGTAGCCCTGTTGTATGCCCACAGCCTGGTACATAGGTACATATGTTCATTCCCCAGAATAAAGACCACAGCCTGGTACATAGGTACATATGTTCATTCCCCAGAAGAATAAAGACCCCACCCCAATACACACACACAATTCACTGGTAGGTGATAAGCTTTCTTTTCAACACTAAGTACTGGAAATCTTTGAATCTACACATTCTGAATGGTTGCTTTTGAGACAGAAGGGACTGGAGATCATGGTCACCTACCATTATGTTAGAAGAGAGAAGTACCTCACCCTGTGTCAAGACAGGTTTTCTTGAAAGAATTAGATCTTCTCTCTTCACACACTGTATTGTGATTACTGGTATTGAAGCCTATGTTCATACCAGGGTATGATTTGCTGAGTAGGACCATTTTGTCTACAGATTTAATATTCTCAGTATCTAGCAATGTTGAGGATATAGCAAAACTCAGTTTTCCATATAAAAATGAAAGAAAGAAGAGAAAGATGCAGTGATGAAATTTAATATCAGAGTTATTTCCAGTATACCCATTTTTGCCTTCCATTAACAGAGAGAACAAAATTTTAATTTTATATTAGAGAAAATTGAAAGCTAGGAGGTCTGATCAAGAGATGAAAACACAGAAATAGAGAAAATAATGAAATGTAACCTGATTCTCAAGAGCATGGAGGTTAACATCATGATTTTTTAAAAGTTACCATTTTATCATATGTAAAGCCTTAGAGACTGAATTCCATCAATAAATATTAAATTCTGACTGCATGATAGTGTTTCATTTTTGAACTTTCCATTATACTAATAAACTTTAAAACCAAAATAGAAAGGTCACACACAAGACAAATAAAATGCTAAGTTAGAAAAAGACTTAGCACCCCTCTGTACCGATGATTCTCAGACTGCAATCTTGAGAACTTGGGAGTCCCCAGGAGCCTTTCACTGAGTCTTCAGAATCAAAACCATCTTCATAATGATGCTAAGATATTATTATTATTTGCCTTTTCCACTTATTTTTTTCACTGGTGTGTGGTGGATTTTTCCCAAGTTCATATAAGATATGATATCATAGCAGACAATGCAGAAGCAGATATGACAGGGCAACTAGCAGAAAAGTACTGCTTCTGGTAGTGGCAAACAGCCAGAGCAAGACTTGGGGGGAAGCAGACCCCAGTGTTGGATGGTAGATACTGAAAGTCAAGATGTCCTTCAGACATTTGGAGATGCAGAACTTCAGTGGAGGTGAGTGGTCAGAAGCAGTGGTGTGGATTCTAAGGTTAGCCCTCTGTAGTGGCAGACAGAGTCCCAAACATGAACATGTCCCCCAAGTAAGTGAAGGTACAACATGGAGCTGTTCAAACAAGAACCTGCAGTGGGGGCTTCACATTTTTGAGGAGGAGGTGTTGGGAAAGAGCCACTCATGGACTAGAGTAATACAAGGCCCTGAAAAGTATCTCCGCATGAAAAAGCCAATGGAGGGGTGGGAAGATAGAAGGAAGGACAAAAGAGAAAAAAGAAAACCAGAAGAAACAGCTTCAAGGAGGACTGACTAGCCAACAATATCCAAGCTACAGAAAAGACAAAAATGATGAATTCTGAGAAGCTAATGGATTTGACACCTACAGCCGTACCACTATGGTGTCCAATCCCATCAGATCTAGGAAGCTAAGCAGGGTCAGGCCTGGTTAGTACTTGGATGGGAGAGGGCCTGAGAACACCAGGTGCTGTAGGCTTAGGAGAAGGACCTGGCAACCCACTCCCAAAAAATCATCAGCCATTGAAAACCCTATGAATAGCAGAGAACCAGTAACAATACTGCTTTACATGTTGTACAGAGGGTCGCTATGAGTTGGACACCAACTCAATGGGACCTAACAATAGCAACAACAATGGATTTGACAAGAATTGGGTCGCTTTCAACATTAAAGGAAAATTTTTAGAAGAGTGGTAGGGTCAAAAGAACACAAGAAAACTACATGAAAAAAAAATCTGAAAACAAAAGGGAAGAAATAGGAAGGATAAAAGAAAGAAAATCCAGCCATAACTTTTCTGTGTTTTTTGAGACAGGGTCCCACTGTATAGCCCAGGCAGTCCTAGAACTTGCTGTGTAGCCCAGCTTGGCCTCAAACTTGCATAGACCCTCCTGCCTCAGCCTCCCCAATACTGGGATTACAGGCATGCACCACTACACCTGGCTTGAATGTTTAATATTTAAGTTAATACCATTATATATGGACATGAGGGATATTCCCAAGGGCCTCAGAGCTACTGACAGTGCTAAAGGCAAGGAGAAGGACTGTGGGTACCAAGACTCACACTCTCACCTTCACACTGACCTGTTCATAAGACTTTTTTCCAGTTCGTCAAAATGGAATCCTAGCCAGGCATGGTGGCATGTACCTGTAACTCCAGGCTGAGGCAGAAGGATTACAAATTCTAGGCCAGCCTGGATTATAATAGCAAAGTTGTCTCAAAAACAAAAAAGAAAAAGAAGAGAAAAAACAGTCCCACAAACAAAAGGAATCTTAAGGAATACTGTAACTCAAAGATTACAAAATATTGGGATGATGGAAAGGTTAAAAGATCTATTCTGGTCAGATACCATTTATAAAAAAAAAATTAGATTTGAATTGATCTCTTCTTCCTATCAGGTACAAATAATAAAAACTCCAAATAGGCTTGGCAAAGCCTGCAATCCCAGCGACTCAAGGGATGGAGGCAGGAAGATCACAAGTTTGAAGGCAGAGGCAGCCTGCTTAATTTAGTGAGACCCTATCTGAAGATAAAAAATTTTAAAAAGGAGCTGGAGGTGGGATTGCAGCTCAGTGATAGAGTGCTTGCAAAGTCTGTGCAAGGGCCTGGGTTCAAACCCCCATACTGGAGGGGAAAAAATCCAAATAGCAAAATTTCATGTAGGAAAATGAATTGCTATGACAACCACAATTCAGCCTCCACAGAAAATATAAATAGGAACCAGAATGAGAAAATTACAGGGAAATGTGACTTTCTCTGATTTGGAAACAATTTCGACTACCATTCTTTAGTGTTTTGCTTATTTGGCTCTGAAATGAGAACATGAAAATATTCCTGCACTTCAATAGCTTCTTTGTATTACAAATTAAAATTGGCTGACCATCATTTATTGAAATGAAACTGGAAACCAAGACCATCTAATGACTTACTCCTCTATGAGACTTCTATTTTTTTCACTGTTAACGTCTAACATTTAAAGGATCACACATCATTAAAGAACAGACTGCATTAATGCATTATATTTCAGGTCAAATAATAAAAGCACCTAGTAAGGAATATAAAGTCGCTACGTCTTTATCTGCAGATTATAAAGCTTCAAATCAGTTGTCAAGGAGCCACGTTTCTACCTCTCTCTAGCCTTTTCCCTTAACTACAAGAATTCCTGATTCCTGCTACGAGGTTTGCTGTCGATTTAGATAATGAAGCAGGATATGATAGCCCCGCCTTCTCTTGGGATAACCTAGGCACTCCAGAACCCAGTCTTCTAAATGCAGAACAGTCAGACCTGCAGACCCAGGCAACTATCCAATGATTTGATCTTATACACAGTGGGTTTGTCTTAAGATAATTTTACTGCAAAGCAACTAAGTGGTTTGCATGTATTTCTTCAATTAGCCAAGTTTTCCAACACTGCCCAGGGCCTTTTTAGAGCTTTGCCTCCTACCTGCCCTGCACACTCACTTGCTCAGTATAGTGTCCTCAAATCCCTTGTCATAGCCTCATGCCCAGTTTTTTCTCTCTGCTCTAGTTTACACCTCATCTGAGCCCCATACAAGCTCTGGCCTAGATGCCGTCATGTAATCTCCTGTGGATCTGTACTCTGGAGATCAAAGGCCAAGCCAGTCCTAGCCTTCTCTGAAATCTATCACCACCTCCAGACATCCCAATCTGTTGGCACTCCAAGCAACTTCCTTGCCAGGTAGAGTGGTTTGGACATGGACCAGTTCTGACTACAGGTATTCTCCAACAGAACTGGCTTCTTTCTGGGCTACCCAGGTTCAACAACTTCTCAAACAGATGGAAAGTGATTCATAACTAATATAATCACACACAGGGGTCCTCTTGATCCTTCTGTCAAAATAGAAGGCATATCAAACTAATTAAAGTCTTCCAGTCACACCATGATAACTTAATTACAAACTAGAACACTAACGTCACATATTCTGAGTATATTTTGTTAAATTCTCCATAAGTAAACTGATACAACTTGTAATCATTAGCAAGTACAAATGTCAAAACACTTTAGGCACCTGAATTAAATTCAAGTTCTACATATCCAAGATCTTTATTTTGAGAAACTCCAAGTCTTCATATAGGATCCTCGAAGCACAGGGCATCCTGGGACAACTTTAACCATCTGTAATACCTGAAGGCCTGAGCTGTCTTTTTAAAAAACAATTAGCTATTAAATATACAGTGTAAATGCTGCCCAGATTTATAAAAGCAAGCTTGGCTGGAGGGTTCACAACACCACTTTGGAAGAGCATTTATCAGGAAAATGGCATTAACATGGTCTTGTGATCCTTATTTATACTACAGAAAGCAACACCAGATATGAATATAAACCCTCAGAGTTGCCTGGTCAATATGCCACGCTATCCAAAGAGTAAAGAGAGAAAACATGGAGACAGGAGAAACTGAAGGGTACAAAGCTTCATACCAATGGTCTTTCTGTAAGATCTTCTTCAGATAGGCCCAACGAACACACACATATACACAAGCAAGTATTAGACTTTCTAGTGACAGCACTAACTCTCAGAGTCTAATATGCTTTTGTCTTTGCTACACAGAAGAATATGTGCTAAATACTACCTTTGAAAAACATCAAGATCCTCATTGTTGAAGGCATCCTGGTTTCCTTGCCTTGCTACTTTTCTCCCTCCTCCTCCACCCCCAAACTCCTATCCTCCCACTGAACAAGGTATAAGACGATAACACACATGAGGAAAAAAAGGTGCAAAAAGTTCTGGCATTGCTGTCAATCTGTTTCACCTCTCCTGTTCCCCTGATGCCCCAGTCCCAGCTGGGAGCAGCGATCCCTCTTAGGGAAGATTTCTTCTTCTGGACACACGACCTACGTCAGTGGAACTTCATGAGATCCAGTGTCTTTTTTCAAAGAATCTAAGAAGTTGGACATTGCACAACCAGCTAGTAAGTTTCTCACTTGAGCTTCAAATTCAGGCTCTTCTAAACAAATAGTCCCTTACTCTTTCCTCTAGCACCTTCTGTTTTACTTTTGTAGGTAAACCTTACGTGTAAATGCCGTGCAAAATCTGAATAAAGGCCAGACTGCATAAAGACTTTTACATGGCAGGATGAAGGGAAAAACACAGACATTTACAAATGAAGATTTACTATAATTCCATGATGGTAAATTGTATTAAAGTAAAAATAATAGATAGTTTACTGTCTTATTATAAAATAATAAAGTTCTTTACCAGGTACACTAAATTGCTGTGTGCAGCAGTAGCAGCACCACTAACATAATAATTAGTCTTGCTATTATAGTCTGTATATGTTGTTTTAGAAGTAACAGCTAACACACGTTCTTTGGGTTTTTAAAAACCAGATGCCCAGCATTCCTAATGAGCACAATAGAAATTTTAATTTTCAAGGAAAATGTCAGTGCCAAAGCAATAAACGTTTTAAATGTTCCTCCCACAGAATGCTGATTCTACATACCATGGCCAAGTGTACACATGTTATCATTAGCAGGTTCACTGGCACACAATGAGCCAGATGTGTAAAGACTCCAAATGGCTGATTTAATAATCAAGCTCTCCAAATACTGTGTATCCTGGAAGGACTGAATCAAATGCACTAAACAGCATCTGGGAGTGACAAGGGCCTGTGGAGGTCACATAGTCCAACTACCCATTCAGTGCATGAATCTCTTTATAAGATCCCTGCCACAAAATCCCCCAGATGCATGCCAGTGTGATGCCAGTCACATGGGTGCCCTGACCAACAGCTCACTACATCCCAGCAGGCCATGTCCCATCTTTGGACAACTCTGACTGTGTCATGACTAGTTGTAACTGTCAGAATAAACAAATCAGTGATTGGTCTGAAGACATGGATATGTGTTTATTTTCCTCAGTAACACAAATAAACAAGAGTGTCTGCAATCAAGTACGTTTAAAGGGGGCACACCATAATTTGTGACACAGTTGTTTAGACTGGTTGAAGCAGATCAGATCACAAAGCCAGCAAGGAAACAATATATAAGCCATATAAATAGGCTCACATTTTGCATCTACATTGTGCAGTGATTCTTTTTCCTCTTAAGTAAATTTGCCACCAACCTGAAATAAAAATTCAGATGACTGATTCAGAACTGACAGGTAAATGAGCATTTTGAGCTGAGTGCACTGTATTTCAGAGCCACTGGACGTTATTGGGTTCTCTTCTGACCAGCTGGCCTAGAGAGGGGTATATGCAGCACTGAGCTAAAACTGAGCATTGGAAAAAGTTACTGAACAATTCAGATGATTTGTGAAATTCTCTGAAATGGTGCAACTTGAAGGAGAACTAGCTATGAGGTGTGAGGGTACAGGCCCATAATTCCAGCTAGTCAGGAGCCTGAGGGAGGAGGATTATGAGTTCAAGGCCAGAGACTGCCTGTACAATTTAGCAAGTCCAAGTCTCAAAATAAGAAGTAAAAAATGGGCTAGGGTAGAACACTTGCAAAGTATGTGTAAGGCCCTGGATTCAACCCCCAAGTACTGAAAAAGAAAATGAAGAACTAGCTTTCTACATAGGAAATATAGATGGGAATGTTAAAAAGTGATGCCTCATCCATACTATAGACTGTCCAGGTAACAAACTGACAATCACACAAATCAAAATAAGCATATTTAGGAAGGCCATTTTCTCAGCCCCTCAATGAACACCCTTTCATCTTTCATATTTTTGTTTGTTTTTGTGTGTGTGTCTTTTTGTCAGAGGGAAGGGTTTTCCCTCAAACAGTGGAACAGTTTTCGCATTTGTAATCTAAGTAAATAACCTAAATATATCTTCTCTCCATGTACATACTCAACATTACAACTTGTATTCTCCAAGTTTAATGAACACTGGAGTTAGACTGTTTCCCATTAAAAAGAGAAGGAGAGTAGGGCAGAAATTCAATAAGTGCTCAAGTAAAATATAGCCATCCTAACATCTGTGTTATATTAGAGAAGACACAAGACAAAACATTGACTCTTGAGGTTAAAACTAAATTTCCTGCTGCAGTGCTGAAAGAGCTTGAGAGTCTAGATCAAAAAAGCAACAAAGAAAATAGAACCAAAAATGTCTTAAAGCATGTTTCAAAAGCTATTAAATACCAACACTTCATTATTTCTTTGAGGCACCAACTTAGTCACCAATTACTCAACAAAAGTCAATAAAAATTCTGCACTGAGCTCAAGGCCTTTTCCAAGTTAGGAAAGACACACCTGAGGTCTGTGTGTCATAGGAGGTGTGAAAGCACCACCTCTGATTCTCATCTTTCTGTAGGATGTTGTTGAATTTCCACATCTTCCTCTCTAATATATTCTTACATCATACTTAAATTTCAAAGGGTATTATGTCAGTCTCCTTTTGGAATCAATTGGTCTTTAATTTTATAATACACACTATAGGAAGAAAACCCAAGCCATCAATAGATCAAAGGTCAACAAGTAAGACAGATCACAGCAGCAAAAACTAAAGAGCATGAGGCCAGAACCAGGAGCCAGGAAATTGTCCTTAAGTCTACAGTTACAAGCCTACAACCTCTACTTTATCAAGCCTTCAAGGACAAAATGCTTATCTACAATGTGGCTATGTGGGGGCTCCTCCAAAATGCTGCCATTGATCAAAATACACACACACACACACACACACACACACACACACACACACACACTACTGAGGATAGTGCTTTTTGTTCATTGCTATATTCCAAATGTTTAGAACACAGGTGTATAGCCAATACTTAGTATTATTGTCTAAAGTCTACCACCCCACCAGTTTGCCCATTCTACTGTCTAAAGTTTAACTGATGTTATTTTTTCCTTTTATAGACTGACTTTCCCTTACTTCTCCTATCAATATAAGTACCTCTCTTCCTACCTTCAATTGCCTATGTAAAGCCTTCCTTTTCTGGAATCTTTTCTACATTATCTCTGCTCTATTTACCATTGGTATGTATGCACTTAGTCAACAAATGAAAAAAAATGCCTTAGCTTCTGTTTTTGCCAACTCTGTAAATGTGAAGTCATGCATGCATACAACTAAACTTTCAGTTCTTTGTCTCATGATAAATTTTGGTTTTGATATCTTTAAAAATATTACACTGTCATTTAAGTAAGTGGCACAGTATGAATGTGTAGTTACTCCTCTTACAGATTATAAAACAAAATGAAAGAAGTATAGCATATGAAAGACATTCCTAGTCTTGGAGGATCTATAGTCCTAGGAATTTTTGAATGTCTCATGCCTTTAAGAGATGCATCTTATGAAGAGAAGAAGAATATCATATAGTTCCTTGGTTGTAGGGAAAAGCTCATTAACCTTCTTTGGTAAGAAACTCAAATCCATTGTTATGGGTTGAATTGTGCCCCCTAAGAAAAATATTCATAGGATTTTCAATGGCTGATTGGTTTTTGGGAATGCCAGGTCTTCCTCCCAAGCCTACAGCACCTGGTGTTCCCAGGTGGTCTCCTATTCAAGTACTAACCAGGCCCAACCCTGCTTAGCTTCCAATAGCTGATGGGATCGGACACCACAGTGGTACGGATGCAGGCATGAACAAGGGAGACAGGAGAAGAATTGATGCTTTTGAATTATGGCACTAGAGACAAATATTAAATATACCATCGACTGCCCAAGGAACCAACAGATCTGCTCTAGGAGAAGTGCAACCCAAGTGCTCTTCTCGGGTTGGAAGCAAGTATGGCTACATTGCACTTTACACAGTTTGGACATGTAGTCAGGAGGGACCAATTCCTGGAGAAGGACATTCTATTTGGGAGAGTGGTAGGTCAACAACAAAAAAAAGGAAAACCCTCTACTAGATAGATTGACACAATGTCTGCCAACAATGAGCTTAAACATAAATAAGATCATATGCCTAGCACAGAATCGGGGAGTGTTTCATCTGCTGTACATAGGGTTGCTATGAGTCGGACCAAACTCAACGGCACCTAACAACAACAAGAAAAATATGTTGAAGTCCTAAGCCCCAGTACCTCAGAATGTGACCCTTTTTTTTAGCAAATAAGACCTTTACAGAAATAATCAAATTAGAATAAAGTCATTAGGACCCTGATCCAATATGACTGATGTCCTAAGTGAAAGGGGAAATCTGGACATGGAAACCCGCATGCACACACATGGAAGAGGATATGAAAACACACAGGGAAAATGTCACATGAAGACACTATGGAGCCAAGGAATGCCTGTAGCTACAGGAAACTAGGAAAGAGGCACAAAACAGATCATCCCGGAAAGCCTTGAGGGAGCATGGCCCTGTGACACTTGGACTTCAGATTTCTAGTCTCCAGAACTGTATGACAATGTATTTCTGTTTTTTTAAAGCCACCTAGTTTGTGTTTCATTGTTACAGCTGCCCTAAGAAACTAATGTACTCATTATCTGAGTGCGACAGATTGAGTTGAGTCCTGGTTAGGTATCTATGGAGAGTGCCAAAAGAACATATACACATCTTGGGACAAAAACTTTCCATTTTGCTGTTTTAAGAGTGTCATATGATTGTTCTGCTAACTCCTGTCTCATGTGCAGACTGAGACACATGTGTAAACTGTTCCAACATCATAGCAGAAGAATCAGGACTTTTTGCTGCACAAGGTCTCCCAGATCTTCCCTTGTGCACATCACACACAGTACTGTGAATCTCAAACTTATCACAAATGCATGTAATTTTTAGAAGGTTGGAGATCTGTTGCACAATCAGCCTCCATTGTCATACTTCCACAACATTCTTAAATTGCAAACACCACTTCAAAATGATCTTCTACTCCTCAAACAACTGCCATGCTTCTGCCATTTTTGTTGATGTCCTGCCTGTTGTGTGGTGGCCCGTGCCTTCATTTGATTAACACCATACTACATGTTGTTGGCCTGTAGCCCTACCACTGTGGCATCTGATCCTGTCAGATCATGGAAGATAAGCAGGGTCAGGCCTGGTAAATACTTGGATAGAAGACCTCCTGGGAACACCAGGGTCTGTAGGCTTAGGAGAAAGACCCAGCAACCCACTCCCAAAAAAACAATCAGCCATTGAAAACTCTATGAACAGCAGAGAAGCACTAACAGTACTGTTTTGCTTGTTGTACAGAGGGTCACTATGAGTCAGATACTGACTTGACAGCACCTAACACCACCACCACCACCACAATGTTTTAGGCTGGGATTTAGCTCAGTTGGAGAGCACCTGCTCTGTACTCTTTGAGGACCCAGGTTCAATCCCCAGCACTGCATAAACGGGAAAAGGATGTGGCAGCCCACTCCTGAAAACAATCCCAAAACAATCAGCCATTGAAAACCCTCTGAAGGTCACTGTGAGTCAGATGTGACTCTAGTGCACCTAAAAATAACACACATGGCTACCATAATTCAATTCAACTTTGAAAAGTAATACACAGATAACATCTCTTTTTGGGCT
Organism: Pedetes capensis; assembly: GCA_007922755.1. Taxonomy (NCBI): domain Eukaryota; kingdom Metazoa; phylum Chordata; class Mammalia; order Rodentia; family Pedetidae; genus Pedetes; species Pedetes capensis. The sequence goes on along the minus strand of VMDO01000660.1, from coordinate 176,213 downwards.
GGGGCTCAGTTGGTAGAGTGCCACTCTGCACTCTCTGAGGACCCAGGTTTGATCCCCAGCACCACAAAAATGGGAGAAGGATGTGACAATCCACTCCCAGAGCAATCTCGAAACAATCAATCATGAAAGCCCTATGAGGGTCACTACAAGGTGGACATGACTCAATGGCATCCAACAACAAAATGTGTTTACATTTTTAGCATTTGTAGGATATTTTGAAATTATTCAGGTTGCTACAATTTCCATGAAACTAAAGTTCTTAAACCAATTGTCTTATTTCTGGAATGACTTGATAACTTTTATATTATAATCATTTAACTGATAAAATACATCATGGGAGATAAGAGAATTGTCTTTCCCTTATATCCCAAGAGACCATCACTCAATGCCCTTATATCTTCTCCAGGCAAATTGGCTTGCAAAGTTGTAAGTCTAAAAACTTCCTACACTATTAACTGGCAAGTTTATTTTTGCACTGGATTTACATGAGGAGAGAAAATTTAGAAAATTATTTAAATTTTCTAAATAAAAATAAATTCAATCTAACTGGTTCAAAATGTCAGCTTTGAGCTACCTAGACCACCTCTCTACAGTCCCCAACTATCTGGGTCAATATACAATTAACTTTTTGGGTTTGGCAACATGGCCCAAACTATATTGTAGAGAGGAAAAAAAATAAGAGATACTCCTTTAAAGATTATGCTTCATGTGTAAGTTCAACTCAGTTCCCTTGCAGTCCTGGAGACTCAGGTTATTGGATCTTTCCTAGTTATGAGGACAAGGACTGAGTCCTATCTGGACATGGAGGACTTTTAATTTCTTCTCTCCTACTGTGCCTTCAAATCCAATGACATCTGCCCACTCTCATTTTTTCCTTGAGCTACATGTCAAGAACTCATTTTTTTCCCATTACTGCAATGTGCACAGGTCTAAAAAAGAATAATTAAAGTTTAATCATGCCTGTCAGATACTGGATATTATCCAGCAAGTGAAGAATCACAATTAGTAAGTCAGATACACGATTTACTAATACTGAAAATTCAATAATACTTCTAACATCTATTGAGCAGTTTTACTGAAGTGCCAGATGTTTCCCATGCATTATCTCTAATTATATATTTTTTTAAAAAAACTATGCAAGGAAAATGTTATCTTCTGTTTTATTAAATGAAAAATGAAGTTCAAAAAGGTCAAGTTGCAGAATTAGGGTTTAAAACCAGAACCTCCTGGCTGCAAACTAAGCCACAGAACAGCTAGCATTATAAAGAGCCAGGTCCCAGGACTTTCCAGAGCTTTATTTGTGTTATCTTTACATTTCAGAACAGATTGGTATTGCTGTGATCCTGGGTCAAATATGATAGGACAAGAGCTCAGAAAGGATAACAGACTTGCCCAAGATCTCACAGCTAGTAAGCTATGGAACTAAAGTCAAATTCCAAAGTCTTTCAATAATAAAAATAACTTCCTTGCACTGAGAATTCTTCTTACCTACTTAGAACCATTATAAGGGACCCTAGGGATAGTCTTCTCATTTTCCACATGGCGAAGGTGAAGTTAAGAGGGATTATGTGTTAGCTTTCTATCACTGTGACAATAAACCTGGGGAAAACAACTTCGAGAAGGAAAGATTTATTTTGGCTCACAGTTTCAGAGGTTCGTGGTTGTTTGGTTCTGTTATTTCTGGGCCTGTGGTAAGCAGAGCATGATGGCAGAGAGAGCATGGTAGAGCAGAGCTGCTCACCTTATGGTGGCCAGGAAGCTGAGAGACAGAGGGGAAAGGCAAAGGGTTCTTATACACTCCTCAAGGGCACAAACCCACTAACCTACTTCCTCCATCTAAGCTCCACCTCCTGAGGTTTTCACCACCTTCCTATACTGCCCTCAACCAGGACCAAGACTTTGGGGGACATTCCAGATCCAAAATGTAACAGATGAGTTAACTGTTTGTGTCACAAAGTTATCTGGAATGCAGAGCTAGGTCTGAGGATTGCAAGCCCACATGATTGCCACTGCACCAGGCTGCCTTGTCCAGGCCATATTAATAATTAAGCCAGTGTCTCTCAGAACACTACCCTCACTTTCAAAAGCCTATGAAAGCAAAGGAGAGCATTTGAGATAGCATTGAAAAACAACTTGATGACACACTACCAGGAAAAAAAGATATGATCCTAGAGTAGCAAAGGCCAAGTTCACGTCATCAACACACAGAGCAATAAGATTTCTCTATTTTCCAAATAATTATGTTCTTAATCTGATTTACTCATGTTGAAATTAATTAGTTAATATGAATGGAAACCCCAGCAGGAGGAAGGATGGACACATTGCAATGAATGAGCTAGGTAGCAAGCAAGAGAGACTGATGCAGGGAATTTTTTTTTTATTCATTTAAGTTCATTTTCAGAGACCTATCCCTCCCTGTAGCCCCTATACACTGCTTTCAGTGACAGAATTCCCCTGCCTATAACTCAAATGTTGGTTTGGCAAGAAGAGAAAAGGAGGTTCCTTTTGAATTCAGACTGTTACCCTATGATTAACTTTTCTACCTTGCAGGAAAAGCTAGGTTCCCTTTGCCAAAAAGACAAAGTAAAGAATAAGTTCACAAGACAATACTATAAAGTGTTATAAAAGGCTTCCACCTATGTACTGTCGTTTGATCTTCACATCAGCCATAGGAAGTAGACGAAGTCTATATATAATCTTCATTTTACTGACAGTAAAACTAAAATCTGATTAAGTGATTTTTTAAAGAACATACAGCCAGTAAAACATAGGCTGGAATCCAGCCAGCCATCCTATTGCTAAATCTCAGGTTCTTTCCACAACAGCACATGTTCTAAACTCCTTGAGAAGTATCTACTGTCATTTTTAGTACTTAGGGAACCAGTTTTAATCATGTGCCATCCCTATAAACACCAGCCTTTCCTTCCCATCCTCACTGAGGGTGGGCTTCTCAGTCCCTTTTATTTCCATCCAAGCCCTCCCAAAAATATAATCCACAGTTCATCCAGGCTTGAGTAACCAGTGGCCCTTAACTTTTAGAGCCTCACAATAACTACAATTGCTATACTACTGCAACATCAGACAGATAGTGGTTCTGATAATAATGATAGTAAGAGTTTATTAAGTTCTGATTAGATGCCAGATACTTTATATATTTAATCCTCTCCAAAACCTAATAATAAAGACTTTCCACGTTTCCTAAATACAAAAATCTCTGAAAAGCCAAATTTCATTCCCTAAGTATACAGAAAACTCTTTTGGTAGCAAAACCTGGCTTGAACTAACATAATTTTTTAAAATAATCTTGACTTATTCACTTAATGTGAACATTCACACATTTTTGCTGCCACATAGGTCAATGTGTTTGATTAGGGAATATTGCCCCACACTCTATGAGGATATAACATATGAAGTACTATGCTATATAGGCCTTTTTTTCTTTCTAGAATCAAAATTTCCTGAATTCTAAAACACATCTGACCACAAGGATTTCAAACATCCTCACTTTTCAGATGAGGAAAATGAGGTTCAGAAGGAATACAATTTTATTCCATACTCCTCTAGGCCATCAGAGCCCTTTGCTGATGTATTCGTCAACACTTGTTTTGGATTGAATTTTATCCTCCCAAAATACATAATTTAAAACTACACCACATGTGACTGTTTGGGGAGAGAGCCTTTAAAGAGGTAATTAAAGTTAAATGGGGTCATAAGAAGTGACACCTAACCCAATAGGGATTGTATCCTAATAAAAGAAGAGACACCAAAGTTCTCTGTCCATACAAGCACAGAGAAAAAGCCATGCGAAGACACAATGAGAAGGTGGCCACCTAGAGGCCAGGAAACCCTCTCACCAGAAACCAGCCCTAGGATATTGATCTTGGATATCCTAAACTGTGAGAAAACGGCTATGGTTTAAACCATGTAGCTTTTTTTTTTTTTTAATGGAAGCCCAAGCAAAGTAATATAAAATTCAATTTTCTTAAATTGAAAAAAGTATAGTTATTACATCTGCATATAAACTAATACTTGCATTGAAGTGCATCATTTCAATGCAAGCTGAGAGAGCTGAGCTTCTGTTAATCACCTCTTGTTGCCCAGTCCAGTCTTTAGTGAGAAAAATTCGGTAATATTGCTAACAATAATGACTTACTACATATCAGGCAGGCACTGTTCTAAGTGTTTTACATATGTTAACATGTTCAAACTTCATAACAACCCATTGAGATGGGCACTCTTACTTCCAATTTATGTATGATGCTCCTGAACACAGAGAGGTTAAATATACTGTCTAGGTAGTAAAAATGGCAGAGCGAGCATCTGAATCCCAACAGATATCAAGCAGGCAAAAATCATTTTCTTCATATTCTTTATAGGGAGGGGTATAGACAGAATGCAAATAAATAAATAAATAAATAAAACAGTAAGCTAGAAGTTTTACTATTTAAATCTATGGTAATGAATGAAGACTGAGCATTTAATGGCTCCACTATACTGTGTTAAAATGATCAGAATGCCAAGGCTGGTGCCTGAAAGGCAAAAGTGAAGAGAAATTTTAGGATAAATATACCAAATAATAAACCCCAAAGAAATCAAAATAATGCCTATAAATGAGCATACTTGTTTAAAAATATATAAAAACTTCTAAGTATGATGGATTTAATAAGGACCAGATTTAACCTCCTTCTTGAATGAATTAAAAAAAAAACAAGACTACATATATGAAACAATGGTTATCAAGACTCTGGATATCAAATGATGAAGAACAGTGATTCCCAAAAGATGAGAAACAAATAAAGTGAGCCCCACCATTTATGCATCTTACTGACTTGAGAGAATTTATAGGCCATGGGGCACAGAAGGGGAACCAAAGTAGAACTCAACTATAAGATGCCATTAAAGCAATCCTTAAAGTGAAACTTATCATTTCAACTGCCTATAAAACAAGAAATGACTCACATCAATGATCTCAGCTTCCAACTTTAAACTAGAGAAGAGCAAATTCAACCCCATGCAAGCTGAACAAAAGAGATAATAAGGATCAGAGTTGAAATAATGAAATATCAAATGGAACAACAAATAGAAATTAATGAAATCAAAACTTGGTCCTTTGAGAAGATCAATAAAATTGATAAATCTCTAGCCCGGCTGATTAGGGAAAAAAAGGAGGAGGAGGAGAAGAGAAAAAGAACAAAGAAGAGGGAGACAAGGAGGGAGAGGAGGAAGAATAACAGGAAGAAGCGGAAGAAGAAGGAGAAAATAAAGGGGAAGGAGGAAGAGGAGGAATAGGAAGAAGGAAGAGAGGAAGAAGAAAGGGTGGAAAAGGTCTTTAAAAAAATAAAACCTAAGAAACTAGAGACTGGCTTCCTTTTCTCAAATTTCGTGAAATATCCCTTTTACAGATAGGTATGACTAACAAACATGTTGGTCCTGCACAAAATCCAGGAAAGATTTTGAGTTCCTCAAATGGTGGTTGTTCATAGTTCTGATTCACAGAAGACCAAGCAATTCTAGTCCAGGTAGGAAGACATTTGCTCTCTCTTTGCCTCCCTTACGCAAAACTAAGATTTCAAATACCTTATGAGCAACTCCTAACATGTTCAGTAAGGTTGTTTATTAAATGGTGCTTTAATGTCAAAGACCACTCTAAACATTAATATCTTAAACACAGTTTGGGCAGAACTCAGCAGGAATGGCTCATGTCAGCTTTATTAGGAGCTTTTTAGGATAGCTCAAAGGCTATGAGCTGCAACTATCTGAAGATTCACTGATTCACAAATCTGGTGGCTGAAGTTAGCTGTTGGCTGAGACCCTAGCTGGAGCTAGAACCATAATACAAATCTCCACGTGGCCTGGACTTCCTCCCTACATGGTATCTCCTCCCAAAAGAGAGCCAGCCAGGAGCTGTGTTGCCTCTTCTAACCTATCCTCTAAAGTCATATAGTGTAACTTCTGCCACATCCTACTGTCTAAAATCAAACTACAAGCAGTGCATATTCAAAGGTAAAGGATTAGATTCCATCCTGACAAGAGGAGTGTCAAAGGATATTCAGGTGTGTTTTAAAACCACCATACTGTGCTTATTGAACATGTGGATTGCTCATCATTCCTTACCAATATGTGACCATATGGGGAACTATAAGGAGAAGAAATACTGCACCATGCCCTGAGAAACTAGATTTAAACTCTGACATGATTTTGAGATTCTCAATACTTATGGGTATTAATTTTCCATGTTCAGAACAAGGAATCTAGTGTGTTACAGATTAAATCAAAGTGGGACAGAAGAGGAGAGAGATGAGATGAAAAGCATGTTGTACAGTTCAAGTATTTAGCAGAGAAAAGGAGTAGAAGCAACAGGCAAAATACAGTATCAAAATTACAGAAAGAGCCCAGCACAGTGGTGCATGCCTGTGGCTTGAGAGGTGGAGGCAGGGGGATCGCAAGTTCAAAACCAGACGCAGTCTGAGTAATTTAGCAAGACCCTGTCTCAAAAGTAAAAAAAAAAAAAAAAAAAAAAAAGGGCTGGGAGTGCAGCCCAGTGGTCCAGCACTTACAAAGCATGCAAGCGCAATGCCCTGGGTTCAACTCCCAGTACCGGGGAAAAAAAAATTATACACAGAACACTGAAAGCCACTGGTGGGTCAATCTCATGAAGACAGAGTAGAGGATAGAAGAGGGCAGGACCTCAGCCACCAAGAGGGAAGTTTTGCAGCAGGTGTCTTGGAGGCCAGGACAGGTGCCTATGCCTCTGGGTAGTCTTGGGCTTCCTGTAGGCACTAAACATTCTTCTTTCTTGCATGGAGTCATCTAGAACCATCATTACATGCTTATTTGATCAGCAATCCTATTAAACTAATACCCTCTATAAAGGCAAGGATCATGCTTTATTCATTTTTTTGACTTTCAGCCCCTGGCAAGGTTCTTAAGCAGCCAGGACTCAGCAGGTGCTCATGAACAAATGGAACTGAATCATCAAGAACAGAGCAGGGAACTGATCTCAAGGGAGTAAAAGTTTAGGGCAGGGTATCAGGACAGTATTTACAAGCCAAGGAAATAAATGCCAAGTTATGAAACCATGTGGTGGTCTAAATCCTATAATGAAGACCTATCAGTTACCTAATTCATTACTGAGTTTCTCAGTTGACTGTCAACAAGGCCAGCCTGCCTGACCCCTTAAATAAAGGTTTTCTAGTTTTCCCCAAAAAACTTCTCTTAAAGCCTGAGTGTAAGCCCAAAGGAAGGAAACAAGCAGCAGGGGCAGGAAGACCCAGAAATATCCCATGTAAGAGGGAGCACCCAGCAGGCTGTGAGATGCTTTCCACTTTCTGCTCCTAAGGTCATTCTGCTCCCAGAGGAGGGCGGCCTAAGAGCACACTGCACTCTGGACAACTAGCCCAGGCATCTGCACCTGCTCCCCAGGGACTCCCCAGGCCAGAGCTGGGGCTTATCCATCTGACCACCCCCACAAGCACCAAACCCAGCTCATCACCCATCCCCTGAAGCACCATAGGTCTTCTGCATCCCCCGACATCACACAGCAGAACTCTCTCCTCCACAATGACCAAGCAGAAACCAGGCCCTGTGGAAGATTCCCTACTTCCCAGCTTCAGGCATGCCCTGTAGATTCTGACTCTATCAGCACTGTCGGCTCTGCCCAGAAGCCCTTCCCTCCCTCTAAAGCGCCAAAGTGCCCCTCTCTTGTTTTCCCATGGCACACCTCAGTCATACTCTGCCTGACTTAGTTCACCCCACTGGACCTCAAGTAACATCAGATCCTGGACCATATCTAACTACACTGACTAAATGAGATGTTTGTTCAACAAATCTTTATAGAATCAATGAGTGAACAAATAACTCAACCCATAGCTGTTGTAAACCCTGCCCCTGTGCAGCACTTCCTAACCCCTTCCCCTTCTTTCTTCTCTCTCCATAGCACTTATTACGTTATAACATACTATAAACACATCTATTTCTTTTATTTAGTATCTCTTTGTCTTCAACATCCCCCTCAAGCTAAGCTCCATGATAAAAGTGATCTTTGATTGCTGGTTGGCTCCTATATACCAAGTACATAGAACAGACCCTAACACTTAGCAGGCACCTAATAAATGCGAGTGAATGATGAGCTTGTGCTGCTTAGCAAGGTTCAGATGGTCATGGCCTCTTTTTAGCAGATTCTCCTAGGTTCTCTGGCAGCCTGGGCTTCTTAATGTGCCTCCCTCTCCCCATGCTTTCCTTGTTTTTCTGAACAACGGTTCATTTCTAGGGCACCTGCTGTAGCAACTACCAAGAGAAACTTCCCATCGCTTAGAAAGTGTTTCAACTCTTATGTCCCAGGAACGGTATCTTTTAAGTTTTTACAGTCAAAGAGTAAAGTGAGTAGAAAATATTATCTTTAAAATGCATTTAAGGAGGAACAAATTGATGCTTGAAATTTCAAATGCTTGTCAAAAATTAACAAAATTTAACAAATGTCAGTCAAAAGTTAAAAAACTTAGTTTTAGCCAAGTGCATGCCTATAATCTCAGCACTCAGAAAGCTGGGGCAGTAGGATTGACGTAAGTTCAAGGCCAGCTTTGGCTAAAAAGCAAAATCCAGTCTCAAAAAATAAAAATAAAAAATAAAAAATAAAAAATTAGTTTCAGGAAATATTGAATTTTGGTTTATGTTTCTAAGTCAGTGGTAGGAAAATCATATTTATTTTTATAACAAAATAAGGTTAGGGATCATATATAGTCAGCAAAAGTATGCTGTTATCTTTACATTATCAAAATTGGTTCTAAGTTTTAAAAATTCATATGGGGTATGAAAGGCCACTAAAGTGAGTTATTCATGATGCTATATGTAAGAGGGGAAGAAACTAGCGTTTTTAAGCATTTACGATGTGGAGGCACTTTAGATATGTCATGCTGTTTAATTGTTATGACCCTGAAATATTGTATGACTAGACCCATTTCAGAGTTAAAGAACTCCAAATCAGAGTGAGTAAGTCCTGTAATATATTAATCCTTAACTAAAGAAAGAGATCTGACATGAGCATGGCAAAATAAGATCTGACAACTCTAAATGGTGGGTAAACAGATGTTCTAATATATGGTTCCCTGTGAGCTTGAGATAGTTAATCACAAAAATAAATCAATAATTTATAGTAATAATTTGTCCATAATATACTGCTAGTTCAGGTTAGAGCCCCAATTCAAGATCAAATTTGTTTGATTCAAAAGTCCATATTTTCTCCAAAATATTGTGCTCCCTACCCAAAATGGAAAGTATTTCATATGTTTTACTAGTATGTAAAGTTAGATGACCTAGAAGTCAGGTATGACTCATTACTAAATGGAATTATTATTAGCAGTACCATTAACAAAAATATGACAAATATTTTGGATTCATATAGCACTTTTTCCCCCAGGTTTCTGAGATGGTTCAATAACCCTAAATTAGGAAATTGAGAAACTTATTCTTTACATTTTAGGATATAGCCGATGAGCTCAGAACTAGCTTTTCTTTCTTACTATCCAAGAGAATTAAAAATAAAGAGCACAGAACTCAGGAAGTATTGTGGACAAAGGTGGAAAAGTGAGCAAACCAATGAGGTTAGGTGGGTAGGAGATAACCAAGCAAATTCTGGAGGAGAGATGGGAGAGAATTCTAAAACTCAAGGGCTAAGAAGAGGAATGAGTAGGAGAGAAATTATTATATTAAAAACAGAAGCATAAAAAATAGACATCAATGCATAAAGTCTGAGAACGGGAAAAGACAAGATTCAGAGAAAATAAAAGGAATATAGAACAAGAAAAATTAAAAATTAGGCAAAAGAGAAAGACAAAGAAATCATGAGATAAAATGCACCACATAAAGGCAGAAACAGCCTTTTAGTCATTTCATAAATTAGTTCCATGGCCTGCCATGTGAGGTTTTCCCACCCCTTCCTGACATTAAACAACTTTGAGTGATACATTTTGCAACAGCAGGGTAATAAATTGAAAGCATCAGTGAGCAAACAGACCCCTCACAATGAAAATTAAGCACTGAGGAATGCAAATTAAATTCCCACATGACATAATGCTTAGAAATGTGGCACAGGGCACTGAAACATGATGATGCCCTGGAACCATTCTCAATTTTGCAGCGAGCCTCCAGACCACAGGCTGCTGTTGCAGATTTTATGTCTCCCATCCTCAGTCCACCAAACTGTAGATTGGAATCCAGCTCCATCTTTACAAGTGAACAAATGGAAGGAATCTTCATGAGCATCCCCTAAACCCACAGGCACCCGACCAGCATTCCTCACTAGCACCATGAGACAAGACGCAGAGTGTCACAGCAGCAGCAGCGACACCCAACAGAGAAAAGGTGCCCTGTTCCAAAAGATTTTTTTCTCTCTGTCTCAGGGAATTTAAAAATTCACATTCACGACACGCAAACAATGTCACATCCTTATTAAATTTGCAGTTGAAATGAGTTTTTCTTCCAGACTCAGTGGGTTCCTTTTTGCAGACATTTCTTTCAAAAAAGTGGAAGTAAAGATCCATAAAGCTGGGGCTGGGGATGCAAGTCAGTAGTAGATCACTTGCACAAGGTAAGAAAAAAAAAAAGTATGTTGTGGTTATTTTATTTCTTCTGTTCAAAGAGAAGTTTGCAGTTAATTCCAATAATTATTTAAGTTAATCCTTAACAAATACCTACTTCCATCAGGGCACTGTGACCTAATCTACACAACATTCTTATTAAAACATCTACAACATGCAAGGTGATCTACTAAAGTAAAAATAACCTGTGTGGATAGGCAGCTCCTAAGGAAAAGGGATGAGAACATAAATCATTAAGCACAACTCACTCCCTCTGCCACTATTTCAACCTGATACTGAGAACTACTGACCGCTGGCCTCCACTGTGGCACTGGAGAGCACCCTAATCTCCAATCAGCAGAGCCCTTTGCCCTCACTCCTCCCCCCCATATTTTTCTGTTGCCCCCTCAACACTGCAGCCTCCTACCCTTCAGTGGCCTCCTACCATCTCCACCCCTGACCAGCCTCCTACCTGGCAGCTGTGCTGTTTCCTGCATGGGACACCCTGGTGTGGAGCCCTGACAGTTCTTCCCTTGCTAAAAGTTAACAGAGGAGTGGGTGCTGGCTCCTGGTCAGGAGCAGATGGGTTTGAGTTCCAAGTCCTCACTTACTAATTTGCAGCTATGGATAATTTATTTAACCTCCTGGAGCTTCAGAGTCTTTGTGCTTAAAATGGGGACAAGATCTGCTCTACCATCTTTATAGGATTATTGTGAAGATGTTGTTAAGCCTGATATGTGGAAAGGCATTTTCTTAGTGCTACCGTGATATATACTTATTCAGAAGTAGCCTTTTTAGAGATATAAGGTGGTAAAAGTGGTCTGATTTTACAAATTCACCATAGAACAAAGGGCACTGGTCTAAAAGTCAGAACATGTGGATCCAGTCTTGGCTCTGCTGAATAACCCTAACCAACTCACTTAGCCTCTCTGATTCATTGTACAGTTGAATGGCTTTACCATCTTGATGATCTCTGAAATACCCTTCAAATACTAGTAAACTGTGAGTGTAGGGCAGCATTTTTCAATTGTACATATGTTAAATAAGTGTTTAGGAGCCAACTTGGATGTGGAACTAACATTATACCATTACTTATATGGAAAAATGAGTTCTGAATGCTGACAATTGGCTTACAAGTGGATTTCTGGAACAATATAAATTCACAGTTTGGAGACTGTTTGAATCACTATGATGATAGAGTTCCATTAAAAAAAAAAAAAACTTTTGGTGAAGTTAAGAAATATCTCCCTTGCTCTTCTGGACTTAATTTTCCACAACATTTGTTCCTTGATATGGGATGAGATCCAGGTCATACTCAGATTTTTAGTTAGCCAAACCACCACTGTGTCTCAGGACAAAACGAATTTCCCCTTTGGCATTTGTGTGTGCACATGTATGGAGGTCGGGGAGGGAATGGAACTGATATTGGATTTTCTTTAAAATCTGATATTATATGAATTTAGTATGTTATAAAAATGTTTTGAATTCTTAGAAAAATGTATCTGCAATAGCCAAACACACTTTTATTGTAATTTTTATTTTCTTTTTCACGTCAGTCCGACACTGACTGTTTAAAGTAAAAAGAGAAAGTGGGTGGTATATCCCTCAAGCAGTTCTAATATGGGAACAACTCATACTGCCCAAAATTTTAAAATGATATAAAAAAGACATTCCCCCCTCAATTGCCTTCCCCAAAGCAGAGAAGATATTGATACACAACAACCCTGGGCCCTGAGTACAACATGTTACAGAAAACTCTCAGTGATATAAAGGAGTTCAGAGAGATCCTGGAATATTGCTGCCATAGAAGTTCAGGGTTATATAATAAGAATTCATATTTTCCAAATTCTGAGTGGGGAAGAGCTCAGGTGGAAACAGAACCAGTACCTCTAGCAACCTGATTTTCAAATAGCACATATGGTGGTTTCCATGTAACTTCTTAATCCCAGTTCAAATGTAGCCTCCACCCTGCTAACAGGCTCTGTTAACTCAAAGAGATCTTGCGAAAGAAGTTCCTCTTGTCCCCCTAGTTGAATGAAGAATCCAAGGAGAAATAAAAATGTCAAAAAGAGACCTCAATATTACTACCCTGGAAAGTAATCCATTTACACCATTGCCAATCCATTCCTTTCAAGGTCCTAAAGATCCCATGCAGTTCTGCTCCCCAAATTCATCATTAACCTACACTCCTCAAGTCAAGTTCTCCTGCATTTTTATAACAAAAAGCCACTGCATCATGACTCAATGGGTCACAGCTGCTTAGTGGTAGAGGCACAAAATTTATCATCAAAAAAAGGAAAGATAGTAAATGCTACTTCCAGTGAAGATTTCATAGCTTTTTTTTTTCTTACCTAAATTAAGGTGAAGGTGACAAGATTAAACTAATAATTCTTAATTACTCTAGAAACAGAAAACATTCTCCAAAGAACACTACTTGAAGTAATTAAATCAATGCCTCACAGACACATAGAAATTCTAATTTTTTTTTATAATCTATTGGTTTGTTCCTCTATGCTAGGTCTTATTCCAGAAAGGATATGTAGCAATCAGAATGCTTTACCATCATGTGTTAAAGGCTCTGTCTCTACAATACTGCTGAGTTTGTTCTTTTGAGTAAAGCTACTCTGTCACTGGCATTTCCTGGCACCTCTTACTCTAATTGAAATCAGGTAAAGATGTTGCTAACCAAGCCTGAGACTCTGGATTGACTACCTTTCCTACAATGATGAACAGGTAAGAATGTGTCAATGCCCATGATTATAAAACATAGAAAAAGGAGGATCTAATATGGTTGGCTATGTTGATCAAATTTCAGTGAGAGTCATTTTCTTACTATCAGAAGGGAGATTTTAAAAAGCCCAGGAAGGGCTTAGTGTTTCTGATGAAAAACTGAGAGTGTATACAATCTATAGCTAAAATGTAGTATTCACAAGATCGTCCTACATGTTACCAATGTTTATGTTCCCCAGTTTTGGTAGATAGTTGTTATAGTAAAAATAAAATAAAATCACAACCCAAGAAATTACAATTACGAAGATATGTTACCCTAAGAAATTCTCTGACACATCTGCCTTGTCAGAAAATTAAGCTGTGTATGCTTTTGAGAAGTTAACACTTCCCCCATTCAATGAAATTACATGCTCTGATTACTTTGTGTTTTGAGATTTCAATAATACTACAGTGGAAAATAATTTGTTCACACTAGTGCCAGTCCATTTTATTTTCAGATGCTTTTTCCAAAAGCATTATAATCAAAAATAAGATGAGTTATCCATAGGTAAGCTCCACGAAAAGCTCTCATATAGTTTTTCAGAAATTATTTGAGGATAGTGGCTATTAATTTATTAAAGAAATTGTCCTCTTACCAACTGTAATGGCATTTTGTATCTTCTGCATATTCCAGAAGTTATTACCAGATAAGAGATATTAACATTATCTTCCTCTGACAAAATAATGTATTCATGTGAAATGGAAAATTAAAAACAAAAAGGAAGAGAAATAATTTTGGGGACAATGCTGGGCCAAGTGACAAGATGCTGCTTCCCATCTGCAGGAAGTCAAACAGCCTCATGGGATATTTGCCTTAGTCAATGGATCCTTGCAAGATCAAGACCACAGTAGGTATGCATTAAAAATATGTCTTGGAGGATTAAATGAGACGATGATGGTGATGATGGCAATGATGATAAAAATACAAATGAAATACCATTTATTAATCTTTTCTCTGAGTAAAGCATCATTCCAAGGGTTTTATGTAAATTAACTCATTTAACCATTACAACAACCCTTTGGGATAGTATTATTAACACAATTTCACTATAAGGAAATAAACTTATAATGACTGCTTGTCCAAAGATATATGGCTAAGGAATAGCAAGGCCATGACTCAAATTCAGAAGGGTCATTGTGCTGACCTTTTTGTTAACTCCTCCAGATACCTACTTTGAAAACATCAGGCTAAATGATGCCTACACATCAACTGAAAAATCATTGGCAAAGGAAAAAGTCTTCAGATTAATTAATTTAAAGTTATTGAGAGACACAAAGGCACTCAGCAATCCATTGATAGTTAGGCATATGCTCTCCACCCTAATTTCTGTGCCATCTGTATGAATTGCATCAATGCGTGTCCTTGTCTTCTGGATTCCAGTTGTTTCAACCAGTGAGATCTGAAGGAAAAGATGAGAGGGAGGAATGAGACAATGGCTGGGTGCTATTCCCTGGGCTCCTCCCTGTAGAGTCACCTCAAGTTTTCTGTATCCCTGAGCTAAAGATCCCTGCTCTTCTCAGGATAACATTGTCTACATAACCTTCTCCCTTGGGGTTCCAGAAACCAAGCCCTCAACCCCTTCATCCCTTCAAGCCAGTTATAGTTATGTGCTCTGAGGTCCTGCACTTTCAGATGTGATTTCTCTCTGTCCTCATCATACATAGTCCCTATATTAAATTAATCTAATTTGACTCCTGCTGGGACCCTAATTAATATAGTCTGACTCCAAAATCATGCTCTTAACATTCAGGTGGAACTGCTACCCAAGGTTTTTGTGTCTCGATTTTTCCACCCTAGGATAAATTTAACTGCACCTTACTTTTGCCTTATTACTGCCTGAGGCCCTAAGTTCAATACCCCATGGCTAAGGAAAAAAAAACAAAAACAAAAACCTTTTCACCTTTGCCAGTCTGTAATATCTTTTTATGTGCTTTATTTATAAAATGTATGTATGTATTTTTATGTGCTTTATGTAGATAAAGCTTCATACAGTATGTATTTTTATAAGATACCATTCTTCCTTCACACATATTATCATACTTAATGGTTAAATGCTTACATTCTATATATCACTTTGTTATTAGGTGCCGCTGAGTCAGTGACTGACTTACAGTGGCCCTCTGTCCAACAGACAAAACACTATTGTCAGTGCTTCTCTGCTATTCATAGGGTTTTCAATGGCTGATTGTTTCAACAGTGGGTTCCCAGGTCCTTCTCCCAAGTCTACAGCACCTGGTCTTCCCAGGTGGTCTTCCATCCAAGTACTAACCAGGCCCGACCCTGCTTACCTTCTAAGAGCTGATGAGATCTGACACCACAGTGGTACAGCTGCAGGCATGTATCACTTTGTTTTTGTTGCTGTTAGGTGCCATGGAGTCAGGTCCAACTCACAGAATTTTCAATGGCTATTTGTTTTGGGATTGCTTCAGGAGTGGACTGCCACAACGTTCTCCCATTTTTGTGGTGCTGATGATTGAACCATGGTCCTCAGAGAGCGCAGAGCAGCACTATAACAACTGAGCTAAACCCCAGCCCGATATATCACTTTAGGGAATCAAAAATTTTAAATATCTTTATTTGAATCTTATAGGTTTAGAGTTTTAGAACTATGGTTCCAATGTATATAATCCAGCACTAAAAGCATGAACATATATTTTGCATAGAGGCTGCTCTAAATAAGTACTTGCTGAATGAAATTTTGCCATCAGTTGTCAATGCTAGTAAAACAAGCCCCTAATTATCAGTGCATTGCTAAGTGGCTGTGTGTCTCTCAATAATTTTAATTTGAAGACTTTTACCTCTACTGATTCTTTTCCAGGCATGACTTAGCCTGGTGTTTTCAAAGTGCATTGAAAGAAACAGACTTTTTAATTTTAAACTTATCTAGGAAAGTTCGGCAAATAAATCAAATTTAATTTTTAGTCTCAGGATTTGTTGTTTTAGGTGCCACTGAATCGGGTCTGACTTATAGTGACCCTTATAAGGTTTTCGATGGCTGATTGTTTCGGGATTGCTTCAGGAGTAGATAGGACAGTGTAGACCTAATTGTTCTTGAATATCACTGTACTTTTAGAGCCTGTGTATGACACTGGCCCCAGAACAGCCTCCATATAGTTCCTATTGGAAATGGACAAGCAGTATGAATGAAAACAGATTCAAATAAATAAGCAAGATGCTAGGAAGAGAGGAATATGTTCTGTATAGAACATGAATTTTTAAAAAGATAAATTGCCTGCAGGCTTTGGTATATTTATTAGGATGGGCCATAGTGATGAAGATCATTTTCACATTTAATAGAACTGTCTGTGTTTCCCAAATGCCTTCTAATAGCAGCAGTAATATTTATGAACAGATACACTAATCAATTCTGTTGGCCACATCTAAATCTAAAAGTGCACATTAAGATTGCCATGTTTCAGGATTCCATCATGTTTTTGGCACAAATGTATACACATAAGGAGACCTTTTGTTAAACCACATAACTCTGATCTTGTTTATGAACTCTAAAATTAAATTATCTTGCATAAATGCTCAAAAGGTAATTTTCATATTAGTTTCAATGGCCTACAGTACCACCACAAAAGATCCAGTCACAATTCATTCTGTGACAGTGGACAGTCTGTAAGCTTCACTGGTGGTACAATGTGCTACTTCATGGGAGTTTCATGACCTACAGACTCTCACACTTTTGAGGAGGGAAAGAGTAGCTGGAAGCACTTTTGCAAGATCTGTGGCAAAAGCATTTACTATTGAATAAAGGAAATACATCAATACAAAACAATAAAAACTACAGTTTAGAGCCTGCAAACTCTTTCGGTAAAGGACCAAATAGTAAACATTTTGGATCTTGTAGGCCATACAGTCTAGGTTAATAGGCAATTACTAAACTCTGCTGTTGTATCACGAAAATAGCCATAGATAGTACATAAATGAATAAGTGTGGCAGTGTCCCAATAAAACTTTATTTACACAAAATGGATGGTGGGTCAGATTTTGCCTACAGGCCATAATTTGCCAACCCCTGCTCTAAGCTATACTGCTGTCCCCTTCTCTGGGATTTGCTTTTGAAAACATACACAGCTACTATGTGTCAAATCCTATTGTTGTTAGGTGCCTTCAAGTCCGGTCTGACTCACAGCGACCCTATGTACAATAGAACATAACACTCCTGGCCCCTGTGCCAGGCACAAGATCTTTTTTATGTTTAAGCCAATTGTTGCATCCATTGTGTCAATCCATTTAATTGAAGGTCTTCCTTGTTTTCATTGATTGCTATTCTCCCAAACATGATGTCCTTCTCCAGGGATTGTTCCCTCTAGACAACATGTCCAAAATATGTAGGACACAGTCTAGCCATCCTTGCTTCCAAGGATGCACTTCTTCTAGATGGATCTGTTGGTTCTTTTCGCAGCCCATAGTATATTCAATATTTGTCTCTAGCACCATAATTCAAAAGCATCAATTCTTCTCCTGTCTTCCTTATTCAACATCCAGCTTTCACAACCATATGATGCAACTGAAAATATCATGGCATGAGTCAGGCACACCTTTGTCTTCAGTGGGACATCTTTACTTTTCAACACTTTAAAGAGGTCTTTTGCAACCACTTTACCCAATGCAATGGGTCTTTTAATTTCTTGACTGCTGCTTCTGTGGGTGTTGATTGTAGGATCAAGTACAGCAAAATCTTGGACAATCTCAATCTTTTTCTGTTTATCATGAAGTTGCTTACTGACTCAGTTGCAAGGATTTTTGTTTTCTTGATGTTGAGGAGCAAATCCTACTAGACTTTTAAAAATAATTTAATCCTCAAAATCACTCAATTTGTATTATCTTCCCCCATTTCATAGATGAGAAAACTAAGGCACAGAGAAGTTGAGTAACTTTCCCAAGACTATATAGCCAGCAAAAGGCAGGGCGACAACAGAAAATGCAGAGACTACAGTGTGCCACCCTCTCAGGTGAGGATTTTTTTTTTCTTTTTTCAGTATTGAGGATTGAACCCAGGGCCTTACTCATGCTAGGCAAGTGCTCTACCACTGACATGCACCCCAGCTCCTTTTTTACGTTTTATTTTGAGACAGAGTCTTGCTAACTTGCACAGGCACCTCTGGCATTGAACTCATAATCTTCTTGCCTCAGCCTCCCAGATCACTGGGATTATAGGTGTATGCCACAGTGCCTGGCCTGTTGTAAGATTTCAGACTGTGCTAGAGTTTTCAAAAATTCATCTACCTTCCAGGGACCTCTCAAGGTCTCCAAGTGTGGCTGGTATTCATTGAGGAGATTTCTAGGTTGACTCCATGTTTGACTTCTAGAAAAGAAACAGGGAGATAATGAGGTTTGCAAATTCACCATGGTAGTTGGAGGTTCTAAGATGCCTTGTGTGTTCCCAATTTGCTGTGGGTCTATGTGTTACTCTGTCCCTTAAGAAGTAATTTGAGATAATACTATACTCCATGCTATTTTAAAAATAAGAGTGAACACTAGGAAATTGTCCTATTCCAGGTAAAATTAATGACTACAAGATAAAAATGTAGAACTTTCCACTATGTGAGGACACAGCTAGAACACACTATCTATGAACCAGAAAGTGGCCTTTGCCAGACACTAAGTCTGCTACCATCTTGATCTTGGTGGTGGTGGTGGTGTTAGGTGCTGTGGAGTCACATGTGACTCATACTGACCCCACAGGGTTTTCAGTGGCTGACTGTGTGACCTGGATCTTAGACCTTCTAAAACCTCCAAAAATGTGACACATAAAAATTTGTAGTTTATAAACTAAAGAATAAATTTAACTCACAGTTCTCCTATAACACAAAATTATGGGTCATCTGGAAGAAAAGAGATGGTTTTGGTCACTGTTAATGGAATACTATATGCAGTTTGGAATTCATCTAAGTCTGAGTAAAGTAACAAATCCTGATTATTGGTGTTAGGATATTAAGGACAGGAGTCCAATTTTAGATTGCTGCTTTCCTAACATTCTGCACAATTTCATCTTCCCTCACTGTGCATCCCATCACACCATCTAGATTTGCCTTTTGATCAAAACTTACCTCATTTGGTAGGATTAAAACCACCAACATCCCATGTAATTAAACAAGAATGTAAACTAAACATTCCCTTTTATAGCAAGCATTTGCAATGCTTTATGATTAAGATTATGCATTCTGTCAAATCAGCAATTGCAAATTAGCAATTATAAATTGCTAGTTTTGTGCAAGGACTTAGAACATAAGGGAACTAGAAAAGATGTTATTCTTGCAAAGAGCCTCTGGGAAAGGCAAGTGGGTGTTTTCACATCCCATTCATAAAACCGAAGGACAAGTCCATAAACTTTTCTATGGCCTTTACTGCAAAGAAAAGAACACCCACTGTTTCTATTGGTTACGATGTTCCAGCTTTTATGTCCTGTGAGAACAGAGAAAGCTTTGACCTTGAAAGGGCACATAAATCTTATGCAAGACATTTTTTTGTAAATTTTTCAAAAAGATATTTTGTCATGCAAATGTGTCTTGTCATTCATTAGGAAATATGATTGTGGCATTGTGACCTGGGTCCCTAATAAATTCTGAAGTTTTGATTGAATGGGAAAGATATAAAAGGAGAGGGGAGGACAACATATAAGAGCCCTACTATGTGCCAGGCTCAGTGCTAGAAAATGTAACATAAATCGGTACCCTAAGAAAATAGCTCATTTACAATATTAGTTTCTGCCTTCGAGTTTTAAAGATTGCTGATGATCATTTAAGATGTTTTCTTTTGTGTCAATCACTGTTTAGAAAACTCTTTGGTTGGGAAAGCACTTCTTTCTTTTACTCTAAGTCCTTCATTTAAAGCAGGCCACAAAGAAGTCTTTTTCCTGCTCAAAGTCCAGGGTTGCACCTGCCTGCCTTGTTCCTACTGTAAGAGCAATTTTCAGTTACTCATCTTTTCACCTCCTACTCTCTATTATAAGCTAATGCATTTTTCAATATGAGGACTCTTGTGTGTTCGTGACTGTGATAAATGAGGCATGGTTGAAGTGGCTTTGTCAGCAGCTAGGATATCCCCTGGAGAAGTCATTTACATAATTAAACATTGAAGCATGTGAACATGTGAACATGGACCAGTGTGTGACCCATTCCCACATCTGAGGTACCTCCAGAGCAATGTCACATACTTCCTGCAGCTGCTCCACCAGACTGCCCCTCGGTCCCCCTCCTCTGCCAGCCTCCGTGGACCAGGAGGGCCGCTTCAGGCACCACTAGCTGACCTCTCGTCACATTTCCTACACCGATTTCGCTGAAAACTCACTTTCCTCGACTGAAACTAATTTCATTTTTTTGTTGTTTTCTGTGTATCTTTGTGTCATTTCCTGGCTGTGTTAGTTTTGCTGCTTTAAGTTTTAAATGAAAGGATATGGTGCTTTGACTATCATCATTTACTGGGTACCTGTGAACCAAGTGTCATTCTGTTTGCTCTGTGTAGATAATTAATATTTTCTTTATACAAATAACTCCATTTTCCTCATATAATCCCCCTGCAACCCCATGAGGTACCTATTGCTATCCCCAATTTACAGAAGGGGAATCTGAGCCTTAAAAATTAAGTTAGAAATGGAAAGGACAGTGATCATGACCCAAACCCAAGTTTCAACTCCTGAAACAGTACTTTTAACCATGAAGCAATACTGCCCACTGAGTGGCCAATGTAAATGTATCCTCATAAATTATCTTCAGTTTTAAATTATATCTTTTTTAAAAAATCATTTTTGTAAAGCTAAATGTAGATGAATTGGTCTTTGACATTATTTTGGTTGGGGATTCCACAAAGGATTTGATAAATACTATGGACCCTCCACACAGGAAAAAAAAAGCACATGCCACATATATAACAGGTCTAGATAGCTACCAATTTTGAGAGTATCTGCCTAACAGATTAGACTCCTCAATCACAGGCTAATGTTACTAGTCTCTCTGCAGAGATTGCCATCAAGCTCTTTTGTTCCTTGCTCTTGTTTTCTAGTGAAGTGAAATGTATCATTTCTATTACTACATTTTAACCGTGACACAGGGGATGATTTCCAATAGACTCAAACTAGTGAATCCCCTTCAACAATGATGCTAAAGTTGGGGGTGGCCTTTATACCCCATCAACCTCAGAGTAGTGTTTTGCTACTGCCAGTACATTTTCCCTCCTGTTGACATAGTTTTGACTTATATATTACAACACATATAATAAGGCACAGTTCATTTGCCTAGCACAGAAACACTCCCTTAAAAAAGGTTTGACCACAAGGCATAATGAAAATACTTAGAGCAAGCTAGACGTAAAGGCAGTCTAGAATTATGTGGTAGTTAAGAATCCAAGCTTTGGATAAAGGTGGCCATGATTTCAAGCCTGGGTTCTGCCTCTGTGACCTTGAACAAACTGTACACTCTCTGAGTTTCTTAATCTACAAAATGGGGATAGTGCTACACATCCTGCTTGTGTGAGATAATGTTAAATGAGATTAGATGAGAAACTCACAGAGATTTGCACTGTATAATGGGGTTATTCTATGTTATTCTTTACTTTCAATGCTCTGGTTATCTGGCAGGATTATACAAAAAGGATATTCAGGTCAACAGAAAGTTTCTATATGGCCACCATCATCAGAGTGAAAAGAAAGCCTACAGAATGGGAGAAAATCTTTTCCAGCTGTACATCATACAAGAGATTAATATCTAGAATATATAAAGAGCTCAAAAAATTAAATACCAAAAAAGTAAATTGTTCAACCAAAAAGTGGGCAAATGAACTGAACAGAGTTCTTAAAAGAAGAAATACAAATGGTCAACAATCACACGGAAAAGTGTTCAATGTCCATAGCTATCAAGGAAATGCAAATTAAAACTACATTGAGATACTATCTCACCCCAGTCAGAATGGCTAGCATCAACAAAACAAACAACAACAAATGCTGGCGAGGATGTGGGGAGAAAGGAACCTTGGTACACTGCTGGTGGGAATGCAGGTTGGTACAGCCACTATGGAAATCAGGATGAAGGTTCCTCAGAAAATTAAAATAGAACTGCCATATGACCCAGCTATACCACTCCTGGGTGTAGAGCTGAACAAATATAAGTCAACATACCATAAAGATATCTGTTCATCCATGTTTATTGTGGTGCTTTACACAATAGTCAAGTTATGAAATCAACCTAGGTGTCCATCAACAAATGAGTGGGTAAGGAAAATGTGGTATATATGCACAATGGAGTTTTATTCAGCCATAAAAAAGAGTGCAGTTATGGTAGTTTCTGGAAAATGGATGGAACTAGAAATAATTTTAAGAAATAAAGCCAAATCCAGAAAGATAAACTTCATATGTTTCCTCTTATATATGGTTATTAGATTTCAATATATTTCTTGTTGTTGTTGGTAGGTACCATGGAGTCAGGTCCAACTCATAGCAACCATATGTACAAAAGAATGAAACACTACTTGGCACTGTGCTATGCCCAGCACTATGTCAGTGTTTCTCTGCTATTCATAGGGTTTTCCATGCTTGATTGTTTCAGGAGTGGGTTGCCAGGTCCTCCCATTTTTGTGGTGCTGGGGATCAAACCCAGGGCCTCAGAGAATACAGAGCAGCACTCTACCAAGTAAACTAACCCCCTAGGCCCCCCTTTTTATATATATCATATTAAAACATATAGGCCATGAAAGTAGAAGAGGGCCTATCTAGGGGATGAAAAGGGACTAAACAGAAAGAGGAGCAGGTAACAAGAGAGGTTAATAATGGAAAGAGATAGAAATGTCACAAAGGGACCATTGGTGGGAGGAATGGGATCAGGAAAAGAGGGTCATGACAGGGTAATGGAGGATGTGATCATGAGCAATGTACAATGACATGCATGTATGGAAATGTCATACTGAAACCTATTAAGTTGTACACTAATTAAAAAACTACTAATAAAAAGGCATAAAAAGAAAGAGTTCCTATACATATTTATCATTGTTAAAAGCAATATGTAGGATTAAACTACAGATTTTTTGCCTGTGCCCAAAAGGAAACCCAATCAATTATGCTTCTGATTTTCAAGGAATTTGAACATGATAAAAAGGCTTAAAGATGAACTCATATGACTTATTCTACCTTTAATTATCTGGAAAGATCCTATCATTATTATATAATAGAAGTACAAAGTAATAGAAGCTGTCAGATGATAAAATACCAATTATTCTTTTAGTATAGTCAAGTATCCTGTTCTGTATGTTCCTACTAAGAAGTCTTCCAGAAAGTTTATTTTTAAATGATACAGAACTCTAGTATGTATTCAATGAATGCTTACTGAATTAAAGGCCAAAGTGAAAACCAGAGAGGCCAGACACTGCCTAAGTAATTTATTTATCATCTTTTGTTATTTCAAACAAAGGTTGTACATCTATTAATGCTTGAATCAACTGTGTGTTAGAAAGCTTCATTTCCACTGTACACACCTAGTAAATTGTTTAAAGTAAATACTAATTAGTACATCAAGATTCTAATCTTGGCCTAACTTCAAAACTCATGTTGTTTTTATCATACTGTGACGCCTGCCAAATTGTACAAAGAAAGATACATAGTTTTTAAAACAGTTGGAAATTCTTCTTACAAAATGTCTTATTCTCCACCTAATCAATCTGATAACCTCCTGGGTGTGGCAGAGGTTAAAGAAGAAGTATACAGAGTTCACTCTTTCTTGAATAATACGGAGATTTCAAAATAAAAAAACAGAAGGTAAAATATTCAACAGAATTCAAAGCTGCCATCCCAAACAAATTAGAATCCCAGCTGAAAACATAACTTGGCTTTGATTACTTACTAATTTGAATAAAGCATCACAAAGGTCAAATAAGAATTTTATGTGTAAACCAGGAGAATTTTTCCAATTTTAATCATCATGTAGGAGATAAACTACAGTTAAAAGTGAGTTATATGCCAATTAAGGAATCTACAATTATAAACAATTTGCTTGTGCCTGGGATAAAATATAATCAATCTAAGATCATTTCCTTTTCATCTACACAAAGTAAATAGTAGTAACTTATTTTTGTAATTATTACCAAGAAATCAAAAAATAAAAAATATTAGAATTCAAAGACTAAAGGTAGAAATTCAATACCAAATGGCACTCCGTATGGCTAAAAACTCAGGCACTTCCATGTTGTTGTTGTTAGGTGCCGTCAAGTTGGTGGTGTCTGACTCATAGCAACCCTACATACAACCGATGAAAAACACTATTGCCAGTGCTTCTCTGCTATTCATAGAGGTTTCAATAGCTGATTATTTTGGGGAGGGGGTTGCTGGGTCCTTCTCCCAAGCCTAGAGCACCTGGTGTTCCCAAGACTAACCAGGCCCAACCCTGCTTAGCTTTCAAGATCTGACAGGATCGTCTCCACAGTGGTACAGCTGCAGATGTCTTACAGAATACAAAGAAAAAAGAAACTCAACAGATTTAATTGATTTTATCACTTTGATAACCTGAGCTTTTCAAAATGGTACCAGATTCTTTTGTTGTAAAATGTACTCTGACTTAATTTTTATCTTAGGATCAAATTGTTATCAAGAGCCACAACTATAGGTATAAAAGGAAATACAACATCCAAAGGTAAGATTAATGCAAGTTAAACCTATTAGAAAAGCCAGAAAAAAAAAAAAAAAAAAGAAGACAAAAATGAACCAGTTAGGAAATCTTTTTGGCCAAAGCCAAAGATTTCTCTAGCATTCAGTCTTCTCTTGAGTGTAGCAATATCATGCAGCCCAACAAAGAAGTTTGTTGTTGTTAGGTGCCGTGGAATTGGTATCCAACTCATAGCGACCCTATGTACAACAGGCAAAACACTATTGTCAGTAATTCTCTGCTGTTCATAGGGTTTTCAATAGCTGATTGTTTTTTGGGAGTGGGTTGCCAAGTCATTCTCCCAAGCCTACAGCACCTGATGTTCCCAGGCAGTCTCTCATCCAAGTACTAATGGCTCAACCCTTGTTAGCTTCCAAGATCTGACAGGATTGGACACCACAGTGCTACAGCTGCAGGCTACAAAGTTTAGAAACAAAATATTTTTTCATAATTTCATGACAACACACAGATATGCTCAGTGCTGTGAAAACTGATTGTATTCGTAGAAACCAAATCACAGCACTCTACCTCTGAACATAACAGAAGCAATGAGAACTTGTGACCAGACATGTGTAAATTTAAGTGGCACCTGCCAGGTATAGTGGCTCATTCCTGTAATCCCAGCGACTCCAAAGGTGGAGGTAAGAAGATCTCAAGTTCAAGGCCAAAGGCAAACTGTGAAATTTAGGGAGACCATAAAATAAAAAATAAAAAATAAAAGTAGTGGGGACGGGTGTAGATCAAGGCAGAGCACTTTCCTAGCACACATGAGGCCCTGGATTCAACCCTGAGAAATGAAAAAAAAAAAAAAAAAAGTTTAAGTAGCACCAGAATTCAATAGCACAGGAAGACATGATTAGAGCTTAAGAAACTTTCTCTCATGAGAGCCAGGCCTGGTGGCGCATGCGTGTAATCCCAGCAGCTCAGGAGGCAGAGGCTGGAGGATCACAAGTTCAAGACCAGAGGCAGTCTGTATAATTTAGCAAGACCCTGTCTTAAAAAGTAAAAAAATGGGCTGGGGTGCAGCTCAGTGTTCTAGCACTTGCAAAGCATGCAAGCGCAAGGCCCTGGGTTCAAACCCCAGTACCGCAAAACAACAGCAACAAAAAAAAAAAACCAACCAAACAAAAAAACCGAATTGCTTCCTCTCATGAATGCTTAGGCAATTTGTTTTTCCAATTCTTCATTTTTCCTTACCTTTCTTTTCTTTTTTCTTTTTCTTTTCTTTTTTTTTTTTTTTCTTTTTTCTTTTTTTTTTTTTAGAGGGGGACAGGGTCTCACTATTCATTGTGTTAGTCAAAGCTAGCTTTGAATTGGCTATGTCATCCAGGCTGGTCTGAAATTCATGATCCTCCTGCCTCTACCTCCTGAGTGCTGGGATTACAGGTGTGTACCACCATGCCCAACAGCCACGTGATATTCAATGTATAGCTGTAGCCTAATTTACTTACCTAGTCCCTGTTGTTGTTGTTGTTAGGTGCTGTTGTGTCAGTGTCCAACTCACAGCAATTCTATGTACAACAGGTGAAACACTATTGTCAGGGCCTCTCAGCTATTCATAGGGTTTTCAATGGCTGGTTGTGTTTTTTGGGAGTAGGTTGCTGGGTCCTTCTCCTAAGCCTACAGCACCTGGTGATCCCAGGTGGTCTCCCATCCAAATACTAACAAGGTCCGACCCTGATTAGCTTTAGAGATCTGACAGTGGTACGGCTCCAGGCACACAGTCCCTAAAGAATACCAAATCATTTGCTATTATAAATAATGTGCAACACACATTCTAGTACTGAAATCCTAATGCAGATATGCAAGTATATTGGGGGGAATAAAATCCTAGAAGTGGATCTTCTTTAGTTAGGTTTTATGTAAAGCCATAATGTCCATCAATGCTGCAGCCACGATAGTTCACAGTGGATATTACGTATGCCATCTGTAAGATTAAATTTTTAGTAGTTTATTATTTCTTATCCAAGGAACAATGGGCTGGGATTTAGCTCAGTTGGTAGAGCACTGCGCTGCAGTCTCTGAGGTCCTGAGTTCAATTCCCAGCACCGCAAAAATGGGAGAAGGGCCTGGCAATCCACTCCCAAGGCAATCCCAAAACAGCCATTGAAAACCCTATGAGGGTCCCTATGAGTTGGATACCGACTCAACAACACCTAACAACAACAACAACAACAATCCAAGGGACATACTCAACCACTCTTCTATTGTTAGACAGTTTAACTGTTTCTAATTAGCTGCCTCCATAAGGAATGCAGTAACCATCCTTAGGCCCTATACCTCATCCTAGGCTTCACTCCAGTCTTCCTCTCACTGCATTCCTCTTCCTAGGGAAGGGCAACTAAACCCATCCTAGAGCGTGGAATTCCCTGTGTGGTCCCAAGCTCCATTTCTGGACCTGTGTGGCCCTTTTTCCTGAATGTTGAGGTGGCTATTTGGGGAGGTTGTAGAGGGATATGGAGCTAGGGACTGCCAGCTGGTCCTCACATGTATGTGCACAAGGACTTGGCCCTGTAGGATTGAAGTAGAGGTGGCAAGAGAAAGAAGAAGCAAATCTTTTGTGTGTGTGTGTGTGTGTGTGTGTGTTTTTGTTTGTTTGTTTGTTTTTTGCAGTACTGCGGGTTGAACCCAGGGCCTCACGCTTGCATTCTTTGCAAGAACTGGACCACTGAGCTGCACCCGCAGCCCGTTTTTTTCCTTTTTTTTACTTTTTGAAACAGGGTCTCATTAAATTACACAGACTACCTCTGGTCTCGAATTTGCGATCCTCCTGCCTCCGCCTCCCCAGCCGCTGGGATTATAGGCATGCACCACCCTGTCCAGCAGGAAGCAATTCTTGAACCTCCATTTATACTCTTACCTCAGGCCCCCTAAATATTGGGGTGGTTCTGCCAAACACTCAATTACATCCTTTCCCCAGACTGAGCAGAGTTCCCTGAAATAGAAGCACTGGATTAAAAGTAAAACAAGAAACCCCAGCACTTGGGAGGCCAAGGCAGGAGGATTGTGAGTTCAAAGCCAGCCTGGGCTGCACAGTGAGATCCTGTCTCAAAAAACTGCCAGATGTTGTGGTGAATTCTTGTAATACCAGCACTTGGGAGCCTAAGGCAGGAAGATAGTGAACTCAAAGCCAGTCTTGGACTACGCAGAAAGTTCCAGGTTAGTCTGGACAGCATTGTTGCAAGACCCTGTGTCAAAAAAGAGGGGGGAAGGGAGCTGGGGATGTAGCTCAGTGACAGAGGGCTTGCCTGGTATGCACAAGGATCTGGGTTCAATCCCTAGTCACACACACACACACACACACACACACATACACACACACACACACACACACACAGACTAAACAAAAACAAAACATTTTTTTCATTTTCCAAAATTAACCTTACTTCTTCTACACTTCAGCTGCCCAAAATTATGATTTGCCAAATTTAAAGTCCTATGCCATGAAAGGCAATTTGAAGTTGCCAAAAAGTAGTATGGGAGCAAGATGACTTCACTTCTGATTCTGCCCAACCAAAATCTAGGAAAGCAAGTGGTGATAAATTTTTGGCTCTGTCATCTCAAGAAGCACCCTCTCATATTCCCAGATTTCACCCCATCTATAGTTTTATTTGTTACATTTACATCTTTAGTCTGCCCCATACATAACTATTTATACAAGCATAGCAAAGGGATGCACACCAAACTGTTAATATTGGCTATCCAAACTTTGCCTTTATACTATAACTGGATCCATTACAATATATATGCATCACTTCATAAAGAAAACAAAGAATATGTCTAGCTAAAAAATAGTACAATGTAAACACGACCATCTTCACTGCCAAGCTGAGAAAAGAAAACAAAACAATTCATTTGGGAGTATTCAAGTATACTAAGCAAAAGCCAAATATATATCCAAATTCTAAATAACCAGTCCTTATAATAACAAATATAACAAAAATATAACAAAAATAACATATTTGTTTTCTTTTCTCTCAAACGATTTAACTAAATAGAGGAAAAAAATAAACTCATATTCCATTCTGGATAAAATTAGTCTTTGGTTCGACTAAAGATCAAGCTTAGTCTAATTAGTAAAGAGACCAGACCAGAGAGTGATAACAAGCCCAAAGGAAAAAGAAGCACGTGATTAAGCAAGCAGATGGCCACTAGCAATTTAATGAACAGACACTTTTTGATTTGGATTGATGGCCCAACTCGGGAAGGTCTTTAGCTTAAGCTCTTCCCTTGAGACCTCTGATGGCTGGACTCCAGTGATTTGTTCAGATTAAAGCCCTTCTCCTCACAGAAGTGGTTTCCATAATTCATAAAAGGCCTTATGTTTACATCAAGCAAGCAGACCAGAGACCCACATTCTTTCAGATGGCATGCTAATTTACTCTTGACTTCTGGCCTCAAGAAAGCAGAGCGGGAGAGGAAAAGTCCTTTCCATCTTCCAAAGATCACATTAGGAAAGAAGGAAGGAAAGAAGGAAGGAAGGAAGACAGACAGACAGACCGACCAACCAGAAACAAACAGGTCTTCCTTCAATCATTTTCAATAAATACCTTAAATCAATGTTAGCGAAAATTTGTTGACAGTAATGTGAAGATAGACTTAGGACTCAGGACAGAGCCTAGGGTGGAAAAGGGCAAACTCAGAAAAGAGAAACAGTGAACTGATTGAAGAAGGTGTGAAAGCATGCTTACACATATTGCCCAAGTTTGCTTAGAGTGAGGATTCATCTACTCACAAAAGCTATAGAGGCATAACCCAGGGAACTGGACACCCAAACAGTGTCTGTTCATCACGTTGTAAGTGGCTATCAGATTACAACAGAAAACTATCTCAAGTGAAATCTCAGATGCTTCTGACATGGTATAAGTAGAATAAATACATCTGTTGTTGTTGTTAGATGCTGTGGAGTCGGTGTTCTGATCATAGCGACCCCACGTACAAGTGAAACACTATTGTTAGTGCTTCTCTGCTGTTCATAGGGTTTTCAATGGCGGACTGATTTTTGGGAGTGGGTTGCCAGGTCCTTCTCCCAAGCCTACAGTACCTGGTGTTCCCAGGTGGTCTCCCATCCAAGTACTAACCAGGTCCCACCCTGCTTAGCTTGTGA
Source organism: Pedetes capensis (assembly GCA_007922755.1). Lineage (NCBI taxonomy): Eukaryota > Metazoa > Chordata > Mammalia > Rodentia > Pedetidae > Pedetes > Pedetes capensis. The sequence continues at coordinate 146,129 of VMDO01000660.1, read as the reverse complement.
GATCTTACAGGGTTGGATGTCACAGCAGTATGGCTGCAGGCCAAATACATCTGTAAGTATTGTCTTTTTCTTGTAAACATCTATAAAAACAAAGTTAAGAAATAAATGTGAAGAGAGGATTCTGGCTCATTCTAGCTATAAGTTTTTTTAAGAAGTTGCAACTTTGTCAGGGACAGTGGTGTATGGCTATAATCCCAGTGACTCAGGATGTAGGGGCAGGCAGATCATGAGTTCAAGGCCAAAGGCAGCCTTTGTAACTTAGTGAGACCCTGTCTCAAAATTTAAAAAATAATAATAGAAGGGCTCGGGGAGCATCCCAGTGGTAGAGCACTTGTAAAAGTATATACAAGGTCCTGGTTTCAACCTCCAACTACTGAAAAAAAATTTTTTTAGGAAGTTGCAACTCAAGAATTAATTAAGTAAATAAAAACTGGTGTATGTGTGTCTATCGTTTGGTTGGTTGCTTGCTTGGTTGGTTAGTAGTTTTGTTGTTGTTGTTCTTGTTTGGTTTTTGGCTTTGGGTTTTTAGATAAGGTCTCACTATACAGCCTATGCTGGCCTGGAACTCTGTGTAGCTGAGGCTAGCTTCAAACTCATGATCCTCCTTCCTCAGCCTCCTGAATGCTGGGGAAAAAAATTGGTGGATTTTAATGTCATTCTAAGGTTACTGCCATAATCTCCTGGGTTTTGTTTTTATGTTGTTTTGTGTTTCTGTTTCCTAGCTTAAAAAAAATTACATGTAGTTCTATGTATTAAGCCCCTTAAAATCCAGAGTTTTCTAAATACTATTCTTCCCGGATTTGGTATCTTTTTCATTAGCAGAAAATTCCAAATTGAAGATTTACAAATCAAAACTCAAACCATTTTTTTCCAAACAACTTTATAAACACGTTAAACAGGAAAAGGAAGTTAGAGTCAGAAACTGGGAGGCTGTAAGAATTTTTTTGTTTCTAAAGGATGGGATGTGACTGCCAACAATTCCGTGGTTTTAGCTGCTTTCAAAAGGAGGAATGTGATAATAGCTCCTGAGTGGAATAATTTTGGCTGGACTTGATTAAATCTAAGCTTAAAACTTACAGAGAACAGCTTGGACCTCTTTTTTTTTTTTTTTTTTTTTTTTAAGAAATGGCATTACATTTCATTTTACAGCAGTCTTGCCAGATTTGGGGCCTTTGGAGAGTCTGGCTCTAGATTAGACACTAACGAAGCAAGCCATAATATCCTGGGTAGTATGAGTTACACAACTCCAATCGACACTAATGAGTAAGTGTCTCATGAAAGTGCTGCACGTGTAATTTTGGGAAGGAGTCCTAAATGCCTGTAAGGTCTTTTCTTTTCACAAAGGCTTCTTATATTAAGTTCCCAGAAAGTAATCAGACCAAAAGAGAATGAGTAGCAAATAGTGGAGACACTCAGCTGGGAGATTTCTTACTTGTGTGTTTTTGGTTTTGGTTTTGTTTGTTCATATAGTCCAGACTAGGGCCTCAAACTTACAATCCTCCTTCTTCAGCCTCCCTAATGCTGGGATTACTACACCTGGCCTGGGCTGGTATTTTTGTTCATACTCTATTATCTTTTTCTTTTGGTAAATAATTCATTTTACAATTCCTAAAAGTGCATCTAGATTTTGCATCGAATATCTTAAGCTTTGTTCTTGGCATTTTCCTAGTGACTTCAAGACATATGATTTTAATGCTGCTGGCGATAATTCTACAATACTTGAAAAAAAATCACTGTATGTTGGAGAGATCCTTGAGTCTCTGTTTTCCAAATTTGAATTAAAATGCTATTAAATATTTAAAATGTTCAATGAATTTTGGGTTTCAGAACAATAAGGAGTAAATACATTCCTCTCTATTCTGCCTGCTAAGTACAGCTAAAATCCCTGGACACTGTGTGTAAAACATATACATACACAAAATATACTGTAAGGAGAAAGAAAAAGGAAGATTGGCCATGGACCTCAGCATCCAGGATAGATGAGGGGTCAATTTCTTAGGTTTTCTCTTTGCTTCATGTATACTAGACTTTGTTGTTGTTGTTGTTAGGTGCCACTGAGTCGTGTCTGACTCATAGTGACCCTCATAGGGTTTTCAATGGCTGACTGTTTCGGGATTGCCCTGGGAGTAGATGGCCACGTCCTTCTCCCATTTTTGTGGTGCTGGGAATCAAATGTGGGACCTCAGAGACTACAGAGTGGCTCTATCAACTGAGCTAAATCCCAGCCCCATACTAGACTTAGAGCCAGAAAATCATCAATTCTGAAATACTAATGAGCACAGAAAAAAAAAAATCTCTTAAGAAAAGCAAGCTTCTTCTAGCCAAAGTACCTAGAACAGGTCATAGCCAAGCCTGCAAAAGGTCTGTCTTAGCCTATCAGGACAGAAAACTTTTTTTAACAGTAACTTCTAATCAAACAGCATGAGAAAAAAAGGTGATCCTGTCCCCCTTAGCAAAGGGCAAAGGCCAAGAGAGAAACCTACATTTCCACCCTCATGTGGGTAGAATAAGGCACCAGTCTCCCTGCCAGGGCCATGTCAGAGGAGAGTAAGTGGGGGACCTGGCCTGGCAGTAGGAAGGTTCCCATCTCCCCTACTTTGGTAGTTTCAGAGGAAGCTGAGTGGAAAGCCTGGGCTTCTACCACCTTCCAGCAATGGTGAGGTTCCCCTGACTCCAGTGCCAGTGAAGACTTATGGGGAGCAATAAAAAAGCCCCTTCTCCTCCCAGCCACCATGTGTCAGCAGAGGCCTAGTGAGAGGATTGAACCCCCACTCCCACGCAACACTAACAAAGCACCTTCTCTGTCCTGGGCTTCAAGCGGGGACCACAATCTGGCAGGAAAATCCAAACTTGAGTGGGAAAAGGTAATCAACAGACAGGAATGTTGGAATTATCTGAAAGGATATAAACTCTGTCATCCTAACCATGTTTCAGTGAGCAATTAAGAATACATTTGTGCCAGGTGTGGTGGTGCACACCTGTAATCCCAGAATTTGGGAGGCTGAGGCAGTTGCATTGCAAGTTTGAGGCCAGGCTGGGGTACATAGTGAGACTCTATCTCAAACAAAGAAACAAATGAGCCGAGCATGGTCGCACACACCTGTAATCACAGAGGCTCAGGAGGCAGAGGCAGGAGGATCGCAAGTTCGAGACCAGAGGCAGTCTGCGTAACTTAGTGAGACCCTGTCTCAAAAAGTAAAAAAAATGGGCTGGGGGTGCAGCTCACTGGTCCAGCACTTGTGAAGCATGCAAGTGCGAGGCCCTGGGTTCAGACCCCAGTACCGCAAAAAAAAAAAAAAAAAAAAAAAAAAAAAAAAAAAAAAAAAAAAAAAAAAAAAAAAAAAAAAAAAAAAAAAAAAAAAAAAAAAAAGAAAGAAAGAAAGAAACAAACAAACAAACAAACAAAAGCACATTTGCAACAAATGGAAAACACAAATTTAAAAAAAAAGTCTCAGTAAAGAAATAGAGGATACGAAGAAAACTATTTGAACTGAAAACCACAATAACCAAAATGTAAAACTTATCAGGTATATGGGTTCAATGGCAGAATGGAGAGGGCAGAGTCAAGAGCTAGTGAATTTGAAGAGAGAGCCATAGAAATTACCAACCTGAACAACATCAAGAAAATAAACTGGAAAAAGATGACTAGAATTTAAGAACCTATGGGGCTATAACAAAAGACCTCACACTCATGCAATCATAGTCTGAGAAGGAGAGAATAAAATTGTCAGGACTGAAAAAGTATTTAAAGAAATCATGGCTAAAACTTCCCAAAGTGGGCAAAAGAACCTGAATCAACTGCAAACTGGACAAACCCAAAGAAATCCACACCAAGAGATAAGGCAGTCAAATATCTGAAAATTAAAGATAAAGAGAAAAGTTTTGAAAGCAATGAGACAAAAAACATCTTACTTCCTTGGGGGCAAGGGTGAAAGAAACAACTTGATTGACAGCAGATTTGTCCTCTGAAATTATGGAAGCCAAAGAGAAGGCTCACAACATTGTACAAATGCTGAACGTGTCACCAGAGTTTTAAGGCAAATCCCCAGCTCCAGGACTCCCAACAAACTGGACTTGGCCACTCATTCCAATACACCAGTTAAAGAGAAGTGAGAGTGAGGTACAGAGAAAGGAGATTTAATCCATGTGCATATTGGCAGGAAGACTAGATAAAGGTGTCCATTGACCCCTAGTCAGTTCTCAGAATACTGACAGGGGCAGGAGGCAAGAAGTATACATAGTTAGGCAGTGTTGGTCAGGTGTGGTCTGGTTGAGCATTATCTCAGTGCTAGTGCTGTAAGGTGATCTGAAGAAGCTGTTAACACTGTCATCCCTTGAGGGAAGCAATCTGGTTTCCATCAGATGATCACGTCTGCTCCAGGGGACAGCCTCACGATCAGAGATAATAGCTCTCATTTGAGGGGTGCTCTGTCCTAAGCTCACCCATGGTTGGAGCTAGTTTTGATCTCTTGTCACAGAGATGTTTATCGATAGTCCTATTGTTCCTAGAATCCAAAGTGACTGCGAGAGAAAGCAATTTAAAAGAAAAGATTAAAAGGCAAAAATAGAGCCAGAGAGAGACAAAATGGAGTTGGTTAAGGCCAGTGACCAATATTCCCCTTCACTTTTTGTTACTTTGTGGGCTCAAGTGAGGAGTCAAGGCTTTTTAGCAAAAGCATTTTCTAAGTACCTGTCATAAAAGAACTATGTATCTGGTGAAAACATCCTTCACAAATGGAGAAACAAGATAGCCTCAAAAGGACACACACACACACACACACACACACACACACACACCCCACAGAGAGAGAGAGAGAGACAGAGAGAGAGAGAGAGAGAGAGAGGGAGGGGGGGAGAGAGAGAGAGAGAGAGAGAGAGAGAGAGAGAAATTGACTTTGCTGCTAGAAGACCATCCCTAAAAGAATGGCTAATAGAAATTCTTGAAACACAAATAGATGATAAAATAAGGTATCTCAGAACATCCAGAAGAATAAAAAAAGTGAAAACTTGAGTAGATACAATAGATATTCATTTACCTCTTGAGTCTTCCAAATTGTTTGGTGGTTGAAGAAAAAATTATAACATCATTTTATGTGGTTCTAAATATATGTAGAGAACAGAGTTAAGATAATTACATTGTAAGTGGAAGTTGTTGTTGTTGTTAGGTGCCATCAAGTCGGTATCCGACTCATAGCGACCCTCATAGAGTTTTCAATGGCTGACTGTTTCGGGATTGCCTTGGGAGTGGATTGCCAGGCCCTTCTCCCATTTTTGCAGTGCTGGGAATTGAACTCGGGACCTCAGTGACTGCAGCGCAGCACTCTACCAACTGAGCTAAATCCCAGCCCTTATGCATATATAAACAAATCAAATATGTTTTCTTATTTTGTCCCTTTTATGCAAAAGGTAAAAACTAATAACATACATAAGACATCTTTCCATAGTACTTAAAGAGCTTTCTCATTTTTTGCATTTGCATAACATCCTATAATGTTAAACTTCTTGTTGTTGTTAGATGCTGTTGAGTCAGCTCTGACTCATAGCAACTCTGTGCACAACAGAACAAAACACTCTCTGACACTGTGCCATGCCTGGCACTATTGTCAGTGCTTCTCTACTATTCATAGGATTTTCAATGACAGATTATATTGAGAGTGGTTTCCCAGGTCCTTCTCCCTAGCCTGCAGCACCTGGTATTCCCAGGCAGTCTCCCACCCAAGGACTAACTAGGCATTTAAACCATAATTTATTTATTCTATCAGCCTTATTAATGAAAAATCAGGCTGCTTTCAATCATTTGCTATTTTAAATAATGCTGTAAGGAATAACCGTATATATTTTAAATATGATTACTGATTTTTTAATTGTTTTATATGAATTTTTTCCCTCATTTATTCTTTGTCTTTTCACTTTTTTTTTTCTCATGGAGAACTTTTTTGATTTCTATGTAGCAGAATTTATAAATTTTTTTTATGGTTTCCTGATTTTGTATCAATAATTATAAAAGCCTTCCATACTTCAAGACTATAAATTTCTATTTTCTTCTAGTACTTTTCCTGTTTTATTTTCTTATGTAAGTCTTTGGTTCATTTAGAATATATCCTGACATACAATGTGAGTGCTATGATTTGGATCTTAAGTGTTCCCTAAAAGCTCATATGTTGAAGGCTCAGTCCCCAATGTCACAATGTTCAGAGATGGGGCTTTCAGAGGTGATTGGATCAGGGATTCTCAGACCTTGTGAATGACTCAACTCATTTTGGTTTCATAGCTTAGCGGGTTTGGTGGGGAGGGGCTTTGTTATAAAATTGAGCTCTCTTTCTCTTTGCTCCCTGGCCTCTATGAGTTGAGTAACTTTGCTCCACCACACATTTTCACTGTAATGTCCTGTCTAGGCCAAAAAGCAACTGGGTCAAGCAACCATGGACTGAAATCTCTGAAACTGTGACCCCAGATAAATCTTTTCTTCTTTTAAGTTGTTTTTCTCAGATACTTTGTCACAGTGATAGAAAACTGACTAATGTAGTAGGTCTAACATTTATATTTTTTCCAAGTGGCTGATTGTTACTCTACCACCTTTCTCCTGTTAATTTCAGATGACACCCTTTTTGTATGCTAAATCCTCATGTGCATCCCATTTGTTTCTTGCTTTGTATTCTGTACCACTGGATTTGTCTAGTTATACATGTGCCATGTTTCTCAATTGGCTTTTGGCTTATTAAATGTTAATATGATTTTGTTTGTCTGATAAATAACATGGGGTTGTAAACATCCTGTCTTTTGGAAGGCATATTTTGATTCTCAGGGTAAGGTGCAATTAACGTCAAATGGCGGAGTGGCCTGTGCCTGTTTCTGGATATACTTGGTATCTGTCATTTTGTGTTCATCCTGCAGGCCACTGCTATCTTAGGTGGGTTGAAGAGATGCTTAAAACATTTTAATAGCTGTATAATTTGAACTTGAACTAGGTTGTGTAAAATAGTCATACATTAAAGGGGGGCCTGATTTCACCCAGCTCTACAACATAGGAAATAATCACTTAATATTCACAAAGCAGTTTTTCTTTGAATATATTATTTCAGTTATTTCTTACTATAACTTGGTAGGTTGTTATTGTTAGGTGCTGTCTAGTTGAATCCCACTCATACTGACCCTCATAGAGTTTTCAATGGCTGATTGTTTCAGGATTGCTTCGAGAATGGATAGCCACATCCTTCTCCTGGTTTTGCAGTGCTGGGGATTGAACCCAGGCCCTCAGAGGCTAAACCCCAGCCCAGCTTGGCAGATACTATTTATTTATTTTTATGGATAACAAAACTGGAGGCATAGAATGTCTAAATGAACCTAAGTTTACACAGGGAGTGGTGGAAGCTGGATTTAAAGTTAGGCATGTTTTTTGTTTTGTTTTTGAGGTAATTACAGATTCATTTGTTAGGTGCTGTCAAGTCAGGTAAGACTCATAGTGACCCTATGTACAACAGAACAAAACACTACTCAACACTGTGCCATGCACATGATCTTTTTATTTTTGAGCCCATCATTGCAGTCACTGTGTTTCTTCTCATTTTGTGTCACGCCACATCAACAAATGGAGGTCCCAAGGGATTTACTCCATACCCATCATTAAGGTTGTCTCATTTTGAAGAGGTAACTCTTCCCCATTCATCTTTTGAATGCCTTCCTACCAGGGGGGCTTCATTTTCCAACACTATAATTTCACAGTGTTTCTCTGCTATTCATAGGGTTTCTGATGGCTGATTGTTTTGGGAGTGGGCTGGTAAGTCCTTTTCCTAGTCTGTCTTAGTTTGGAAGCTCAGTTGAAACCTGTCCACTATGGGTGCCCCTGCTGGTATCTGAAATACTAGTAGCATAGCTTTCAGTATCACAGCAACATACAGCCCCCCACAGCATGACAAGCTGATGAACACATGGGAGACAGATTCATAGGAAGCCACAAAAAAAGGCTCTGTGTACCCTTATCCATTTTCTCCCAATGGTTACTTAAGATATAACCATTGGGGAAGATGCATGGAAGATCTATAATGCGTGGAAGATCTATATTTTGTAATGTGTACAACCATTTTATGTAATCACTAGGTGTGATGACTGGAAGAAACTGAGTAAAGAGTACCATCTTCTGTAACTGTAACACTAACACTGGAAGGATTCTGGGAATATGATAAAGTAGAAAGCCCAGGAATCTGTCTCCCCAACTAAACAACTGCATTACAGAACCTATTTGTTGATATATTTAATTTGTGAATTTAGAATATTTTCATTTAATGTAATTATTGCTATGTTGTTGTTAGGTGCCACTGAGTCGTGTCCGACTCATAGCAACCCTCATAGGGTTTTCAATGGCAGATTGTTTCAGGATTGCCTTGGGAGTGGGTTGCCACGCCCTTCTCCCATTTTTGTGGTGCTGGAAATTGAAGTGGGGACCTCAGAGACTGCAGAGCAGTGCTCTACCAACGAGCTAAATCCCAGCCCCTCCAGAGGGTATGCAAATTAAATGAGAACTAAGTAGATAAGGAAACTAGGATTTAGCTCAGTTGGTAGAGTGCTGCTCTGCACTCTCTGAGGCCCTGGGGCACACAAAAATGGGAAAAGGACGTGGCAATCCACTCCTGAAACAATTCTGAAACAATTAGCCACTGAAACCCTATGAATAGCAGAGAAGTACTGACAGTGCCAGGCATAGCAGTGTTGGGAAGTGTTTTATTCTGTACATAAAGGGACAGTAAGTTAGACCCGACTCCATGGCACCTAACAACAACAAGAAGTAGATAAGAATTTTTTGTTGTTATTTATACATTTTGTTATGTTTTGAACCATTCAAAATTTATCTATCCAAAAATTGGATTTAAAAAAAATTTTAAGTGGATTAGGAAAAGATTATTTAATTCATTATAACCTCCATTAAAAGGTATCCAATAGCTGCATGGCTATATTTCTAGCACTCAGGAGCCTGAGGTGCATAAATAATGAGTTTGAGGCCAGCTTAGGTTACATGGTAAGACCCTGTTTCAAAAAAACAAGCAGAAACAAAAACAACACCCTTCAAAAGGCATCCTAAGCCAACTGTAGTGGCATATACCTGTGGTCTATCTACTCAGCAGGCTGAAACAGGAGGATCACTGGAGCTTAAGAGTTTGAGAAACAGTCTGGGCAATAATCTCAAAGTGTTATTGTTTGGGTTTTTTTATTAAAAACAAAAAATAAAAATAAAAATTAAAAAAAGCAGCATCCCAAGTGATTTTTTTTTCTTTTTTTGTAGTACTTGAGCATTTAACCCAGCAGCTTGTTCATGTATTTGCACCACAGCCTATGATTTAATTTTTATTTTTTAATCAATCTTGCTAAATTATGCAGGCTGCCTCTGGTTTCAAACTTGCAATCCTCCTGCCTCCACCTCCTGAGCTGCTGGGATTACAGGTGTGCTACAATGCCCAGCTTGATTTTTTTTAAAAGACTGAAAATATTCTGGTAAATATCTTTTAATCTGAGACTAAGAGTTAAGGTACTACAAAAATCCCCTGGCTCGAAATTCTGAAAGATGACTTCTCATTTGGCAGTCTAAGAAATTAAAGTTTACTTTAAAATATGAACAATAATAAAATACTTTTGTGAATTTTAAAGGGATTAACAACTAAATATACAAAATTGTAAAATATGTTAAAAGGATGTAACATAAGAAAAGACAACAATGAAGGTGGGCAATGATTTGGCAGAGAGAGGAAGTGGCTTTTTGCAGTAGATAAGTGACACAAAAATGCCAAAGATATACAGTTTATTACAGCTCATTGCGTGAGTGTACTGTATGCATGTATTTGTGCATGTGTTAATTTATTTTATTCATTTATTCACTCCAGACTGGCAACGTGCCCTCTCCTTTTAAACAATATAAATTTAGAAAAAACAAGAAACAACCACCAAAAAATAAAATAAATTAAATTAAAAACCAGAAGGAAATTGTATTCTCAAAACTCAATAGACTTATAGAGATGAAAATCAATTGAAACAAGCAGTTCCTCACAGAACATTAACTTAAATTACAAGACTAAGGAAAGCATGATTATAGTAAACGATTATAAAAAACAAAATTGATCATTCCTAAAACACTGAATATTAAATCCAGAGAGATTATAAGCATGCATACCTTCATAGCCAGTAATCATTTCTGTCTAACTTTTGATTATGAAATGACTTATATCTTAACCAGAAAAAGAGAACACAGGGTTTTTTTGTTTGTTTGTTTGTCTGTTGTTGTTGTTATTGTTTGCGGTACTGGGGATTGAACCCAGGGCCTCGCGCTTACATGCTTTAGAAGTGCTAGACCACTGAGCTGCACCCCCAGCCCTTTCTTTCTTTCTTCTTTTTTTTTTTATACTTTTCGAGACAGGATCTCACTAAGTTACGCAGACTGCCTCTGGTCTTGAACTTGCAATCCTCCTATCTCCGCCTCCTGATCTGCTGGGGTTACAGGCGTGTGCCACCATGCCCAGCTAGAGAACACAGTTTTTCTATATCTAAGTATTCTTCCTCAGGAGAAAAAAAGAAAAAGGAAAATTGACAATGGATAATATACATTTTGGATAAGAATCTGACAATGTAAAACTGGATTGTAAATTTGTTGTGGAATAATATAAACATAAATCTGTTCTTATCAGCTAGAAACTAGTGTACCTATTAAAGAATAGTCTGCTTTGTCTTTTATTTTCCATAATCCAAGTTGGAGTTTACAGTTCCTCCTCCATGCTCCCAAAGCACTCTGCATATACAATACCTTCATCTCCTGTTCTAGAATTCTGTCCCTGTCTCACCCTCTAAAGGTTTTCCAGAGGGTAGGACTCTGTGTCTTTAATTTACTCCAGAAGTCACAGAAACTAATACAGTACCTGGCTTGTTGGTGCTTAATTATTTAATTAAGTATCAAAAAATGTAAGAGTTATAGTACATTTTTATGCATCAATGATGTTTTAAACATCAAGCATTTTTGTTTAGGCTAAAGTTATTTCATTTTCATGTATTACATCACTTAAAAGGCAAATTTACAAGACTTAATAAGCATAAAAGAAATTTAATCTTAAGAGATTACTATAAAATTCTAGTAAACAAATTTTCCAAGGCTAAAATTATTTCTCTCATCATGTAAATCAAGAGTAGCTGTTATAGAGTTTACTCTTTTATAGCATCTTTGTATTCAAGTGACTCTATAGAAAATATTCAAGATTATTTGGTTCATTAGGATGTCATTTAATTTTTACTTATAATACAACTATGTATGTAATGAGTAGCTGGGCTTTAGCTCAGTGGGTAGAGCGCTGCGCTGCAGTCTCTGAGGACCCGAGTTCAATTCCCAGCACCACAAAAATGGGAGAAGGACCTGGCAATCCACTCCCAAGGCAATCCCGAAAAAAACAGTCAGCCATTGAAAACCCTATTAGGGTCGCTATGAGTCGGATACCAACTCGACGGCACCTAACAACAACAACAACAATGTAATGAGTCCATTAGATGTCAAGAATCCAAATTTCTACGTTCAAAAAGTGTTATATGTTATTGGAAATGCAAAATTGTGTAGCAGGTTCCACCAGGTTCCTTCTGAAGCTGCCCTGCCTTATATGGCCAGGAGGTGGCAGCATGTTCCAGCGAAATGTCTCAAGAATCCTGTGACTGTTATGCCTATATATTCAGAACTGCCACAGATGGAATCACAATCCCTGACTTTAAGCTATTCTATAGGGCAGTGGTGGCAAAAACAGCTTGGTACTGGCAAAAAATAGGCCTGAAGACATGTGGAACAGAATAGAAGATCCAGAAATACCTCAACACACCTATAGCCACCTAATTTTTGACAAAGGAGCAAAGCAAGTAAACTGGAAAAAGGATAGTCTTTTCAATAAATGGTGCTGGGAAACATGGACATCTGCTTGCAGAAAAATGAAAACCGACTCGCATCTCTCAATATGCATGAGAGTTAACTCAAAATGGATAAAAGACCTCAACATAAAACCAGAAACTTTAAAACTAATAGAAGACAAGATAGGTAATACACTCCAACATATAGGCATAGGAAAGTATTTCCTTAATAGAACTCCAATTGCTCAAGAAATTGAAAGAAGAATAGATAAATGGGATTACATGAAATAAAAAAGCGCCTGTACAGCAAAGGAAACACTTAACAGAGTCAAGGAAACCCCCACTGAATGGGAAAAAATTTTTGCATTCTATACATCAGACAAAGGTCTAATTATCAGAATTTATAAAGAACTTAAGAAAAAATACCCGAGAAAACAAATAACCCAATACACAAATGGGCAAAGGAACTGAATAGACAGTTCTCAAATGAAGAGGTCCGTAAAGCCATGAAACACATGGAAAAATGCTCAATATCCCTAGCCATTAGGGAAATGCAAATTAAAACAACTCTGAGACTTCACCTTACACCAGTAAGAATGGCCAAGATCAATAAAACAAATAACAACAAATAACAACAAATACCGGCAAGGTTGCAGAGAAAAGGGAACACTCTTACATTGCTGGTGGAGCTGTAAATTGGTCTAATCACTGTGGAAATCCATATGGAGGTAGCTTAAAACACTAAAAATTGATCTACTGTATGACCCAGCTATAACACTATTGGGAATTTACCCAAAGGGAGATGTGTCATCACACCACAGAGACACCTGCATCTCCATGTTCAATGCAGCACTTTTCACAATAGCAAGGATATGGAATCAACCAAAGTGCCCATCAACAGAAGAATGGATAGAAAAAACTATGGTACATATACACAATGGAATACTACTCAGCATCAAAAAAATGAAATAATGCCATTTGCAGCAAAATGGATGGAACTGGAGAAAATTATTTTAAGTGAACGAACACAAGCTCAGAAAGAGAAACACCACATGTTCTTGATCATGTGGGAGCTGAATCAAAATTATAAGAAGGAAAAAATCCTATGCAGAGGTCAGAACATAATTTTAAAAAGCTAAGAATGGTATTATTTTAGATGGACTAGAAAATTCATGTAATAGTACTGACAATGTAAAAAGGAAGTTCATTACAGAAAAAGTTTCTATCTTAAACAGAATTGGAACCCAAGGATATATAGAAAAATATTACCATAGAAAGACAAGCAAATGGAAGAGAAGGCTTTGGTGAGGGGGTGGGACAGGCGGGAGGAGGGTAAGGGGGAACTTACCTGTATAATGTACAACAAAATACATATATGGAAATGTCACAATGAAAAGCATGTCAGAATGAATACCTTAAAATTTTCCAATAAAAAAAAAAAAAGTGCCACAGAACTCCCACACTGTGAAATGTAGGATAAACAAAAATCTATTTACTCTTTTGGCCCCAATCAAACTCTTTTTCCAAAGCAGCAAAGGTCATAGAACTGTTTCAACCACATTAGGACTAGATACACTGTTGTTAATTATCACCTGTTTCCTAATTCATAATAGGTGTAATACAACACAAAATAGCAACATTCTTGCCTAGACAGTAGGAGAGAGGAAAGACATAAAAGAACAAGATGGCTTTACGAAAATGAGAAATTCAAAAATACTTAGGTAATATGGAACACTTCCTATTTGCATGCTTAAGGATCTTTCAACCTAATAAACATGATTGTTGTTATTGTTAGGTGCTGTCAGTGTATTTGTACTGTTTATAATTCTAACACTTTACATATAAACAGGGCTTCAAACTCAGGAAAAACTGGGTTCAGGGGCCAGTGCAGGTTCAATATGTTAAACTTAAAGGGTTCAGGTTTAAAATTTTAATCCTACATGCAGAAAGCTCAATACATTTTTTCTCTTTTTTCAGTTTTAAACAGCTAATGATACACACACACGCACACACACACACACACACACACACACACACACACACACACACACTGCTGAACCAAAACAGCTTTAGGCTTGGGTTCAGAGAAAAAAAACAAAAACGTTTTAAGTGCTTGACCCAGAAGGGGCTCAGGGTTCAGGTTTGGGTTCAATTTGAAGGCCTGCATATAACTACATTATTCACATTGTTGTTGTTGTCGTTAGGTGAAGTGTAGCTACTACTAATTTTAATGCAACCAAATAAGTATAAAAAATAGAGCAATGAATTTACTCATTCTTTGTATAAATAAACTTCTGTAAAAATGGAAGAATTTATTCTGTGACACAGCTACTTTTGTTTAGGTTAATATCCAACATCCTTATGTAATTGATGATACCTGTAAGATGTTACTAGTAACTATTTCTTTTATAGGTTAATAAAAGTATAATGTTGGGTAAACTAGATTTTAAAAGATAAACAATGTGTTGTCTATTTGGTTTGAGTAGATTCATTCACTAGCAAAATGCATTCATTTGTGTATTTCCTTAATTTTGTTTTATCCTCTCAGATTGGCAAGCTTACCTATACAAGGATTAGTTAATAGTGTTCTTGATTTTAAAGCTTTAACAGATCCTGACATGCTCTCTATTTAAAGGGTTTTTATTTGAGTTCCTATTTCCCATGCAGTTTCCTAGGAAACTGAGAAATCAGTTGTTATTTAAAACACAAAATTAAAATGACTAGACTTGTCAGTTTAATTTTGTCTTTAGTAACAAAAGCAAAAAGGTTATTAAAGACAATCTTCAGAGTGAAGGCAAGGAAGTTGAATAGAACAGGATGAAAGAAATGAATAAATAATAAGTAACTTAATCAACCTAAATATCTTTTAAAGTTTTTGTAGTTATTTGATTGCATTAGAGTTAGTAATATAGATTATATCTATATTAATAATAGTTTTATGTAAAGGGTTAATATTGTAAACGGTAAAAATATATAGCATATTAATTCTGTCATCAAACTGCAAATAATTTACTTGAGACTTATTTAAGATGATATACAGTAGTAAAAACTAAGCTTAGAATTGTGCCAAATATTCAAGGCAAGTGTGAGTCAGATTATAACTTCGTATGCACCTGAAATTGATGACTTTGGTGGCATATCATCTTCCTGTCCATAAGCTCATTTTCCGGTACTATATCTGACAATGTTTCTTTGCTATCCATAGGGTTTTCAATGGCTAGTTTTTTCAGGAGTGGTTTGCCAATGATACTCCCTAGTCTGTCTGAGTCTGGAAGCTCAGCTGAAACCTGTCCACCATGGGTGACCCGGCTGGTATCTGAGATACTGGTGGCATAGCTTTCAGCCTCATCACAACATATAAGCCCCCATAGTGCGGCAAACTGACAGACGTGTGGGGGTAGTCACAGCTAGTGCTCACTTAAGGCTCACTTAAGAGCGATCATTTAATGTTACTCCAAGTCTATTATACACTTCACTTAGTTAATGAGTGCTGGACCAGTTGTTGGACATTTCCACACCCCAACTGTATGTAAACAAAGATTTGTTAAGTGTTTGTCAAAGAGATTATGATTAAATTTCCAAAAGGAAATTTACCAAACAACTAAATCATAATAACTATCTTTTAAGGATAATTTCTAAAGTCAAGTACTTTGAATTTAAAAAAAGAAACTAATACTATGCTCTAAATGCTTTAGTAGATCCTGAGAATGCTAACATAAATAAGTCAGGAGGGGCAAATCATCACAGAGAGTTCTCTAAGGAGGTGAAAAAGATATCACAAGGAAAATAATATATAAACTGGTCTTGAAAGAGGATGAACATTTCAACCAAAAGCAAAAAAGTTATTAAAGACAATATTCAGAGTGAAGGAAGCTGGATAGAGAGAAATGGCACATCACCATTGGTGGCCAATTATGCAGGGTGGATAATAGGTATGGGTCAGAAAGGGGAGTGCCACTCTGTGGTTTCTGAGGCCCTTGGTTCAATCCCCAGCATCACAAAAATGAGAGAAGGAGGTGGCAATCCATTTCGGAAGCAATTCCAAAACAACGAGCCACTGAAAACTCTGAGAGTCACTATGAGTCAGACACAACTCAACAGCACCTAACAACAACAGGTGTGAGGTAATGGTGCGGATGAATAGACAAAAAATAGTGCCCTAGAAACTACAAAAGGTTGTTAACAATGAAAACTGCTAGAATTCTGGAAGGATAAAGATTGCAATGTCATTATGTTCAAAGGTTCAATGCAGTGGATCAGTAAAAGGAAACTGGATCACATCAGGCTGAGCAGTAAATAAGTACCATGAATTTCCAAAAATCATACCTTATGGTAAATGTAAACTACACCTTTAAAAGCACTCAATATACCCTCTTTCAAAAGACTTAGGAATGTGCCACACATTTAGAATGTGCAAAAGTGTGATAATTTTGGTTCTTGAGGAAGTAATCATTAGCTATCTAAAATATAACTATAAAAACCTCATTTCCCAATAGCAAGTGAAGCTTCATCAACAGTAATGCCAAAAATAGATTCAATTTGTAATGCTTTTATAGTGAAGTTAATGCATACGCACAAACAGTAGCTACAACAGTAAACCACCACCACCCGTGTGAAATAAACTCAAAATATGTGAATCAAAGGAAAAACACTGAGATACTCAGGAGATTCAGAATATTTTATCTTTAATATCTATTTTTAGAGCATTAAGCTAAATAGCATTCTTACATTAATCTTAATACTAGTGTTCTTCAACTCATTTACTAAAATGTCAAACAATCAAAACAAATAAGAGTTACAGTTCCTGCTTTGACCTTAGAAGTTGATAACATCCATTATGTGACATTGAACTAATGCAAATCACAGTTACATACTTTTGCTATCTTCTGACAAGAGAGCAATGAAAACATTTTTAAGGGTGAATATGTCCTCTTGTAAGAAGTAATCAACAAAGTGAAAATATTCCTGTTTGAGCATACCTGATTGAGGGAAAAGAAAACTAAATTTTAGTGCTATGCTGCCATAGTTTTCCTTTTGACAGGGGAGTTTTGACAAGATTTGCCAAAACAACCTATTACACTTGGCAACTAGCCAATAGGACAATAACTACAGAAACCCCAAACCCAAAGAAACTAAATCTGGTCGCTTTTCTATGGACAAGTGGCCCAATTTCCAACTTAGCAGTAAAACCACATGAACATCTTCCCTGCCACCAAACCACGAAGACCACCACTTTTCTTTTTCCTATGCTGAATTCTTTCACTTAACATGAACATCAGGCCTCTGAGTGGCTGAGGATCTCACTCCTATAATGAGCTCACCGGGCTTATAGTTTCTCATTTACTTTTTCTTTAATAAACTCAAAATGTTTTTGTGGCAAGAAAAAAAAATCTCTTTTATTGTTAAATTAACTTATCAAGGGACTGAGCAAGCCCCAGTAACATTTTGGAGTGGTAGTCTCAGTAGAGTAGGGGGTCTGTGGCCTGTTAAAAACTGGGACCTGGCCGGGTGTGGTGGCGCATGCCTGTAATCCCAGCAGTATGGGAGGCGGAGGCAGGAGGATTGAAAGTTTGAGACCAGAGGCAGTCTGCGTAACTTAGTGAGACCCTGCCTCAAAAAGTAAAAAAAAAAAAAAAAAAAAAAAAAAAAAAAAAAAAAAAAAAAAAAAAAAAAAAAAAAAAAAAAAAAAAAAAAAAAAAAAAAAATGGGCTGGGGGTGCAGCTCAGTGGTCCAGCATTTGCAAAGCATGCAGGCGCAAGGCCCTGGGTTCAACCCCCAGTACCACCAAAAAAAAAAAAAAAAAAAAAAAAAAAAACTAAGACCCACAGCAAGAGGTAAGTGGAAGGCCAGTGGGTGAAGCTTCATCTGTATTTACAGTAGCTCCCCATCAATTGAACCATCCTCAAATCATCCCCCTATGACCATCTCATATTTTCAGAAAGGGAAACTGAGGCACAGAGTGTTTAAAAAACTTACAAGGTCATAAAGCTGATAACTAAGAGAGCAGAGATTTGAACCAGTCTTACTCCAGAACTAAACTCTTAACCCATTATTGTATTCTGCCCATGCCCACTATCCATTCCTCCCCAAAATACTGGCTCCAAATGTCCACTTTGGAAACCCATTTCCACCTCTAGTAATGAAAGTCAACTTGTAGTCCTTAAACACATGCTCACAAACTTCTAACTGGTAAATTGTAAAAAAAGTTTCACAAGAAGGTCAAGAAGGTATTCAATTGGATGATCTCAGGTTTTTGCTTGTTTGCTTGTTTTGGGGGGAAGTAGGATTGTTTTGTTTGAAGTTTGTTTGTTTGAGATAGGGTCTCTCTATGTAGCCCACACTGATTTTGAACTCAAAATCCTGCCACAGCCTCCCAAGTGCTGGAATTCAGTTGGATCATTTTAACATAACCAAATGGAGTAGCCACTTACAAGGAAAGTATTATTACCTGCAGTGGTATAATATCAGTCATAAAAGCATAGTATAAAATAATGAATTTTTAAAATCAAAACAAATTCAGAAAATTAGGTTGAAACCTCTGAAAAATACTTAAAAAATAAAAGTATATTTGCCATTTGGGAGAGCTAACAGTAATAGTAGCAGACAAATTACTCATTTATCACAAACAAGATTTTTAAATGAATTTCTCATTAGATACTGTCACACAGAAACCCAATAAGAAAACAATTTAGGCAAATAATACAAGCTTATGATAATCAAATTATATTTTTAAACATACCCAGCTTACTAAAAATAATGTTGTGTGCCATCAAGTCCAATTGAACTCATAGTGACCCTATGTACAACAGAACGAAAAACTACCCAATACTATGCCATGCACATGATCTTTTTACATTTGAGACCAAGGTTGCAGTCACTATATTTCTTCTCATTGTGAGTTGTGCCACATCAGCAAAAGGAGGTCTCAAGAGCTTTATTTCACTCCCATCAGTAAGGCTGAGTCTACTTTGAAGAGGCTACTCTTCCCTAGTTGTTCCTTGAATGCCTTCCAGCCTGTGGGGCCCATTTTCCGGCACTACATTTGACAGTGCCTCTCTGCTACTCATAAGGTTTTTAATGGCCAATTGTTTCAGGAGTGGGACACTGGATCTTTCTCCCTAGTCTGTCTTAGGCTGGAAGCTCAGTTGAAACCTGTCCACCATGGGTGGCCCTGCTGATATCTGAAATACTAGTGGCATAGCTTTCAGCATCACAGCAACATGCAAGCCTCAACAGCATGACAAGCTGTCAGGCATGTGGGGGACTAAAAACAGTAAGTATAATGAAATAGGAAAATCTTTTAACACTCAAGCCCTACAAGTGTTTTTTTTAAAAAAGCTTTCTTTCTGGACTTTTCTTGTCCACAAAATCATTAGGAAATGTTTCACTGAACTTCTTGAACTGAGTTGTTATTTGCATTAATCATATCCCAGGAACTTAGAAAGGCACTGCCTTTTTATACTTTTTTTTCTTAATCTTAGGATGTATCTTTCTAGAATTACTTGCAAGGCATAACAAAATCTAAGTGGAAGACCTTTCTAAAGTAGCTGGCAGGATTAAGAGCTGACCTGGGATTCCTGTCAAGTGATTTTCTCACCTAGAAATTGTGAGAAAAGGAAAAACAATAAAAGCCTACTTGGAGTTTAACTCTGCTCCATGTGTGATAAAAATAAGACTGAATCTCATGAGCAATGTTGGCACTGAAACACAGAGAACTAACTTGTAAATAAGGCCTTTGTTTACTGTCTTCCTCCTCATCCTCTTTTCTCCTTCTCCTCCTTCTCCTCCTCTGCCTCCTCTTCACCTTCTCTTCCTCCTCCTCCTCCCCCTCCTTCCTCTTCCTCTTCTTCCCCCTCTTCCTTCTTCTTTCTCTCCCCCTTCTCCTGGAAAGCTGTCCTGCATGATGTACCATGCCTCCCACCCTCAATGGTCCTGTGAGTCTTTCGAAGGCAATTGTCTCCAAGTCTGTCATCTTAACATACTCGACTAAAATGAACCCTGGATACATATTAAAATAGTCTAAGTACATTATTAAAATTGTCTACCCATATACTTCTTCAGATCCTTCAAATATTTGCTATAGCACCAATACCTTGTCTTTTGTGTGTGTGTGTGTGTGTGTGTGTGAATATATATATATATATATATATATATATTTCATTCATTCACCCAAATATCCATACAATGCTAGTCCACACTAGAGAAAAAACATTAGAAAACAAAATCCATGCTGTCATGGAGTTTTACTGCTCTAGAAATTATACTGATAAGTGAAGTGAGAGAGCACATCTTTTATTTCATTTGAATCTCCACTTTTCTTTCCAATGTTTTACATTTACTAATGTTTCATAATATTTGCTGAATGAGGGAATGACCCATTTCCCTTGTTCATCAAAAGCCATTTTCTTCTATCTCTTATTATTGAATAGTGATTTACAGTTAAGAGACTTTCAATGGGCTTATCTCACTTGATGAAGACTATTAAGTAGGGCACTGTTGAATAATACAGTAATTCAAGTATCTGGGCTTTACTGAATAAAGAGTCTTATTCACCAATCACCAGTAATGCCTGTGTCAGTCATCATCTAACAATTGTCAAACCAATCATTAAAAGAAAAGAAAGAGAAAAAGAAGAAAAGAAACTAGGAGTGCCAGTTTGCAATGTCCAGTCACCTGCAATTTATAGCAATGCTCACAGCAACCTACAAAAGTCTGCAGATGTTCACGGCTATCTGCAGTTCTACACAGATACTCACAGATGTCTACAGTGTCATTGATGGACATATACAATTCTTAACCTCCACCTTAAATGCATAAATGTGGCTGTTCATGGATCTTCAGTGATGGACCTCCCACTTTCTGATCTCTATGTTAGAAAGCTTAACTTTCTATCTCTATCTGTATCTCTCTCACTATCCATCTCCCCACACCTCACACTGACCTACCTCTCCAACCTGTTCCTCCTCTTCTTGTTCTCCACACAGGGCCCAGATCCCCAACCTGCTTGCCCCAAGCCTATCTCTCACTCTCTTCCTTTCAATTCCAAAAAACAATCACCTTCTAAGTTCCCTTCTAGGTCCATTTATAAATTCACTTATAAACATGACCAAGAACCAAAGTCTGCTGTCCACTTCCTGGATCCCTCCCATGGGTCCATGGTAATACCGGACCCCAGACCTGTGCTCCCTGCTAAAGAAGAAAGGCTGTCTTCCTCCACAGCCTAGAGTCATGAATCGTAACTGGCATAAACTCATCATGGAGGCCTTACTCTTCTTGCCTAGGTATAAAAAATTGAAGTAATTTTAGCTAATGAGACACAAGGGGAAAATCTGCTGTAGGAAGAGTTTCCTTAGTCTTAAAAGTGAGCAGATGAAAAAGGTGTACCCTTTTTTTACTTCAGCCATCATCTGTAACCTGGAACTTAGAGCACCACTATAAGATCATAACAGAAAACAGACTGGAGAATAAACCAACATACCCAAAGATGACACTAAAAAGGAAGAAACCCTTAACAATATTGCCAAGACACTGAATTAACCAACCCTGGAAATGTCCTCATCTCCATTCACATAGCTATGTAAGATTAAAAGGGTAGTGTGGGGAGGCTTAAACAATAAGGACATTTAGTAAGGTTTCCACTGCTGCTTCTGAAAGCATTTTAATTACTACACTTTCTCTCTTTCAACAATTTTACTTCTGAAGAGTAAGCTTCTCAAATATAACAAGATGTGATCAGTTGGTTGTAAAAATAGCTACCAAAATGTCCTCTTATACTCAAGCTGTTCCTCCCATTGAAAGGTGGAATCTATTTTCCCTTTCCATGAACCGAGTCCTTCTATCAATGGAATACAGCAGAAGGGATATCATGCTAGTTCCAGATGCAGGCTTTAAACAACTAGGTTCTTCCCTTCCTGTTTTGCTCTTCTGGAAGCCAGCTACCATGTAGGAAAGCTTAGGCTAAACTCCTGAATAATGGATGAGAGACTAAATACATAGAGAGGCACCTGACTGAGGAAAATCTGGTGGCTCCAGCAAAAAAGCAGCAGCAAGACCCCAGCAATATGAGTGAAGCTCTCTTAGACTGTCTAGTCCCACTTAAGCCACCATAGCTAACACCTCATAAAGCAGAGATTAGCAATCTCTGCTAGCCCTACCTGAATTTCTGACAGCAGAATTGTGAGAAATTAAACATCTGCCGTTTGTAGTCACAGAGTCTTAGAGTGGTATCTTACCCAGCAATAGATAACTGAAACACACTTGTTGTCTTGCTCTTAAAAATTGCTGTTATTATTTCACAATGATTAAGAAATATTGAGTTATCCATAGCTCTGGATGCTAATAAGCATTGTTTCCAAATATCTGTAACTTGTCTTAACTCACAAAGGAGAACTTGTTTTTATGTATGCATCACCTTGTTGTTATCCTTTTAACTAATATTTTTTAAAAATAATTTAATATAAGTACATGGAAAATATTTATAACAAATGAGTTAATATTCTTACCAAGTTTTAAAAAATCCTCACAAATAAGAATGGAAAATACCAACAGCTTAATTTTTAAAATGGAGAAAGCCATTTCTCTGAAGAACAATAAATGGTCAGTAAACATGAAATGGAAATGTCTTAACCTCAAGCTCACCATATTAAAATATGTGTTATCATTTTTCACCTACTAAATTGCCAAAAAAATTTTAAATAGACTCAATGCCTGCTAAGGTGCAGTGGGAAAAAAAAAAAAAAAAAAAAAAAAGGAAAACCCGGTGGTAGAGGCAGAAGCCTACCCTGAGTCTCCTTGACGTACGGGGACTTGAACGTCCCTGGTCACAAGCTGACTGACTGCAATGTCTATGGAGGTAAATTCAGAACAATATAACTAGTGCACAGAGCCATTGTAACACTATATGCAGAAAGAACAATATAACTATCACTTTTTGTTCAGTCCATTCATCCACGCATTTACTTTTGTCTAAGATCATGGAAAAGAACTGGAATTATTAGAGCATCTGAATGCTTTTCCGGAAAACTGGGAGTTGTCGACAATGACTTGAAACCAAGAATGGTAGGTGGCGGTGTCAGGCAGACCAGGCCCGGAAGGCGATGGGAGGAATAGAGTCCACCACGCTGATTGGTTGTCTGCGACCAAGGGGCGGGGCACACGGAGGATGGGGATGGGAGGCGCGGGAGCGGAAGGCGGAGGGGTCGCACTTCCGGCCTTTGTGGCTGGCCGCTCAGGGTTAGCGGCTTGCTCCCTGGTGGCTCCTAGGCTTTGCGGTGAGGGATGCGGGCCCTGAGGCGGAGGGAGGTCGGGGTGGGCACAGGGCCCCATCGCGGAGTGGAGGAGACCCGCTCCTTGGCCTGCCCATCCGGGTCTCGCTGTTACTCTGGGCGGGGGCTCCTGGCATCCTGAGGACGCAGAGACTAGGTGGAAAAGCGCCTGCTTTTAGTGGAAAGCGCAGTTGTTCCCCCAACCTCCGGACTTGTCAGATGCTGTGGTTTAACCCGGAATGTAAAAATAGAAGGGCTAAATGCAGCTGAGCTGGTTTGGAAACCAGAGATATGTAGCCTAAGTATTCTAATTAACCTCTAAAGCTAAATGTTGTATTAAGGTTCAGTTTTACTGATATGTCCTGCCGATTAAACTGAAGGACATACACACTTAAATGGATATTCCCCTCTATCGAAAAACCAGGTCATGTTTGAGCTATATCACGAAATTTAATACATAATTATTTGTTACTATATTTCATTTAAAATTTTTTTAGTCCCAGAATACTCCAAGTTTTTTGAGAGCTGAGGTTGACCTTTTTGCATCTTTTGTCTCTTAGTATCTAAAATGTTTTTAACAACTATTAAGCATTTTACAGTTACTTCTTGTTTAATTTCTCAGTGTACACATTTATGAGCAATACTCTTTTTAACCTAATGCCATGTGAGGACAGAGCCCATAGTAAGAACCTCAGTGTTTGTTGAAGAAATTCATTGAAGATCAAATGTGACCAAATGGCAAATACCTTATTATACTTTATTTAAATCAACTCATGTTTAATGTGAATTTTTAAAAATGTTTTACTACCTTAAGTGAAAATCAACACTACCTGCTATAGATGATAACTAAAAATAAAAAATTTTAAAGTCAGCATTATTAGATTCTACCTAGATATCATTATCCTTGGAAGCCTGAGTCTGAAGCCTATATATTTTTTTAAAGTTCTGCAAATTTTACATGGTAAAATTTTTCTCCTTCATGCAATCAGGATTGAAAGATAATTGAAAAGGAAATAATATCACTGATTCATGTCAATACTGCATTCTTTTGCTTCTAAAATGGTTCTAATATTAGTTGTAAAAATTCTACACAGTGAGAGACAAAGAGGTGAATGAATTTTAGTTTGCCATTAGTTTATTGTTTGTTTAGTTACAGTCTTAGACCTGGTCCCTTTCAATGTCACTGGAGTAACTTATCTTTATTATTAAAAGTTTTTAGAGATTTTTTTCCTTGCGATAAATTAATGGTGCTTTTATATCCTGTAGGAAAGAAGAGATTACTCACACTCTTTCTCAAGCACAGAACCCAGTTGTACTGACCTTTTTGTTAAGCTCTTTCAGCCCAAAATGGCTGTGGAATCTAGAGCAGTTTCAACTGTGAAACCGCAGGATCATCAGGAACAAGAATTAATACTAGTGAAAATAGAAGATAGCTTTTGCTGGGGTCAGAAATTTAAACAGAATGGGAGTACCCAATCCTGCCAAGAATTGTTTCGCCAGCAATTCAGGAAGTTTTGCTACCATGAGACACCTGGGCCCCGGGAGGCTCTGGGCCGACTCCAAGAACTTTGCTATCAGTGGCTAATGCCAGAGTTGCACACAAAGGAGCAGATCCTAGAACTACTGGTACTGGAGCAGTTCCTGAGCATCCTGCCTGAGGAGCTGCAGATCTGGGTTCAGCAACATAGTCCAAGAAGTGGTGAGGAAGCTGTGACCCTGTTGGAAGATTTGGAGAGAGAGTTTGATGATCCAGGGCAGCAGGTGGGAACGGAGAGAAGTGATGTGTTATGGGAAAAGGAATTTACAGCCTGGAGCATGTAGAATCCTAACAGTAGGTTGAAAAGCTGTATGTCTCTACTGAACCATAACTCTGATGTGACAATAGAGCCATACTTGTCTCTACCTTTAAATTGTCTTTTTCCCCCCTATCCTTCATCTGTGGAGATTACCTCATTGACTTGTTTGAGATTTTTACTAAACAGTTTCCCTAGGGATTTTCCCACAAAGCTAATCATATTTTTGCTGATTCCAGGTCCCAACTAGTCCACAGGGACCAGCAGCGCCATGGAAGGATTTGGCATATCTTGGAATATCCCAAGAGTCAACAAACTTTCAGCTCCAGCCATTAAAGACACAGTCGAAATCCTGGAAACCCTGCCTTCCCCTTATAAGTGGTGAGGAATAGAAACTTCCTGGAAACTCATTTCAATTATGCCTCTGATTTTAAGGATGCAGAATTAATCATATTTACAAACTTGCCACGTGAGCATCACTTTTATTAATGCTAAGCCAGAGGTGTTCCCTTTAGCAGCTTTGTACTCAGCAATCCTCATGAATTGCAGTCAGCTTCTTTCACTTATTCAATCATTTTATAATTTTGTACAGTGCTAAAACATCTAATACTCTGGTAGGCACTGGGTCTCCATTTTCAAGGAACTTTCAGGTCTAGGTGACTGATGGATACACAAAAAGGCAGTTGGAATCTAGTGTAGTAAATTATAGAATAAAAGTAGGCACTGGATCCTCTGGAAGCATAGAGAATGGCTCCTAACCCAATCTGAAAGGGTCAAGGAACACTTCCAGGAGGAACAGACACCTAAGATAAGACTAGAACTATGTGTAGGAGAAAGCCAGGCAAATAGGTGGAAGGTGTGGTCCAAGCAAAGGCCACAAAGTCCTGAAGGTAGGGAACACAACCCGTTCCGGAAATTGTAGTTAGTTCAATTTGACTTGAGAATATATAGGGAAAGGATGGTGACAGAAAAACTAGAGAAGAAAATGGGACTCAAATTGTGAAAACTTGTATGTCATGCTAATTGACATCCACAATTCTGTTAAGTACAGAGGGGTGTAGTTGAAGGATTTTGGACAAGAGAGTGACATAGTTGGATTTGTGGTTTAGAACTTAGTTGCAGAGTAGAAAATGGATTTGAGGACATCAAGACTAGAGACCTGTTAGAGACTTGTATTCCAGGTAGCCACAGTGAGTACATTACCCTGTGTGATGCTGGGAGGCGGGGAAGAGCCCCATCATTCTGTTACTCAGTGCATTGCGGTGTCTGGTCATTGTTAAAAGCAGAGCATGGGGGAGAGGAGTTAAAGATGATACTCAAGTTTCAGTCTTGTACAGCTTGGTTAACAATGGTGCTATTTGTGTGAAAGGGAAAACACAAGGAAAAACATATATTTGATGATGTGTTTAGGGCATTTTGGTGCTTATGAAATTCTCATAAGTAAAATGTCAATTAGCAGTTGGATATGAGAATTAGAGCATTTAAGTAGTAATTGAAATTTATGGTAGAGAGTTTGTAAAGTAAAGAGAGACCACAATAATATCTGAAGGAACACTGATGTTATTAGCCCTAATATCTAAGAAGGAATAGCCATAGAAAATAAGCCAATATGGCTGGAAGGAAATGCCTCAAGAAGAAAGTGTGGTCTTCAGTGTCAGTGCTGCAGAAAGGTTAACTAAGTAAAATCCAGATAGTACCCATTGGATTATGCAGTTATGAAGTTATTGACCTTGACTTGATCAAGTGCAAGTGGTAGGGCTAAGGGAGGATAAGGTAGAAACCAAATGGCAGAATAGGGATGAGTACCAACAACCCTTTGAAGTTTTGCTGTGAATGGGAGGGCATGAGATTGCTTGACAGAGATGTACAGAAAAGGAGCTTGATTTTTAAAGGAAGAGAGTGACTTGAGCTTATTTAACTGCTGATGAGCAGAAGTCAATTAAAAAATGGGTTGAAAATAATAGAAAAGAAGAAGTAGACGGGTCAGGGGATATAGTTCAGTGATAAGAGCATTTGCCTAGCATGCGCAAGATCTGGCGTTCAATCCCCAGCATTAGAAAAACAAAAAAGGTTTTGGGTAATTGAAGTCTCAAAGGAGGCCAGAATGGATGAAATCCAAAGTGTTGATGTAGGCTTTAGCATTTGAAGAGGAAAGACCCCTATTTTGATCAATTGAAGAAAAGAATGATATCTTTGTAGATAGACCCTTCTGTTTTCTCTCACGAACAAAGTAAATATTGAGCCAGTGGCAGTGATGTAGAACTGTAATCACAGCTACTTGAGAGCTGAGGCAGAAGGATCCCTTGAGCCCAAGAGTACTAGGCCAGCCTGGGCAACATAAGGAGACTCTGTCTTAATGATGATGATGATGATGATGATGATGATGATGATGATGAATACTGAGTAACTGGAGAAATATAAAATCTGGTTTTCGTTTGTTTTGTTTTGTTTTTGCTATTTACCATTTCAGATTGTAAGAACAATGAAGCAGCAGCAAAGAACATTTCAGAAGAAAAATCACAGAGATTCTCTGAGGAACTTTCATTTAGAGGAGTTAATGAGCATGAAAGCAGTTTAGAGTGGCAGCAAGGAAGTGCTACACGGGAGAAATTAAGAAGATCCCCTCCCCACAGGGGCAATTTTAGTCAAGTGATTTTCACACACAACTCTTTAGGAAAGAGAGAGCATCATGATGAGACTCAAAGATGCTTGATTCTAAGTACAAACTCTGTAACATGTCAGAAAGTTCCTTCAGATGAAAGGCCTTACAGATGTGATGTATGTGGGCACAGCTTCAAGCAGCATTCCTCTCTAACTCAACATCAGAGAATACATACTGGAGAAAAGCCCTATAAATGTAACCAGTGTGGGAAGGCTTTTAGTTTGAGGTCATATCTTATTATTCATCAGAGAATTCACAGTGGAGAGAAAGCATATGAATGTAGTGAATGTGGAAAAGCCTTCAATCAGAGTTCCGCCCTCATTAGACATCGGAAAATTCATACTGGTGAGAAAGCTTGTAAATGTAATGAGTGTGGAAAAGCATTCAGTCAAAGTTCATATCTCATTATACATCAAAGAATTCACACTGGTGAGAAACCCTATGAGTGTAATGAGTGTGGGAAAACCTTTAGCCAGAGCTCAAAAGTAATTAGACATCAGCGAATTCATACAGGTGAGAGACCCTATGAATGTAATGAATGTGGGAAAGCTTTCAGACAGAGCTCAGAGCTGATTACTCATCAGAGAATACACAGTGGAGAGAAACCCTATGAATGTAATGAATGTGGAAAAGCCTTCAGTCTGAGCTCAAACCTCATCAGGCATCAGAGAATTCACAGTGGAGAGGAACCTTATCAGTGTAATGAATGTGGCAAAACCTTTAAAAGGAGCTCAGCCCTTGTTCAGCATCAGAGAATCCATTCTGGGGATGAAGCTTATATATGTAATGAATGTGGGAAGGCCTTCAGGCACAAATCAGTCCTTATGCGTCATCAGAGGGTCCATAATATAAAGTAACTTGTAAATATGACAACTACTGTAAATACTTCAGTCAGATTTTTCTCTTTATTAACCAAAAGATTGACTTTGGAGCAAGAGTCCATAAAGGTTATAAATTGCTAGGTCTTGAGTCACTCTTGCTTTGTGCAGCACTTCCCAATGCAAATTGTCCCCTGAAAACTTCCTACAACTAATCATAACAAAATAAGAGGTCATTACTTCCAACTTTTACCATTAGGAATACTCAGGAAGTATGAAAAATAGGAATGTAACACTGAACTTCATTTTCTATGAGAATGTTATGAAAAGGGCATTAGGGCTCCAAGCTCTGTCACTGCATCTGACTGTCAGTGTACCAGGTTTGGGAGATAGTATGAACAGCATGAGGGACTTTGTTTCAGAAACTTAGACTCTGAAGCAGTGCCTACAGCAAAATAGGAGCCAATGGAGAGGTTTGTTACTAGACAAAACCTATAGCCCTTGGACCACAGCACAGTGAAGAGCTTAGTCCTGGTTGATGGGACCTAAGGAAAAGGGCTAGTAAGTGGTTTCCTTGCCCAACCTGTAGGCTAAGCTAGAATTCCTATGGAGGTGGTGATGGGAGTGGAGATAAAGCCTAGCAGAGATACTAAGTCTACAGAGATCTAAGGCATTCACCCTCTCACACAGATATAAGGATCCCTTTTGGTCCTTTAGACCAAAGGTCCCCAGGTCCTGGGCCATAGGCCAGTATGGTCCATAGCCTATTAAGACCTGGGCTGTGCAGCCAGAGATGGAGTAAACTAAGCTTGAATCATCCCAAAACCATATCCTTCCCTCACCCAAGTCTGTGGGAAAATTGTCTTCCATAAAACTGATCCCTGATGCCAGAAAGGTTGGACACTACTACTTCAGAAAGTATTGGAACTACTGTCAGATTCCTCCTCATCCCCAAGGCTCTGGGTCAGAAGCTGCATATCATTTGTTTCTGAGACTGTATCCCTATAGTTCTTAATATGCTCTCCTGGGTTCAAGTGCTTAAAAATATTTGTCAGTTCCCAGGTCTATGACTTATTCTCCAGGTACCTCACACATGTTCAGTTTTGTCTTACATCAGCAGTATTTCACAGTATCTTCCAAATTTTGTCAAAGACAATGCTAAAGGTAAGTGATGAGAGGTAACAATCATAGTCAGGACTTACCCCTCCTCTGAGGAGCCTAGCAGGAAGAGTATCATTACGCTGGTGCATAGTGCAAGGTGGAAAGTTAATCAGCATCAGAAAGGCACATCATTCTAAAGATCTAGTAGTTTGGAGGAATAATATACCTTACCCAAACCAAGTCTGGAAGTCTACAATCCTGTGCGTAGAAAAAGAATTTTCATGAAGATAAAAAGCAAAGAGAAGTAATGCTCTTAGTGGACATTCATAGGTGGGCATGTGCTAACCAGTAATAGTGGCAGAACTAAATGCCAAATGTCTGGTGAGAGAATATGAAAATGTAATTACTATTTGGAAAAGAGAAAATGTAACAAAATGCATGGTAGGAGCTATTCAACTCATTTTCTTCCTTTTCCACAGAGAAATACCCAAACTAGAGAGAGTAGAATGTTAAATAAGAATACATTTCAAAAGAGAAATATCATAGTCTTCAGTCTGACCTGCACCCTTTCAGTAGTTTAAAATCCCCAAAGTTCTTAACAATGAGTCTAACCCACATGCAATTGTAATCCATGTCTAATTTGTTTAACTCCAAAACTTGAAGACACATGGATTAGATTTGAGAATACGCGATATTCTTTACATAGAGAGCCCTTAAATATATCAACAAGTAATGTAACAGGTACTTGCTAAGGGCTTTGTGTGTGTATATTAGTCATTTCTCATTATAGCCCATATTTTGTAGATGAGGAAGTCTAAAGGACATAGCTAAAAGGCAGTGAGATCAGAGTTTGACAACCCTACACTGGATCCACTTTATACTGTCTCCCCATGAGAAAGTCCCAATAGAAAAAGTAGTATTTAAACAAATCACAAATGAGTAAGTGCCAATGGAAAATACATCATAGTTTATAGTGTATGTCAGAGCAGGAGTTGATGTAGTACTTGTTTTCCTTACAAAATTGATAAAGATTCAAGGAAATTGGGACTCATGCTGCTTGTACAATGTGAATGGATAATATCTCTGGCAAGCAATTAATAGAAGACTTAAGCACTGCCTTTGACTTTGAAATTCTACCTAGAAATAAACATTTCAGAAATCATGAATATACAGCATTAAAAGCTGTTAAAATGTGCTGACTAATGTTAAATGAAGCATTCATGATATATTGTTGAATGAAAGTGTTACAAGATACTGTGTACAATATTATCCCATGTAAACTATATGCATTAAAATAACAGGAATATACAATTTCAGGGTGCTACACTAATTACCTCTGGGTGGTGAAATCACAGGTAATTTAATGTCTTGTGCTTTTGTGTATTTTCCAAGTTTTTCTACAAAATCTAAGAGGAAGGGGCTGTGGGTATAGTTCAGTGATAGAGCAATGCAAAGTCCTGTGTTTAATCCCCAGTGCCAAATCAATATTTTTTTCCCCAAAGGAAAATTGAACAGAACCCAAGCTTGAGAAATAGGGAAAACACTTCCTTTCCATAACATGTCTCTCAAGTCTGGTAGCACACTTAACTCTGATCCTCAGTTTCATTATTGATAAAACGGCAATGGCAGGCTTACCCATTTCACACAGTATTTAAAAAATCCTCTACAAACTATGGAGCTGGGGTTTAGCTCAGTTGGTAGAGTGCTGACCCAGGTTCGATCCCCAGCACTGCAAAAATGTGAGAAAGATGTGCCAGTCCACTCTCTGAAACAATAAGCTACTGAAAACTCTTTGAGGGTCAGACCCAACTCAATAGCACCTAACAACTACAAATTATAAATCTTTGTGCAAATACAGGTTACTTGCCTAAAGATTTATGGCTAAGCAATGCCCATGAAGTGGTCAAAACTTTTGATCATTAATGCTTTTCCATGAATTCTGCAGGTATAAGCAAGTTACCTCACAACTCTATAGACACTAACATTAAAGGAGTACTAGAAGATCTTTCATGGCCAAAGCTTCAACATGTTTATGAAATTGAAAAGGCACTGATATAAGCTGAATGTGAAAGGAAACTGTGTTTTCTTTCACTAGCCTTTCCTGGAAAAAAAAGTAATTCATGCCTTTCCCTCTATTGCAGTCTGTCTGGGTTCTCTTGTGATTAAAGTGGTCTAGGGAGTAACAGTGTTTACCTTAAATGGTTCTTACTGGATTAAAAAAGATAATGTGCAATTTAGGCAAAGTTATTAATATCAGTTTCCTATCTTTCTCTTTTGCCTTCATTTCCATAGCCTATAGAAAATACTGAAAGGGTGGGAAATTAAAGCAAATCTGGCTATGACCTCGTTAAGCTCATATTTTTATTGAGGCCATACTCGAGGTCATGGCAGTTTTCCAGGTCCTGGTCCTTCTCAGCACTTAGTGCTGACAATTCCATCTGGGGCATACACTGGCCCCCCTCCCACCACTACCATAGAGAGGAAGACTCCACATTCTGGTAGCTGTAGTATATGTCTACATGTGTTTAAAGACATGCCTTCCTGCTCATTCCCATGCTCCTTCAACAACTCAACCCCAGATGCCTTCTCAACTTTGTTACTTTGCTGGGGAACTGCAAGCCCTAGAGAGAAGCTGTCATGGTTTCTTCATGCTCTTTAGCCCAGGGAAAAGAAATGAAAACACCAGTTCCTATCATCTTCCCACAATCCCTTCCCTACCCTCTAGCCTATCTCTACCCATGTCACTGTGCTCCCTATTCCTGAATGATTTCAAAGCCAAACTTTAAAACTCAAATTTTGTTATATCCCACATTACATTTTGACACTAAGCAGCTAAAAATGTATAGTCAACATATGAATGTTAAAATTAGTTACAGATGGAATTGGAACTAATTACGCTCAGTGAAATAAGCCAGGCACAGACAGACAGGTACCACATGATTTCGCTCATATGTGGAATGTGAAAATGTTGATCTCATTACAAGTTGAGAGTAGAAGGGTGGTTACCAGAGGCTAGGGAGGGCAGGGAGAGGGAAGGGGCAAGGCTGATGACTAGGAACCTAGTTACAGTTAGGAGAAATAAGACTGTGCTTCCTATCTTCCAACAGGGTGAGTAATGCATTATGTGTTACAAAATAGCTGGAAACAAGCATTTGGAGTGTTACCACCACAAAGAAATGATCAATATTTAAGATGATGGATATACTAATTACCTAATTTGATATACACATGTACTGAAACATCACACTGTATCCCGTGACTATGTACAATCATTGTGTCAATCAAAAGAAAAGATTTCAAGTAATAATGTGCTAAAATTATTAAATAAAAGATTTACATGTTTTTGTAAAAAATAAATAAATAAAAATGTAGTTATCACAAATTACTTACTAAATGAGATTTTTACCCAAAATACGAGGATTGAGGGAGAAACATGAATAGAAATGACTTCAAGATGTTAATATTTATCGGTAATGGAATTGTAGAGAATTTGTACTTTATTATCAACATTCATAATTAGTTCATAATCAAGAAAACTATTAAATGATATTTAAAATTAAGTCATTTGATTGTCACCCATAGGAAAAGGCAACTATATCCATTTGAAGGAACCCTTCAAACTTATGATTGATCTTGTTCAATGATAACTGACAACCTCTGGACACAAAGACTATCTCCTCAATGTCACCTCCCTATTATCCACAATAGCTGTGATCGTCAAGTCTTCAAAAGTGACACATCTTCTTAGATATTAATTGTCCTCAGCAGTTAGGGATTAATTAAAACTTTCAAGATGAAAATTAGCAGGGAAGTACAGCACTACAAAATCTGAAGGGTTAACTCAACAAATACTTATGGCCCTCAAGTGGCTTATAGTCTGCAAACCTGGTGCTAAGGGGAAAGAGCAAGGAATGGGGATGAGTGGGGCCTGGGAAGACAAAGCTCTCATTGCTGTACTCCTATAAGCTTCCTATTTCTTATGCCCTAGGATGATGGGACACTAACACTCCAGTCTCCACTGTCTCTTACCCGCCAATATGTATTCTTTCCTTGGTATACACATACGTCTGTTTCCATAAGGAGCACCAAGTCTTCCACCACAAAATTCTGAGTGCTCCAATGACTCATATGTAACTTAGGACATGGGATAGGGTACCCAATTTCAATGATTATCAGTAGGAAGAGAGAAAAACATGTACTGGCTCCTGAGACAGGGTCTCTGACAACTAAATCCTGCTAGCCTGCTAGCCTGCTAGCATTAAGAATCCTAATGAAGGTCCCCCAAAACGCTCTTACCTTCATGCCATGTATGTACTATAACCTCTACTTCTTTTCTTTTCCCCTGCCCTCCATTTGGCTAACTTCTACATTTTAGGTCAACTGAGATGTCATACCTGGAAAGCCTTTAGTAACTTATACATCAGGTAAGGTATCCCGGCCACGTACTTCAACAGAATCCTGGATTTATCCTAGAAAAGCATTTGTTACACTTTACTTGATCGGTAAATATGTATATCCTATTAGCCCTTAATTTGGAGGGGTCAGTGACCATATCTTTCCCCAGTAACTAAACATAGAGGAGGTATTCATTTAATAAATAAGTAGACCTGAATTGATCTCGTCAAGCAGCTCAGGGCTGAGAAAAGAACTGGCAAGGGAGCTGAATGAGCTGCCACTTCTCATACTATTAAACTAATCCAGGGTATAATTCAACATTTCAGGTAGTTGAATAACTCGTAGCACAGGCCTCCATCTGCCAGATCTCTGCCTCAATCATGCATACATGGAGGTGCTCAATGGCAGTTATATCTGGGTTGGTGGAAAGTGGGGCAGAGGGAATACTGATGGAAGTCCTTATCCAGAAATACACATTCCTAGGAAATATCTACCTATTTGGGTGCAGTGGGGGGGGGGGTTCAGGGACTTGAATAAAAATTATCTTCCTTTCAACAATCACAAGAAACATCTTTGTGTGGATCTCTTCTTACAGTACTGAACTAGGCTCAAAAACAGAAATCTTGATCTCACAAAACCTCTCTCTTCTGTGGAGTGTCACCTTTAAAGTGAATTCCTTACATTTCACAGTTGTATAACTTGATTGTTTTGAGACAGAGTCTCATCATATAGCCCAGGCTGGCCTCAAACTCTCAATACTCCTGCTTCAGACTCCCAAGTGCTCAGATTACAGGCATGTGTCACCACACCCAGCTGTGTACAACTCTTACCCACAAAGTTAAACGCTGGTGTGTGTTCTCTGGTGCTTCATAAGGCCTGACTTACGTCTAAATGCTTTACTACATTGGTTACATTCAAAAGGCTTCTCCCCAGTGTGTACTCTCTGATGCTGGGTGAGGGCTGAGCTTCGATTGAAGGATTTTTTGCATTCATTACATTCATAAGGTTTCTCTCCAGTATGAATTCTTTGATGTTCGATAAGAATAGAGCTTCTACCAAAAGCCTTACCACACTGAATACATTCATAACTTCTATCTCCAATGTGAATTTTCTTATGCTGAATAAGAGCTGAGCTCTGGCTGAAGGCTTTCCCACATTCACCACAATTATAAGGTTTCTCTCCAGTATGACTTCTCCTATGCCTAATGAGCTCTGAGCTGCACCTGAAAGCTTTTCCACAGTCACATTTATAGGGTTTTTCACCACTGTGAATTCTCTGATGTCTAACAAGGTCTGCCCTCAAACCAAAGGCTTTGCCACATTCTTTACATGCATAAGGTCTTTCTCCAGTATGACTTCTCTGATGTCTAATCAGCTTTGACCTATGGCAAAAGGTTTTTCCACAGTCAAAGCACTCATAGTGCTTTTTCCCTGTGTGAATTCTCTGTTGGGCATTATCATGTGAGTTCACACTGAGACTTCCTTCACTTCTATTACCTTCACAGATGCTCTGTTCTGTGGCGATTTTCTTGTTGAAGGTTGCCAGACTGAAATGTCTTTCCTGAGAAAAAAACTGACTCATTTTGTTCCTTGTAGCACTTCCCTTTTGATTCTCATAATTGTCCAGATCTCCCACAGCTTCTTTAACTATCTGTCCTAAAGTAGTTTTCCCAGGAAGTCTTCCTGGAGATATCATAGCCACTGATGCCACACATTCAGTAATTTCTTGTTTTGCAGTCAACACTTTGTCAGCCAGCATCTTGCCATCTAAAAATGTGAATAAAAAGCATGTGTCATTTATTGCTCATGTTGGAAAAAAGGAAATGATTGTAGGAGGAATAGAAAATAAACCAATTGAAAAAGGTATTTACTTACTGGAGGAAAACTCTTTATTTCCTCCTTCCCTTCCTTCCTTCCACAGTCTAACTATGTAAACCAACCTAGCCTCAAACTGACTACGGCTAGCCTCATCTTATCAATCCTCCTGCCTCAGCCTCCTGAGTGCTGAGATTACAGGAATGTAACCACTGAGGCCAACCAGGAGGAAAATTCTTAAAACTTCCTAATCTAGAAGAATTCAGAGAAGTGGCTTGGGAGGTGGCTCTAGACAAAGAATGGGAGTCCATATTAGAAGGGAAGGATGGTAAAAAAAAAAAAAAATCATTAGAGGTGACAAATAGGAGTATCAGTGAGAAACTAGGAAGCTGGAAAACAATTCTGGATTAGAAAGAAGATATTATAAATAATGAGGGAAAGGGAACAGAGCAATACAGAATGATTAGCATAAAGATGTCTAAGAGTCTTGAATGAGTGGTACATCTAACAAAATAGAAGACACGATAAAAAAAAACGTGTTGGGATTAATATTAGACAGAGGTAGGTGGGCAGGAGGTAGTAAGTCATGAAGGCACTTGCAGATTCTGGCAGGTTCCAAATGAATCAAATAAATATAAGCAATAGAGTAAGATACACAGAATATGAGGGAAGGAATATTTGGGGTTTCCTGGGGTTTTGGGGTCAGGTGTAAGTCTTATAGGTATACCTTTTAAGTGTAAATGGTCAAAGAAGATGGATGGAAACAGCTGGCAGATGTGACTGCCTGGAGCTAAACCTGACTCTTGGAAGGCATGCCCCCTTTGGTTTCTAATAACTCATAACAGGAGACTACTAGACATAAACCAAATTATTTTGAGAGGGGACAATCTGAAGAATCACTTAGTTACTCTCATCTTCCCCAAAGTCCTCTAAAATTATATGCATTTTACAGATCAGGAAACTGAGGTTCAGAAAAGCTATGTAAGGCCATAGAATTAATAATTGGTAGCATCAGAATTAAAACAAAGATGTTTAACTTCAAAACTTGCAGCCATTTCCAAATTACCTGCCTTCCTTTGGGAAGGAATCAGGACTATATTTGCACTGAAACAAAAAGTTGTTTAAATTGACCTTAACTTGTCTTCTAAAAATTCATGTTTTTATATGAAAATAGAC
Source organism: Pedetes capensis (assembly GCA_007922755.1). Lineage (NCBI taxonomy): Eukaryota > Metazoa > Chordata > Mammalia > Rodentia > Pedetidae > Pedetes > Pedetes capensis. The sequence goes on along the minus strand of VMDO01000660.1, from coordinate 109,243 downwards.
ACTTATTTCTGATATTCTTTGAATTCACAACACTTTGAAGTCAATAAAACATCATAGTGAATACCTAACACAATGTGAGAGTTCTCTGATTTCCCTTTGTCCCACATTTCTTACCTGAAATTAGAGACAGCATAGATTACGGCTGAACACCGAAATTCACACTGTCCTTGGATTTTAGAAAGTTAAATTATTAAGTGTGACTACACATGCGTGTAATCCCTGCACTCAGGAGGATGAGGCAGGATGATAAACGCAAGTTTGAGGCCAGCCTGGTCTACATATTGAGTTCCAAGCCAGCCTGGACTACATAGCGAGACGGTATCACACACAAAAAAAGAGAGAGTGAGACACACACAGAGAGAGAGAGAGAGAGAGAGGGATGGAGGGAGGGAGGGACAGAGACAGAGAGAAAATAAAAGAAAGTTAAATTATTCAAGGTTGTGCTCATTTAAAAAACATTTATGAGAAAATACACAAGTATATAATAAATCCAGAAAAAAGTACACTAAATTAGTTAAAAGTAGAGACCTTGCCCAGCATGGTGGCATATGCCCATAATTCTAGCACTCAGGAGATAGAGGCAGGAGAATCACGAGTTTGAAGCCAGCCTAACATAGTGAGGAAAAACGAAAAAAGAGACTTGACTACCTAGTGAGAAATTTTCTAAAAGTAATAAATAGGTCAAATTATAAAGCACACAAATTTTAAACTGTATACAATGGAGATATAAATGTATAAGGACAAAATTAAGAGCTATAAAAATTATAAAACTAAAGAAACATACATTTAAATCACCTCTTTGCCAGGCATGGTTACACACATCTTTAATCACAGCAACTAGGGAGGCAGAAGCAGAAGGATCACAAGATCAAGGCCAGACGCAGCTAGTGTAAGTTAACAAGACCCTGTCCCACAACATAAAGTAAAAAATGAGCTGGGAGTATGGTTCAATGGTTAAGTGCTTGCAAAAAAAGGCATACCTGAGGCCCTAGGTTCAACAAACCAGTACTAGGAAAAAACAAAAAAACAACAAAAAAACCACAATTCTTCAACTGGGCACAGTGGCATATACCTGTTATCCCAGCAACTTGGACCGTGAAGACAGGCAGATTGCAAGTACGAGGCCAGAGGGAGCTTTAGTAACTTAGCTAGAACCTGTCTCAAGATAAAAATAAAATAAAAATTTTGAAAAGGGACTGGAGGTGCAGCTCAGTGGTAGAGCACCTAAAAAGTACACTTAAGGCCCTGGGTTTAACATCTCCATGTTGTTGTGTTGGGTACTACTGAGTTGGGTCCAACACACAGCAACCCAATGTACTTAACAATCTTGGACACTGTGCCATGCCTGGCACAATGTCAGTGCTTCTCTGCTATTCCCAGAGTTTTCAATGGCCGATTGTTTTGGGGGTTGGGCTTCCAGGTCCTTCTCCTAAGCCTACAGCACCTGGTATTCCCAGGCAGTCTCCCATCCAAGGACTAACCAGGCCCAACCCTGCTTAGCTTCCAAGATCAAATGGGATCAAATGCCAGGATGGTATGGCTGTAGACCACACCCCTCATATCCTAACACCTCCATACCACATACAAACAAAATTAATTAAGTAAGTAAGTAACTAAATACTTCTTCAAATTCTATAATTACATCAAGTATTTGAGACCAGAGAAAACCTTTGACTTTAAGTATATAAATCAGAAAAATGTGAAGATTTTTATTTTTTAGCTATACATTATTATACAAAAAAGAAAACAGCTAAAGTAATTCATAGGAATGATAAGCAGAGATTAAAAGTACACTAAGTAGTCACGCGTATTTAGAAATGTTGTTGTTGTTGTTAGGTGCCATCAAGTCAGTGTCCAACTCATTGTGACCCTACGTACAACAGGTGAAACACTATTGTCAGTGCTTCTCTGCTATTCATAGGATTTTCAATGGCAGATTGTTTGGGGGGAGTGGGCTGTTGGGTCCTTCTCCCTTAGAAATATTAGTATAAAGATAATCCAAAGAATCCAACAAATATTCCAAAAATGAAAACTAATTCACAATCAAGCCCAAAGTCCAGCAGCTGGAGGGTGGGGTACACATTATATACACATTATAGGGGGCTCTTTGCAGGAAAAATAAGTCATAGAAAAAAAGGAGGAGAAGGAAGAAGAGTATGGAGTACACGCCTCCCGGTCCGGCCCGGATGTTCAGACGGGTGGCGCTGCCACACACACAGATACTAAACACAATTCACTTGGGATCCTTGGGTGAGGGGCACGGACTCCTGCGGCCCTCAAGATGCCAGTAGAGACAGGAGAAAGGAAAATCCTCAGGTACTTTTGCCTTGAGGGGACAAACATAGCTCTTTATTTCTCTCTAAGGGCGGGGAGAAACCCAAAGCATACAGCTTTAAGTACTAGCTGCTCTTATACTGCCTCAAGGGCAGATACTCCCATGTTGGTGGTCTTGGTGGTCAAAAGGAGAGAGTTCCTGCTTCACTGGTGGTCAGACGGAGAGAGAGTTCTTGTCTAGTTGGTGCTTGAAGGTCTGAGCGAGAGAGAGAGATCTTTCCTCATCGGTGGTCTGAGCGAGAGAGAGTTCTTTCCTTGTTGATGGTCACGGCAGAGAGAGAGTTCTTTCCTTACCGAAGGTCTGGGCAAGAGAGCAAGCTGCTGTAGTGCAGCTCCTTATATATCTTGCCCACAGAATGGACTGAGCAAATCAACTTTGAGTCCAATTGTCCAATCAGGTTCGGGGGCTTTGTGAAGGGTTTTGTACAAACATCCAATCAAGTTACTTTCATTTTCCCTAGATTTCTAATTTACAAACCAGATCTTCAAAAACTGTTTTCCCAGTTTGGGGGTTTCTGCCAATTTTCTCCCAATTTCTCCCTACAGAAGAGGAGAAGGAGGAGGAGGAGCAGGAGGAGAAGGAGGAGGAGGAAGAGGAGGAGGAGGAGGATAAAGAGATAGGTATGGTGGCATATGCCTGTAATCCCAGTGACTTGGGAAGTGGAAGCAAGAAGATCAAAAGTTGAGACCAGAGGCAGCCTTTGTAATGTAGCATGACCCTGTCTCAAGATAAAAAATTTAAAAAGTGTCTGGCAATATGGCTCAGGGGCAGAGTGCTTACAAAGTATGCTCAAGGCACTGGGTTCAGCCCCCAAGCACTGAGAAGAGGAAGGAAAGAAGGAAGGAAGGAAGGAAGGAAGGAAGGAAGGAAGGAAGGAAGGTAGGTAGGTAGGGAGGGGAAGAGAAGAGAAAGAGAGAGTCAGAAAGGAAAGGAAAGGAAAGGGAAGGGAAGGGAAGGGAAGGGAAGGGAAGGGAACCACAGCACATTTAATAACTGTCACCTCCATCCTCAAACCCAAATGGACTGGGGCGCGTTACCTCTTTCCTGGAAAGCCTGGGGCGCCTGGGTCTCACTCTTGTGATGTTTCTCCAAGGGCAGCAATGGACTACTCAGAGACGTCAGTGCTCCCATAGGTGTCATTTCCTTGCAGATCACTTCTTGGCCATGAGCTGTGTCCTACAAGTAATCAAGTACCAGCACTATGACTCTGAGGACACAGAAAAGGAAAACTGCTAGAGCAACAGGGCAGGACAAAAGGAATCAAAAACTTGTTCTGATGATTAGAGAGAAAAACAACAAGACTAAAAACCCTAATGACTTGATCCGATGAGTGAATAATATATCAAAAGACAGAAATTAGATATGTCTCCTGAGCGCTGAGTCAGTGTCAATCATAACGGCTTCTCCATTGACTCACAACAGTTCAAAACAAACACACACAAACACCCCTTCTTACCTGTTCTCTTGGTTCATCAAATTCTTTCTCCAGCTCCTCCAGCAGAGTCACGGCTTCCTCTCCATTCTCTGGCCTGTGCTCTTGCACCCAGGCCTGCAGCTCCTCAGGCAGGCTGGACAGAAACTGCTCCAGCACCAGCAGCTCCAGGATCTGCTCCTTGGAGTGCATCTCTGGTCTCAGCCACTGACAGCAAAGCTCCTGGAGTCGGTTCAAAGCCTCCCGAGGGCCACTGACGTCAGAGTAACAAAACTGTCTGAACTGCTGGCGCAAGACCTCCTGGGTCTGGCAGTTTCTCTGAAGGCCACAGTCCTGCATCCAAACACAATTCTCTTCTTCAGCCTTCACAGTGATAAGTCCTTCTTGGTTTTTTGGAGCAGGGCAGACCAAGCCTGTGGCCTCACTGGACATTCTGGGCAGAGACAGTCTGAAAAACCTGCCCAGCTGAAGTAGAGAGGACGTGGAGGCTTGAATCTGAGAAATTCCTTTTGAATTTCAGCTCTTCGGGGAGGTCCTGAGGTGGACAGTGCTCATGTTAAACACAGGTTTATGAAGGCTGGCCACCAGAGATATACCACTAAATAAAATGGACTAAACAGGAGCTTCCATATAAATGATATGTCTTCAGATGATTCAAGATTTTTTCAGGATGTGAAACACAAAATTTTAAGTATAGCCAAAATCAATTTGACCTTTAGTAATAACATAGAGATGACATTAGGGATAACAAATAGTGTTCCATATGGATCATCATAATTGTGCTCATTCTCCAAGTGAAGCTACTGAGAATCATAAGATGGCCAAAGGTACATAGCTTTTGTATGGCAGAATTAGGCTCTGAAAGCTAAATATTTAGCTCTTTATATTATGCCATGGGGGCTGGGATTTAGCTCAGTTGGTAGAGCACCGCTCTGCAGTCTCTGAGGTTCCCGGGTTCGATTCCCAGCACTGCAAAAATGGGAGAAGGATGTGGCAATCCACTCCTGAAGCAATCCCAAAACAATCAGCCATTGAAAACCCTACAAGGGTGGCTATGAGTTGAACAAGACTTGACGGCACCTAACAACAATTATGCTATGGGCCTCTTAAAAGACAGGAACTCATACTTACTGAACACCAGCTATGGGTCAGTTTATGAATACTATTTAATTGGGCCTTGATAATAACACTATGTGGTAAATATCCTTTGGGTTTGTTGTTCTTTTTCCTTTCCTTCTTTCTTTCTTTTTCTTTTTCTTTCTTTCTTTTTTTTTTTTTTTTTTTTTTTTTTTTTTTTTTTTTTTTTTTTTTTTTTTTTTTTTTTTTTTTTTTTTTTTTTCTTGAATCAGGTTCTCGCTAAATTATGTAGGCTGCCTCTGGCCTTGAACTTGCAATCCTCCTGCCTCTGCCTACTAAGTTGCTGGGATTACAGGCGTGCATCACTGCATGCTGTGTATATGGTAGATATCATCTCCGTCTTTTACAGATAAGGAAGATGAGCTTCTTGAATTTTCCCAAGGCCCTAAACTAGTCAAGACATGAAGCTAGGATTGCCTGACACTCAAGCATTTTATTCCACAAGGGATTAGTGCCCAAGACAGTCTTGGTTGTCATTACAAATTAGGAATGATGGTAAAAATGTTAGGACAAGGTCATGGAGAATGGCCATGAATGTACAAACAAGGTAAAATTATTCCTGACTTTAAGTCACAGCACAAAGAAATGAGGAAAGATCCTTCACCCATTATTTCAACAATGACCTGTGAATTTACTATATGTGAGGTAACACACAAGAGTCTCAGAATTACAAGATCTACCACCACAGACTCTTAGTGGAATACAGGAAAACAATGGGTAAATACACAGTGTGATAAATCCAAGGATGGTAAGCACAAGGAAAGACCACTACCAAGACCAGGGAGAGGGTCTGGAAGAGCCAGGGAGAGTGGCCTGGCAGAGACATCTCAACAGAATCTCATCTGAGTAAGCTAGGTGAAGATAGGCCACTTGGGCAAAGAAAACAGTATGAGAGGATAGGATCCACTGAGGAAACTAAATGTGGTTTAGGGAGGCCAGACCAATGGTAGTCCCTTCTGCTTATGGCTCACAAGTCAATCACATCATAGACCGCATGATAGTTTCAGAGTCAGAATCACCAGGGGTAAGGCTTTGGAAAGTTCCCCAAGTACTTCTGCTGCATAGCCAGGTTAAGAAAGCTGACAGAACCTGAGGCAGAGTTAAGGAACAGTGATAGAACTGGTGCCTTTACAGAAACAGCGAAGCCATCCAGGGTTCGAGGGGTTGATCTCCATAGCCATGAGCATGGCTGCAGGGTCTGAGGGGTTGATCCCCATAGCCATGAGCATGGCCACAGGATCTGTCTGCCCATGCAGAGAGTGGTATGGAGGAGTGAGGTTTATTACATGTTATAACCATACACATGAGAAACAATGAGGGCTTGAGCTATAAGAGCAAAAAATACAAAGATAGGAGATTTGACAGGACATAGGGACATACTGGATAAGGGTTTGGAAGAGAGATGAGTCAAGACAGACACAAGTTTCTGGCTGTATCTGATGACTGGAGGATACAGGTATCAACTGTTGTGCTATTCACTAAGAAAGTCAGGTCTGAGATGCCTACAAAGCAGCAGTTTTTAAACTGCTTTGCCAGATATTAACAGATGCTTCACATATACTGAAATACAGAGAAACCTGAGGATTCTGTGTTTGCTTTTTTGAAACAGGTTTCCCTATGTAGCTGAGGCTGGCCTTGAACTTACTATGTAGCCCAGGCTGGCCTCACACACACTATCTTCCTGCTTCCACCTACTCAGTAATAAGGGGATATTTTTCTTAACTTTTTAATGTAAGAAAACTACTAAATCTATTTCTTTAGTTCTTTTTATGCAACGATCAGCATTTAAGAAATCATATAATGATGCACCGTCAGATCTGTTCATTGATGTGGATATAGTATTTACGAGGGCTGCATCAATTGATGTGCACCCTTCACTTAGTGACCATTAGTCTATTATGTCCCTTGCTTTTTAATTCCAATATTTGTTACTTCAATCAATTTTTATTATAAATATTAAGCCTCACCAACTTGTCCTCCATGGATATGTGCCTGAGGAAAGCTTATAATCATAAGGAATCATCTCCGTTCCTTCACCTCCTTGCTAAGTCCAACCCCCTCTATACCAGAGTCCTATGTTAGTCCTATATTCTCCCCTAGTATCATTCTCTTTCCTCATAGGTTATGTTACCCTCACCTTCAGTTAACATCCATTCATCTTGTCTAGCACTCCCATCCAAGCTCCTGACCTAGTTATGTACAGTTCTTCACCCCCACCATAACTCCTCTGGCATTTCTCAAAAGGACCTCGAACTCAGCACACATTAACAGATGCTTCATATATACTGAAATACAGAGAAACCTGTATTTCATGATTCCTACCACCACAAACCTGTTCTCTCTCAGTGGTCCCCTCAGTAGACAGGAAAACCCATGTGGTTGTATGACCAGAAACCTGGAAGCATTCCCCAAACAGTCCTTTCCTCCATCTCCCTCCTTTAATGCAAATTAAGTCCTACTGATTTTATTTCCTATCTCCAGAATCTGCCCTTCCTCATCTCTCCACCACCATCTTCATCCTGCAACTATGCCATCACACCACACAATAACTCACCAACTGGCTTCCCCATGTTCACTCAGTCTCCATCAGTTTGTTACCTATAACCACAGTAATCTTTTCAAAGCCTACAGCCATATCACCCTGGCATCTGATCTCATCAGCTCTTGGAGGTTAAGCTGGGTCAGGCCTGACTAATCCTTGAATGGGAGACCACCTGGGGATAACAGGTGCTTGCTGTAGGCTTGGGAGAAGGACCTGGCAGTTCATTCCCAATCAGCCACTGAAAACCTTGTGAATAGCAGAGAAGCACAGACAATGCTGCCAAGCATAACCAGTGTCGGGTAGTGTTTTGTCTGTTGTACAGTATCGCTGTGAGTCAGACCTGACTTGACAGCACCTAACAACAATCTTTTCAAATTGCAAATCTGATCACATTTCTCTAACCAGTTTGTTCTTTTGATTTTATTCACTTAAAAATATATTAATGTCTCTCACAGTGATGTTTATTGATCAGGGTCAGGTGACTTGGGACAGGTGTTGGTTTCGACTTTTAATCACTTAATTTGTTATCAGCCTGACTAGAGACATCTATAGGTTCCAGTGGACCAGGTTTCCAAGGTGCATCAGTCACTGGCTAGCAATTGATTCTGAATATAGGCGGGTAGCTTGGCTGCAGCTATTAATAAGAATACCTACACATGTTCTATGTGCCTCTGACCAGGTTTTTAAAAGCAAAAATTTTTAGCCAAAGTGAAATTTGCTTTGACCACATTCATCCCATTTACCTGGGATACACCCCAGGCTAGTCGGTATCTCTTACATGAGGTCCAAACAGCTCTATGTGTAATCTATTCCACATGTGATTCACATGTGCAGCCAAGGTTGAGAACACCAAGTTATTTAAGGAGTCATGACAGATAAGGTTAAAGAGAATTGTGTTTCTTTCCCTCAAAGCCCTTCTCATTTTGTCAATTTATACACTTTAGTGGGACTACTGGTCTTGTCCATAACTACATTGAAAGCTACATCAATGGTTCTTCTTACCATTGTATGTCCACCATTCAACCCAATGCATGACACACAGTACATTGTGTGCATCGTGTGCGCGCGCGCGCGTGTGTGTGTGTGTGTGTGTGTACATCGTAGTCAAAGGAGAATTTCAAAGAGGGAGTGGTCAACATTGTCAAGTACCTGATACACTGAAAAACGTCCCCACAGCATTTTGCATACTACAGGGATATGATCTAGCTCACAGAAGGAGCACTAGATTTAGAGTCAGATGACCCAATTTAGAATCGTGTAGTTTCTTACTATCTGCGTAACATTAGTCACCAAGTGAACCTTCTGAAATACCATTTCCTCTCCTAACAATGGAATTAATAATGTACTACTGCAGTGCTATAGGAATTGGAAACAACACAAAGCATCTTGAACAGTGCTGCATGGTGTATTAAACATGTCTTTTTATTCCAATGCTTTGATGTCTCACAACTTACTGACACTGAGAAGACTATCCCTCCTTGGGCTAGGTATTCCCAGGGCTAGAGATAGTAAACAAGTCACCTGTGACCATGACTTTCATCAGACTAAGAGTCCACATCTCCCACCTTCTCTATCAGACTCTGACTCTCAAGGCCACAGTTCTATTGCCCTAATCACTTCAGGGCCAGGTACCCATCAACCAGGGACATCTCCTGTGACTGGGTGTCCACTAAAATTATTCAAGCTAGCCAATCCTAAGAGTGTGTATACTGCTTTGTTTTTTCCTTCCCACTGAAACCACAGCAAAGGCTCTTGCCCATTTTCCCCTCATTCCTTCTGCCTCCTGACCAACCCTGGTGCTTCCCTGTGGAGGCAGGTCCATTTTCTCAAAATGTGGAGAGCAAACTACCTTTCAATGGCAATCATCTCCTGATCTGTTGTCCTCACCAAACCTAAATAATAAAACCATTATTTTAAAACATTTTTAAACAATTTAGGAACAACTGGGCCAGAGTAGGTATTCACAGGATAGACTTGGGCAAGGTAATAACCCAAATTCTACCTCAGAAGACATAGGTTACACTGTAACCATTACAGTTACAGAACAGGAGACATTGAAAGAAATTTACCTGGAAGTGTCAGTAAAAGCAAGCACTTGTCCCAATTCTCTCATCATTTCATAAAAATGAAGTCTGGAGAGAAGTGTTCCTGTGTTTCAGGGGGACGCCCTTCTTTTGGTGCAAATTGAAGAAAATGGCCTTGTCGATGGGGATATACACTGCTTCTGATCAGAAGCCTGGATTTAGGTGTCAGTTGCTCAAAGAGTTACGTCTGAAATTAGCTACCCAGCCATGGTGGGTAAAGGGATTAAAAAGATTGGAAGCACTGAGCTTGGGTACAGCTCCATCCTCTGGGAGAGGGAAAAATCCCTGGTCCTAGCTAGGTCAGTCCAAGTAAACCAGAAGAAATCTCTAGGGCACTTTTGGACAATCCTGCTTATTGGACATGCTTACTATTATTATAATGTATCTGTATTACAATGTTACTGTTTGATTACTTGACTGTAACAATACTAATTGAGCCTTTATGATAGACTCCAGCACAGTCTGTTTTAAGCGTCTCAATTCATTTCAGCTTTCCCTTATGCTATAGTGTAAATTCAACTGTTTGAAAAGAAACAGAATACAATCTATCCCAGGTCAGATGGCTTGCAAGTGATGTAGACTGTTCCGAAGCCAAATGGTCTGACTCCAGGGTCAATATTCTTTTAGATGCCTACTCTGCTGAAATGTCTTTCCACATCTACATTACCCATAAAATCAACGTGTCCTTTACAAGAAGCCCTGCGGTTTTCATTCACTTATTTAATAATCTGTGTAGATTTTGTGCTAGTCGCCGGTGTCCTCACCATCACAAAATTTAAACAGTACGAAGGGGCACGCATAGTTACCTAATTGTGAGGAAGAACTACAAAAAGGAAGGTAGGTGCTCTTGAGAGTGTGTGACAGGCTCCAGCCCAGTCTAGGGAAGCCCAGACACACGGCTCAGACCTGACCCAAGCTAGAGCTCTGGCCACTAGCGAAGTGGCAGAAAGAGTCCAACAGCGCAAGTCAGACTCCTGAGCCAACGAAGAGCCACACAGGGGGGCGCCGCGTAAGCGCTGGTGGAGTCGGTGGAGAGAAGGGCGGCGGATGAGCAGGCGAGCGGAGGAACCGGTGACAGGACGGGTTGCTAGACCCCGGCTGACCCGTAGCCTCGCGGAACGGAAGGGGCCCTGGAACCACCGCAGATTCTACCTGTGGCGGAGGCAGGCCGAGGGGACCGAGGGAAGGTGGCAGGGAGGAACGACGCCGGACGCGAGAGGTTTGTGGGGCACCCGAAACATGCTGCTGAAACTCTGCACTCACCCTGCGCTCTGCTGATGCCCGCACGAACCCCAGGAAGGAAGCCTCACAGCTTAGGGCCGCCTGCGCGCCGGAAGTGGCAGCGGGCGCGCCCCTCTAGGAAGCCCGGAGGACTGCAGCTCTGTGGCTAGCACTTGGCCCTCTGAGTCTCCGCTAGATCGTGGTGACGTGGGAGGAGGTGACTGAACACGGAATAAATGTGTAATCAACTCTGAGTATGCTGGTTTACACGTGTAACCCGGCACTCAAGAGGATGAGGCAGGAAGATCACGAGTTCAAAGCCAGCTTGGGCTGCATAGCAAGTTCCCAGCCACCCTGGGCTACCTAGTAAGACCTCGTCTGAAAATGCACCCCCTCGCCACCACCAAAAAAAGTGTAAACAGAGGGTACAGTGAATCAAATCTTGACTGAATCAGGTCTGTGACTGGAAGACACCATTTGGTTTTCATAGCGTGCTGTGTATCTGTGCCATCCCATATGATAGCCGTTACCCACATGAGGCTGTAGATCACTTGAAGTATACCTGATAAGACTGAGGAAACGAGTTTTTCATTGTATTTAATTTGAATGAAATCACATTTAAATGGCTGCGTGTGATTACCAGCTACCATATTGGACAGTAAGGTCCCAATGAGTGAAACAAAGTAAACAGCTTTTTAATGAAGCCGATCAGATAAGGAGTGGCAAGAAATGATTGCAAAATTGTGTTCCATTTTAAAAGCTCATAAGGTTTATACACAGAACATTCTTTCTGTGTTCATCCTTTGAGGAATTTAGCCGCACACTCCTTTGTCTCTAAATACCTAATTGTGGCATCTTTTTAATGAACAGATGAATACAAATATCTGCTAACATTGTCTAGGGGAAAGGAGAGGAAAGTGATATATATGGAAGATAATGATAAACAGTTCTTAACCATTTATTTCCTTTCAAAAATGTATTAACATTCTGAATAAAGCATGGACTTTATTTCATAATAAAGTATCAATGTTGGCTAATTTAACATGACAAATGTGCCACACTGATGGAAGATGATACTAAAAGGGGAACTTGGGTGTGGGGTATAATACAGGAGCTCTGCACTGTCTTTGCCAATAATTCTATAAACCTAAAACCGTTTTAACTTTTTAAAAAATATTAAGAAAAAAATGAATACCCCTGTATGGAGGCATGCACCTGTAATCTCAGCGCTAGGGAGGGTCAGACAAGACAATCATGAACCCAATGTGGGTTACACAGCCAGTCGAAGGGAATAGATGTTTAAAAATTACCATTAAGAACCTGATGCCATGAATCATGTCTGTAAACCCAGCACTTGGGAGGCTGAGGCAGGAAGATTGAGGTCTGGGCTACACAAGATACCTTCAAAAAACCAAAACCAAAACAAAACTTTGAAATATTTTAATGATAAAAGACAGAAATGGGGAACAAAGAGACAAATACTGTTTGTATCCTATGCTTTTTTTTTTTTTTTTCTTTTCTTTTTTTCTCTTTTGAGACAGGGTCTTGCTGTTGGCCCCAGCTCACCTGGAATTTGCTATATAATCCAGGCTAGCCTTGAACTCACATCAATCTTCCTGCCTCAGCCTCCCAAGTGCTGGGATTTTAGGCATGCACCACCATGCTCAGCTGTATCTTACTCATTCTTGGGGAGTCCTAAAAAAAATATTGGATTTCCTTGCTACGTCCTCTATCTTTTAGCTACTCTTTCTTTCATTCTTTTCTTTCTTACCTGGAAAAGTTTTTGTGTGCTGCTTGGGCTTGGAGCCAGGGCCTTGCATATGCTAGGCAAGTGTTCCCCCACTGAACAGCACCCTCAGTTCCCTTTCTAAAATTCTTTATTCTGAGACAGGGTCTTGCTAAATTACACAGGGTGCCTGTGGCCTCAAACCTGTGATCCTCTGGTCTCCTCCTGAGACACTGAGATTACAGGCATACAGTGTGGCAACCGGTTCATCTGCAAATTTTCTTATAACTTATTTTCTAAATCACCAGTTCTCTCTTTGGTGACATACAGTTTATTTTTAGATACATTCCAATTTCTATAATTGTTTTAAAGGTTTTCAATGATAAAATATAACAAGAAACTTAACATTTTAACCATTTTTAAACGTATACTTGAGTGGCATTAAGTACATTCACATAGCCATCACCATCATTGTCTCCTAAACTTTTTTATTTTCCCAAACTGAAACTTCATACCAGTTAAAGAATAATTCCCTATTTCTCCCTACCCCTAGCCCCTGGTGACCACCATTCTACTTTCTATCTCTGTAAACTTGACTATTCTAACTAGGTACCTCATATAAGTGGAATCATATAATACTCGTCCTTTTGTGACTACCTTATTTTACTTAGCATAATGTCTTCAAGGCTCATCCATATTTTAGTATATGTTAAAATTTCCTTTTACATTACATGTATAAAGCACATTTTGTTTATCCATTAATTTACCAAGGGACATTGGTTTACTGCTACCTTTTGGCTATTATGAATAATGCTGCTATGAACACAGGTTTATCTTTGATCCACCTCATTCTATTGCATAAGGATATTCAGTTTTCCTAGTAACATTTGCTGAAAATACTGTGCTTTTCTCCATTAAATGGTCTTGGGACTCTTCTCAAAAAACTCAATATGGGGGCTTACTTCTGAGCTCCCTATTCTATTCCACTGACTAAATGTAATCCTCATTCTAGTACCACGTCATTTTGATTACTGTAGCTGTGAGGTAAGTTTTCAAAGGATTTTGAAAAGTTTCAGAGATTATGTGGTTTTTTTAAAACAGCATCTAGTTTTCTGTCAAATTCTTCTCAATCTTGTCTTTTGTATTCTTAAAACAAAAACAGTATATTATCTCTGTCTTATAATTCTAACAACTGGAACCTAGTGATTTTCCTTCCATTGTCAGTTATTTCTGCTCATTCTTTTTCTTGTTGCCTTGTCTCTTTATTTGCTTCATTATCTTTTACTATGTGCATGGCTATCTTTTACTCTGTGACAGGTATTCTGTTATGCCAAGCATTTTATATTTTTGTACAGATTTTCTGATTGTCCACAGAGGAAGTGCAGTCTAAATTATCCAATCCACCAATACTGGAAGCTGAGGTTTGTGACTTCATTTGCCCTAAAAATTATATCTTTTAAATAACAGAAAATTGTAATTTTAATATAGTCAAATTGACTTTTCCTTTTTATATATTTCTAGACTTTCTTAAGATTTCCTTCTCTAGCTTGAATAATAAGATATTTCTGCATATTTTCTTTCATAAATTTTATTAAATGTTTGCTTTTACCTATGTCTATAATACATTTGCCTATAGTCGTAGTACTGTGGCATCCTATCCCATCAGATCTCGGAAGCTAAGCAGGGTTGGGCCTGGCTAGTACCTGGATGGGAGACCACTTGGGAACACCAGGTGCTGTGGGCTTGGGAGAAGGACTTGGCAACCCACTCCCAAAAATCAATCAACCATTGAAAACCCTATGAATAGCAAAGAAGCACTGACACTAGTGTTTTGCCTGTTGTATATAGGGTTGGTATGAGTTAGTAGCACACCTAACAACAACAACAACAACAACAACAATATAATACACTTAGAGTTTATTTCCCCCACACGTCGTCAGTTTGCCTTGCCGCACCGTGGGGACTTGTGTGTTGCAATGAGGCTGAAAGCTATGCCACTGGTATCTCAGATACCAGCAGGGTTACCATGGTGGACAGGTTTTCAGCTGAGCTTCCAGACTAAGACAGACTAGGGAGGAGGCACCAGCAAACCACTCCCAAAACAACTAGCCATTGAAAACCCTATGAATAGCAAAGAAACACTGTCAGATATAGTGCTGGAAAATGATCCCCCCAGGTTGGAAGGCACTCAAAAGACTACTGGGGAAGAGTTGCCTCGTCAAAGTAGAGTCTACCGTGATGACAGAAATGGAGTAAAGCCCCAGGGACCTCCATTTGCTGATGTGGCATGACTCAAAATGAGGAGAAACAACTGTAAACATCCATTAATAATTGGAACATGGAATGTATGTAGTATGAATCTAGGAAAATTGTTGTTGTTGTTGTTGTTGTTAGGTGCCGTTGAGTCAGTGTCTGACTCATAGCAACCCTCATAGGGTTTTCAATGGCTGACTGTTTCAGGATTGCCTTGGGAGTGGATTGACAGGTCCTTCTCCCATTTTTGTGGTGCTGGGAATTGAACTCGGGACCTCAGAGACTGCAGCACAGCACTCTACCCACTGAGCTAAATCCCAGCCCCCTAGGAAAATTAGAAATCATGAAAAGAAAAATGGAGCGCATAAACATTGACATTCTAGACATCAGTGAGCTAAAATGGACCAGCATAGGCCATTTTGAGTCAGATAATCATATGGTCTACTATGCTGGGAATGATAAACTAAAGAGAAATGGGGTTGTATTCATCATCAAAGAGATATTTCAAGATCTTTCATGAAATACAATGTTGCCGATGATAGAATAATATCCATATGCCTACAAGGAAGGCCAGTTAATATGACTATTATTCAAATTTATGCACCCACCACGAAGGCCACAAATGAAGAAAGGGAAGATTTCTACCAGCATATGCAATCTGAAATAGATCAAACATGCAAACAAAGACATACTGATAATCACTGGTGACTGGAATGCAAAGGTTGGAAACAAAGAAGAAGGCTCGGTAGCTGGAAAATATGGTCCTGGTGACAGAAACGAAGCTGGAGATCGCATGATAGAATTTTGTCAGACCAATGACCTTTTCATTGCAAATACATTTTTTCAACAACATAAACAGACACTATACACATGGACTTCACCAGATGGAACATACAGGAATCAAATTAACTACATATGTGGAAAGAGACAATGGAAAAGCTCTACACAAAATGTCAAAACAAGACCAGGTGCTGACTGTGGATCAGACCATCAACTTCTCATATGCAAGTTCAAATTGAAGCTGAAGAAAATTAGAACAAGTACACGAGAGCCACGATATGACCTTGAGTAGATCCCACCTGAGTTCAGAGACCACCTCAAGAATAGGTTTAATTCATTAGACACAAATGGTAGGAGACCAGAAGAGTTGTGGCATGACATTAAAGATATCATTCAAGAAGGAAGCAAAAAGTTCTTAAAAAGACAAGAAAAAAAGAAAAGACCAAATTACATGTCAAAAGAGACAGTAGAACTTGCCCTTGAATGTTGAGCAGCTAAAGCAAAAGGAAGACATGAGGAAGTTAAGGAACTAAACAGAAGATTTCAGAAGGCAGCTCGAGAAGACAAAAACAAATATTATAATGACATGTGCAAAGAGCTGGAGGCAGAAAACCGAAAGGGAAGAACACACTCTGTGTTTCTCAAGCTTAAGGAAGTGAAGAAAAAATTCAAGCCTCGAGTGGCAGTAGTGAAAGATTCTACAGGGAAAATATTAAATGACGCAGGAAACATCAAAAGAAGATGGAAGGAATACACAGAGTCATTATACAAGAAAGAATTGGTAGATGACCAACCATTTGAAGAGGTTGCATATGAAGAGAAACCAATGGTGTTGAAGGTCGAAGTGGAAGCTGCCTTGAAAGAACTGGCGAGACACAAGGCTCTAGGAATTGATGGGATACCAATAGAGATGTTTCAACAAACAGATGCAGCACTGGAGGTGTTAACATGTTTGTGCCAACAGATTTGGAAAACAGCTACTTGGCCAACTGACTGGAAGAGATCCATATTTGTGCCTATTCCCAAAAAAGGGGATCCAACTGAATGTGCAAACTATCGGACAATATCATTAATATCACATGCAAGCAAAATTTTACTAAAGATCATTCAGAAGCGACTGCAGCAGTATATAAACAGAGAATTACCAGAAAATCAAGCGGGATTCAGAACAGTGGGGGGTAACCAGGGACATCATTGCTGATGTCAGGTGGATATTAGCCAAAAGTAGAGAATATCAGAAAGATGTCTACCTGTGTTTTACTGACTATGCAGAAGCATTTGACTGTATGGATCATAATAAATTATGGATAACACTTTGGAAAATGG
Organism: Pedetes capensis; assembly: GCA_007922755.1. Lineage (NCBI taxonomy): Eukaryota > Metazoa > Chordata > Mammalia > Rodentia > Pedetidae > Pedetes > Pedetes capensis. The sequence continues at coordinate 92,407 of VMDO01000660.1, read as the reverse complement.
GAATACCAGAGCACCTAATTGTACTCATGGGCTGGGATTTAGCTCAGTGGGTAGAGTGCTGCACTGCAGGCTCTGAGGTCCCGAGTTCAATTCCCAGCACTGCAAAAATGGGAGAAGGACCTGGCAATCCACTCCCAAGGCAATCCTGAAGCGCTCAGCGTTTGAAAACCCTATGAGAGTCGCTATGAGTTGGATACCGACTCAACGGCACCTAACAACAACAACAACAACAATTGTACTCATGAGAAATCTGTACGTGAACCAGGAGGCAGTTGTTCGGATAGAACAAGGAAACACTGTGTGGTTTAAAGTTGAGAAAGGTGTGCGTCAGGGCTGTATACTTTCACCCTATCTCTTCAATTTATACGCTGAGCAAATAATCCGTGAAGCTGGACTTTATGAGGAAGAAGACTTTATGAGGCATCAAGATTGGAGGAAAACTCATTAACAACCTGCATTATGCAGATGACACAACTCTGCTTGCTGAAAGTGAAGAGGATTTAAAACATTTACTGATGAAGACCAAAGATCAATAGCCTTCAATATGGGTTGCTACTAAATATCAACAAAACAAAAATCCTTACGACTAGGTCAGTATGCAACTTCACAATAAATGGAGAAAAGATTGAGGTTGTCCAAGATTTTGCTTTGCTCAGCTTTATAATCAACACCCGTGGAAGCAGCAGTCAAGAAATCAAAAGATGCATTGCTCTAGGAAAAGCTGTGGCAAAAGATCTCTTTAGAGTATTGAAAAGCAAAGATGTCACATTGAAGACGAAGGTGCGTCTGACTCATGCCATGGTATTTTCAGTGGCATCATATGGTTGTGAAAGCTGGACATTGAACAAGAGAGACAGGAAAAGAATTGATGCTTTTGAATTGTGGTGCTGGAGACGTCTATTGAATATATATCATCGACTGCCAAAAGAACCAACAAATCTGTCTTAGAAGAAGTGCAACCAGAGTGCTCCTTGGAAGCAAGAATGGCCAGACTGCGTCTTACATATTTTAGACATGTAGTCAGGAGAGATCAATCCCTGGAGAAGGACATCATGTTTGGGAGGGTGGCAAGTCAACACAAAAGAGGAAAACCCTCCACCAGATGGATTGACACAGTGTCTGCAACAATGGGCTTAAATATAAATAAGATTGTTTGCCTGGCACAGAATTGGCAAGTGTTTTGATCTGCTGTACATAGGGTCGCTGAGTCGGGACTCGATGTCACCTAACAACAGCAACAACAACAGAGTTTATTTTGTATATAGTATAAGCCAAGGATCTAATTATTTACAGATGGATAACCAACTATCCAAGTATCATTTATTGAACTGTCCTTTATTTTCACACTGATTGCATGCCAGCTCATCTACCTACATCTTGATGGTGATGATGATGATAATGATGATAATGATGATGATGATGATTTTGGTACTTGGGAATGAAACCAGAGCCTTGCACATGCTAAGCACATCTCTCTGCACCCCTAGTCCCTCAGCTAGATTGTTAATCTTTGATCCCGTAGACAGTGCTGTGGTAGTTATTTCCATAGGCTATTCCACCCATCTACAAAGCTAGCAACTTAAAAATGACAAAAAATATATTAAGACTACAGAGGCTAGGTATGCTGCACACCTATAATCCCAGCATTCAGGAGGCTAAGGCAGGAGGATCACAAGTTCAAGGCATGTCTGGGCCACATAGCAAAGACTTGTGTCACAGAACAAAACAATACTCAGTTCCCTCCACATTGCTGGCATGTATTACTGTTTTCTAGCTGGCGCAGACCTTGCATAAAGAATATTTCAAAGAATTTCCACTCTTCTCAAATCTTCAATTCCTCCTGTCTTTACCCCCTTTTGTTGTTGTTTTGTTGTTGTTGTTGTTGTTATTGTTTTGTTTTGTTGTTTTTGAAACAGGCTTTTGAAATCCATATTCTTTTGCCTCAGCCTCCTGAGTACTGGGGTTACAACCATGCACCACCACACTCAGCTAGTCACCCCTTACTCTTTGGTTTTTTCTTTGCAGTAGTGGGAGTGAAGAGGTGCTGAACCCAGGGCCTTGTACATAGTTACGAATGCTTGACCACTGAGCTGCATTCCTAGCTCCTTTTAAATTTTTTATCTTGAGACAAGAGTCTCACTAAGTTATGCAGGCTGCCTCTGGCCTTTCAATCTTCCTGCCTCTGCCTCCTGAGTCACTGGGATTTCAGGCATGCACCACCATGCTAGGCTACCCCTTACTCATAAATGATAGGTTAGCCCCCTTTCTCCCAGTGAATGTAGAAGCTTTCAGCCTGGAAAAATCTGTTTCCCACTAACCTGACTGAGCTCACACCCAGTCTCTCATACAACCCTCTAGCTGTCATGGAAGAAGGGTTCCTCCTACCCTCGTGGCCTATTTGTCCACCCTTGTGCCCTGGACCCCACTCCCTTCACCAGCTGTGCCATTAATCATATGCCATCAATTGTTCATTCTCTTCCTGTGTTGTCTACTCTGGCTCCTGGGTTCTTCCTGCCATCTTTTATACATTTACACATTACCTATTTCTTCCATTGGGAGAAGGACCTGACAATCCACTCCCAAGGCAATCCCGAAACAGCCAGCCATTGAAAACCCTATGAGTCGGACTCGACTCGACGGCACCTAACAACAACATTTCTTCCATTGTAAAAATTATAAAAATTATTGAGCACCTGCCAGCCAAATAAACCATCTCTAAACTTCACTATCACCCAGTTGCTTTTCTCTTATTTACAACTTACCTTCTTGAGGAAGTCAGTCTACTTCCAGATACCCCATTTTATTCTCATACTGATTCAGTCTGGCTTTTGTCCCACACTCTGCTTAAAAACTTTTTCTCCTAATACTTTAAACATCTTTGGTTTTGCTACACCCACTAGGTACTTTCCACTCATCTGTCTATAGCCCTGTATCTGTGACACCAACCTCACACTCTCCTGGATATCTTCTAATCTTTTTGGTCAGTTTCCTTTGTGTGGCCATTTCTTCTCTACTATTCCATCAGGTATGTGGAGAAGCATTTTATTTCTGAATCACTCAAAGGAAAAGATGTATATTACACAGGAGTAGTTCTTGGGAAGAAAAGTATCTAGGCAAAAATCATACTCTGATGGAAAGCTCTAGAAAAACCTATGGGACAGAACTAAACCTAGGTTTGAGGCTAAAATGAGCCCTCACCAGTAGCATCCTTAAAACCCAGGTTTCTTCTATCTGTTCAAGGTGATTTAGGCTTTCTTTTTTTTATTAGAAATTTTTGATGTACATCATAATGTGATTCATTTTGACATGCTTTTCATTGTGACATTTTCATATATGCATCTTGATAAACATTATTCATATAGGTTACCCCTTACCCTCCCCTATGCTTCCCCCCCCACCCTTCCCATCTAATTTTCCCATCGAAGTCTTCTCTATCTTTTACTTAGTAGTATTTTTCTATATGTCCTTGGGTTCCAGTTCTGCTTAAGATAGCAACTTTTCCTGTAGTGGTCTTTGTTTTTATCTTGTTAGAACAATTACATGTGATTTCTAGTCCATTTATATTGACATCATTCTTATCTCCCCCGCCCCTTTATTATGATCCGACCTTTGAATAGGATTTTTCCTTCTTGTAATTTTGAATCAGCTCCCTCATAGGAGTGTGAACATGTGTTATTTCTCTTTCTGAGCTTGTGTTCGTTCACTCAAAATAATTTTCTCTAATTCCATCCATTTTGCTGCGAATGACCTTATTTCATTTTTCTTGATTGCTGAGTAGTATTCCATTGTGTATATATACCATAGTTTTTTTTTATCCATTTTTCTGTTGAAGGGTACTTTGGTTGATTCCATATCCTTGCTATTGTGAAAAGTGCTGCATGGATGGGATTTAGGCTTTCTTCATTGTGCTCAAATTTCTTCCAGCCTTTCTGCATTGCCTAGCCCTGAAGCCAACTTGTACATTTTTAAGGTAAAGGTATGTGATACCATAGCACTCCTATTCTGGTTCCAAAATTATATTGTTTTTCTATGCTGCATGTCTACAACCACCCTGGTGTCCCATCTGGTCTGATCTTCAAAGCTAAGCTGGGTAAGGGCTGGTTAGTCCTTGGATGGGAGACCACCTGGGAATGCCAAATGCTGTGGGCTTTGGAGAAGGACCTGGCAACCCACTCCCAAAAATCAATCAGCGATTGAAAACCCTGTGAATAGCAGGGAAACACTAATAATACTGTTTCACCTATTGTAGGTAGAGTCGCTATGAGTGGGAGAATGACTTGACTGCACCCAACAACAAACCATCACTTGAGTCATCTACCATCTTCTCAAACCTATACCTCTTCCCACACATCTTGAACCAAGACACATGTCTCACTGTTCTCCACCCTTTTCTCAACTCCTCATTTCTCAAGATATTTCCAGGGACACTGCAACATCCTTTACTACCCTGAGGTGTCTCCATTTCAGGTCATTTTTATCTTGATCTTTTAACCACAAGAAGATTTGTACTGGGAAGCAAACATTTACAAAGAGTTCTGCTTTCTTAATCACAAATTGCTCCAGTTTCCCAGCAATTCGGGGATTAATTAATGAGCATCACTTGTTTCTAGGGCAGCAATTCTCAAAAAGTGGTGTTGGAACCAGCAGCATCAGGATCACCTGAGAACCTGGGCTCCCATCCTGGATCTACTGCATCACCGTCTTAGCGGGTGGGACCCAGCAATCAGTATTTACAAGGGCTTCATGTCATTCTGATGCATGACACTGTTCCGAGGCTAAGAGTTCAAGAAGAAAGTTAAAATGGATACTCATCTACAAATCTGAATAAATGATGGAGGAAAGGAGGAGAAGAGGAAAGGAGAGAGGAACGAAGAGGGAGGAGAGAGGAAAAAGAAAGAGATACAGGTAAAGAAGAATACATAATCTGCTCAGGAAACCTACTCAGCTCCAGAAAGCTCTCCCAAAAGATGATGAATTCCGACGTTCACCTCTAGAACCAGCAGACGGCAGCAAAGACCCGCGCTCTGGCCAAGCTGGTACCTAACTAAACCCCGCAGAGGTTCAAGGGTTAATCCTCGGCCTCTGCCCCCGCCCGTCTCCCGGCGCATGCGCAGCGCCGCTCTCGGCGCGGAGCGATCCGCCCAGACTCAGAGCCCACGCTGCGATGGCGGGCTCCCGGCCTGGGGCGCGTGACAGCAAGCTGGGTAACACTTCGAGGTACGCGTGGTGTCGGCCACCGACAGGCGAGGTGTGCGGGGTGGGCTTGCCTGACAGCGACTCTTCGAGTCTTTGGAGAGTCAAGGCCTCCAGGGTTGCTCCCTCGGCGCGGAGGTCGGTTCTTGGCCTAGTGTTCCGTCCGTACCCAGTCCGCCCGCGCTGGGCCTTGGGTTCAGCTGAATCAACGCCAGAAACTTGGGGGTGCGGCTGGAATCAGGAAGCGTGGATGCGTCCACGCAAATCAGCGTACCGTACTGGAGAAGAGCTACCTGAATTTGTGTTAAAAACGAAGGAAGGAAAGAGATCAGGATTTATCAGTAATGTCATTTTTGTAAAGACAGCGAAGTACATAATCTTACCCACTAGTACAAATTCCAAAATCCTTCCCCCTAAGTTATCTTTCTAGCTATACCCCAGTCTGGCATCATTTGCCCCCTAATTTTGTTCGAATGCCTGCAGCCATAGCCCTGTGGCATCCGATCCCGTCAGATCTCAGAAGCTAAGCAGGGTCGGGCCTGGTTAGTACCTGGATGGGAGACCGCCTGGGAACACCAGAAGCTGTAGGCTTGGGAGAAGGACCTGGCAACCCCCTCCCAAAAATCAATCAGCCATTGAAAACCCTATGCACAGCAGAGAAGCACTGACAATAGTGTTTCCCCTGTTGTACAGAGGGTTGCTATGAGTCGGATATCCACTCGACAGCACCTAACAACAACAACAATTTTGTTCGAACATCTCTCCACTTGGAATGGGGAATGTGTGCCAAGAACAGTAATGCTGGACTCGGGAATGTTCAAGGTGAAGCTTTAGAAATTCCAAGAGAAGAGCAGTTGGAAATTAAGTAAGATTTAATTTTCTCCTTCTCTTCTTTTATATCTAGAGGCTGTTTCTGGTACTTTAGTCTCAGAAATGACATTTCTAGTCTGTACAATGGTTCTCTTCTGAGTCCAGCCGTGCCCAGTTGCCTCCAGGCCTCAGACCCTTATGTGGACAAGAAAATCTTACAGAAGAAATGGTAATTCTTCACTTGCTTCCTGACGTGTCCAGTTGCAGCCCATGGAGGTCCAGTTCAATTATGAATCTCCAGAACATCACCTTCCCTCAGGTGAGGAACAGTATATTGTATCTTACCTAGTGGTTTCAGGAGATAGAATATCACCCTGTCTTACAACCTCACTCTTTTGGGCAGTACCATTTCTTCAGTGTTCCAAGCATAATCATGTGGTCTTATTTTGAATTCTAGCAATCAAATTCTTATTCAGTTTCCTCCTCTCTTTGTTGAAGGCTTCCAGAGTCCTCCATTTTCCCTTTTATAATCACTTTATTAACAAATCTGTCAGTGTTTGGTATGTCAAAAACTTGAAAGTTTTTTCAAGTCTTTCTTATCTAATATAGGAGTATAGTTAAAAGTTTTGGAGTCTGAATACCTGGATTCAAATACTAGCTTTGTTACTACTTTATATAATTTTACAATTCTACTTCCTCACTTTATACGTATATAATTCATACCTTGGAGATATTTTGAGACTTGTGTCTATTACTCCAAAATAAAGGACCCCAAAACTTAGTGACCTAAAAATTTATTTTATTTTATTTTATTTTGCAGTACTGAGGGTTGAATCCAGGGCTTTGCACATACTTTGCAAGTGCTGTATCACTCACTGAGCTGCACCTCCAGGTCTCTCTTTTTAAAATTTTTTCTCTCAAGATAGGATCTCAGTAAGTTATGCAGGCTGCTTCTGGTCTCAAACTTGTGATCCTCCTGCTTCTGCCTCCCAAGTTGCTGAGATTACTGGTGTGCGCCACTATGCCCAGAGAAATATCTGACATTTTAAATGATATTATTTCTTATAGGTTTACAGGTCTTTAGCTTGAATTGGGTTTATTCCCTGGGCAGGATTTTTCTCCTGGTATTGTCTGGGGTTGCTCATGTAGTTATCTAGTGATTTTACTAGGACTGAGGTTTAAGATGGTCTTAGTCTAATCCTACAGATTTAGGAGGTGGAGGCAGACGGATTGCAAGTTCAAGGCCAGAGGTAGCCTACATAACTTAGCCAGACCCTATCTCAAGATAAAAAATTTAAAAGGGGGCTAGGGGTGCAGCTCAGTGGCAGAGCACTTATAAAGTAAGTGTGATGCTCTGGATTCAGCCCCTCAATACTGAAGACAAAAAAAAAATCTTAATCATGTGTGACCATTGGTGCTTGCTATGGCTTGAGTCATGCTTCCCCAGGCTAACCTGAACTTTTTCACAGGATAGCTTAGTTCCAAAACCAAGGAGAAGGAAACCTCTCTGATATATAAGCACTTTCCATACCTCAGTTTGCATTACATCTGTTAATGTCTCCTTGACCAAAACAAGTCACATGACCAGTAACAGTCACTGTAGAAGGAGATGACACAAGGATATTGATATTAGGAATCTTTAGGGTCCATTGGTACTTGGATTTTTTTTTTTTTTTTTTTTCCAAAATCTCAATTTCCTTGCTGAATTTCTTATCCACTTTGCTGATTTTGTCTGCTACATTAGTGACTTTCTGACCTAGGTCCTATATTGATTTCCTTACTTTGTTCATTTGCTTATTTGTATCCTCTTTGAAGTCATCCATCATTTTTACAAGTGAACTTTTTAATTCTTTGACATTTCAACTGTTTCATTATCTTTGGATTCAGTGGTTAAAGAGTCAGGGTCTTTTGGAGATGTGTTGCCTTGCTTTTTCATGTTTCTTGTGTTTCGAATTTGTGATTTGTGCATCTGTAGGGGAGTATATCACTTCCTGTTTTATTTGGGGGTCTTACCTACTTTTTCTTGAGATCACAATCTCCAGAGTCACTCCCCAAGAGGAAGACAAACTACTATAACAGGTACAATATCCAACCAAACCAGGTACAGAAACATACTTACAAATCCCTTAATGCCAATGCTGGACCACCAATGCCCATAGAACAGAAAATGGCAATAATAATTTTCAGTAAGCTATGAAATTACAAAATATTTAGGGTAAAGGTATAAATAGTATTTGGCTGAAGTAAGAAGAGGAGGCAGGGAAAGGGGAGACAGAAGGCTGTCTCAAGGGGCAAGTAAAAGAGTGGAAAAAGAAGATGTAGAAAGGAAATGAGTGTTAGGAAGAGGGAGGGAAAGAAGCTAAAGGCAAATGATTGCACAATAAAGAAGAAGATATATAAACAGAATTAGGTATACATAATCAGAGCAAGCCTGCAGCTATAGCCCTGTGGCATCCGATCCCTTCAGATCTCGGAAGCTAAGCAGGGTCGGGCCTGGTTAGTACCTGGATGGGAGACCGCCTGGGAACACCAGAAGCTGTAGGCTGGGAGAAGGACCTGGCAACCCCCTCCCAAAAATCAATCTACCATTGAAAACCCTATGAACAGCAGAGAAGCACTGACAATAGTGTTTCCCCTGTTGTACACAGGATCGCTATGAGTCGGATACTGACTTGACGGCACCTAACAACAACAACAACAACAATCAGAGCAAGAAGTAGTAGTAAGCATAAGAGATTTAAAGTATAGTAAATAGAAAAAGAAATACAGAAAAAGGCAGGCAGGCTGAAAAAGATTTTAAAAAGATAAAAGATAAAAATTACATTAGAAAAAAGGGAAGTGAGGAAATGAAAATTAACAATGAAAAGAGGGCGGAAAAAAGTATCAGGCAATTCTCTATCCCCTGGAGCTGAGGCAGGAGGATCTTGAGCCCCAGGCCAGAGACAGCCTGCCCAATTCAATGTGATCCTGTCTCCAAGCAAAAATAACAAAAAGTCTGGGAGTACTATGCAGTGGCACAGCAATTATCCCATGCAAGCCCTAGGTTCAGTACCCAACACAGCAGGAAGAAAAAAAAAACTAGAGGAGCTTCTTTCTGTGGCCTCTAATATTGGAGTCTGTTAGGTAGAGATGATTGATAGTTGAAGATGTAGTCTTTTTATCTGACTATGGCTCTGAGTTGATAATCTCTGTAGTTCCCCTCAGGAGATGGAGACTGCTCCTCTCCCTGGTGGGTGGGGCTTGCTTCTGAGCAATTTCCCGAAGCCCCTTGTTGCCTGAACTTCTCAGCCTATAAGTGTCCTATCTCTCCCCTCACTGCCTCTACCTGCTGCAGCTTCTCAGCATGCTGGGGCTGTTGCAGGTCACCCCCCAGGCCTTCCACAGGTGGTAATTCTTTGTTTTTAGGTCCCGTAGGTAGCTCAGTCTCACACAGTAGATTCTCTCTCAAGATGGCTCCCAGTCACAACCCTCCCAGACTTGGAGCGGAGAAAAGAGAGTTACTTGTCCAATGTTGAACCACTTAGTCATGGAGCGTCATTGTCTCAGCAAGTCCCTCTTTGGATGAGGGTGCTATTTCCCTTCTCCCACAGGAAGCCACAACTGGAAGTATGTCCTTCTCACTGTTTAGCTCCCCTCTGCAACCTGGGACCATCTGACAGTCTCCTCTGTAGTTTCTGTCAGAGTCCGTTACTACTATAAGAAACACCACAAACACTAAATGAGATCTTGTGTGTAAAGTTCTGAACACAATCCTGACTTACAGTAAACTCTTTATGAATGGAAGCCACTATCAGTAGTAAGGCGGTTTTGATCCTGACTTTTTTCACATATCCTGGGGTCTTATTTCTACATCATATGTTACTTCATTTTGGTTTTGGTTCTTTTATTGCTGTTGTTTTGCCTATGAAATTTACTTTCCATTCCTCTTTCTTTCCTTCTAGATCTTCTGCCTCTTTTTAGTCTTAGATCTTCTTTATTTTATTTTATGTAGTTTCTGCTCTGGATTTATAATCTGTCCTTCCTTAAGACTCTATTCTAAGCCAGAATCAATGACTCAGGTCTGTGATTCCAGGGACTTGGGAGGCAGAGGCAGCCTCTGTAACTCAGCAAGACCCTGTCTGAAGATAAAAAATAAAAAATGGGTTGAGGGTGCAGCCCAGTGGTAGAGCACTTGTTAAGTATGCACAAGGCCCTCAATACCACAAAAAAAGAAAGAAAGAAAGGAAGGAAGAGAATCTATTCTAAGGCATCTAGTTCTCATCTGTCCTAAGAATCACTAAAGCCGGGCGTGGTGGCACACACCTGTAATCCCAGCATTTCGGGAGACAGAGGCAGGAGGATCGCAAGTTCGAGATCAAAGGTAGTCTGCATAACTCAGCGAGACCCTGTCTCAAAAAAGTAAAAAAATGTGCTGAGGGTACAGCTTAGTGGTCCAGCACTTGCAGAGCATGCAAGCATGAGGCCCTGGGTTTAACTCTCCAGTATTGCAAAAAAAAAAAAAAAAAAAAAAGAATCACTAAAGAGTTGGGCCTCCTCCTTGCATATCCTTATTCCACGTGTTTAAGTCTCTTAGAATATATATAAAATATCATTTATTATTATAGAGTAAAACAGTTACCCTCCCCCCCATGTATCTGTCACTTTGTTGTGCTTTGGAGGCTTGCATGTTGCTGTGATGCTGATAGCTATGCCATCAGTATTTCAGATACCAGCAGGGCCACCTATGGGGGACTGGTTTCAAATGACCTTCCAAAATAAGATAGACTAGGGAGAAAGACCCAACAGCCCACTCCTGAAACAATTAACCACTGAAAACTATGAATAGCAGAGACACACTGTCAAATATGGTGCTGGAAAATGACCTCCCCACCACACTCTGGAAGGCATTCTAGAGACAACTGGGGAAGAGTTGTCTCCTCAGAGTAGAGTTGACCTTAATGACAGGAATGGAGTAAAGCCTTTGGGACCTCCTTTTGGTGATGTAGCATGACTCAGAATGAGAAGAAACATAGTGGCTCCAACATTGGGCTCAAACATAAAAAGATCGTGTGCGTGGCACAGTGTTGAGTAGTGTTTCATTTTGTTGTACCTAGGGCTGCTATAAGTTGGACCCAACTTGATGGCACCCAACAAATGAACAATATTATTACTTTATATTTGTGAAGTATAGAACAACAGACAGCAAAATTTAAATAACTTAAAACTCCACCTTCTAGAAATAATTACTGCAAACATTAACATCAGGGCTAGGGTTTAGCTCACTTGGTAGAGTGCTGCTCTGGGTGCTCTGAGGCCCTAGGTTCAATCCCTAGCACCACAAAAATGAGAGAAGAATGTGGCAGCCTAATCCTGAAGGACTCCTGAAATAATCAGCCATTGAAAACCCAATGAATAGCAGAGAAGCACAGGCAACAGTGCCCAGCATGATACAGTGTCCGGGAGTGTTCCATTTTGTCGTACATAGCATCCCTATAAGTTGGACCTGACTCAACGGCACCTAACAAACAACATTAATGTATCCTTTGGCTAACTAATAGCTAACTAATAGCTAACTAACAGCTAACTAATATATCATTTAGCTAACTTATTCAACAAATATTTAATGTTGATACATATTTATTATCAAAGTCACATCTTATTGTTGTTGTTGTTAGGTGTCATCGAGTCGTGTCCAACCCATAGTGACCTTTATAGGGTTTTCAATGGCAGATTGTTTCGGGATTGCCTTGGGAGTGGGTTGCCACATCCTTCTCCCATTCTTGTGGTGCTGGGAATCGAACTCGGGACCTCAGAGACTGCAGAGCAGCGCTCCACCAACTGAGCTAAATCCCAGCCCATCTTATTATTATTAACTATATAATATTATTAGTAGTTATCGAGGTTTTACTCTGTGACAAACACTGTTCTAAGTGCCAGAGGTATATCAGTCAACTGTCAGTTGGAGTGTTTGCCCTGAGGAAGTTTACATTCTTGTGGGGGACATAGAAAATAAATAAGTGTATATTTTCAGATAAAGATGATAATTCCAGAGAATTTAAACCAGGATGTAACAAAATCTAAAATAAATGAGGGGATAAAAAAGAATACACCAGGATGTATCTGTCAGAATTCTAGCAGGAAACACTGCCTATTCCAGTAGAGTAATTAAAAATTTCATGAAAAGAGTTGCATGATTATAGAAATCAAAAAGAGCCTTGAGCAAACAACAGTGAGAATCAGTTACTACTTTTAGGCCTTAAGTGACAAGATGAGAGATTAATGACCAGATCCTGAAGAATGTAGCTATAGGATTGATCCACTTGATAAGTGCACAGACCCTTGGTATAACAAACAAACAAGTACAGTTTGCCCTTCTTACCCACAGGTTCTCCTTCCACAGATTCAGTCATCCTCAGATTAAAATGTTAGGGAAAACAAACCATAAATAGTACAAAATTTAAAACACAAAATAACTATTTATTTAACATTTATATTTTATTGGGGATTATAAATAATCTAGAGATAATTTAGAGTATATGAAAAGATATATATAGCTTATATGCAAATACTGTGCCATTTTGTATAAGAGATTTGGGTATCCATAGCAGGTCCTGGGCTGGAATTTAGCTCAGTTGGTAGAGTGCCGCTCTGCAGTCTCTGAGGTCCCGGGTTCAATTCCCAGCATGACAAAAATGGGAGAAGGATATGACAATCCACTCCCAAGGCAATCCCGAAACAATCAGCCATTGAAAACCCTATGAGGTTGCTATAAGTTGGACACAACTCGATGGCACCTAACGATAACAATATAGCAGGTCCTGGAACCAAATCCCTGCAGATACTGAGGAATGACTATACTTCCAATTTGTAGACTAGCAAGAAGGGAGTGAGGATGTAGGAAATCAACTCATCTGTTTGTTTGGTATTTAGCAATGATAGTCACACATCCCAGTAAACCCCTCAGTTTGGGGCAATCCAAGACAAGTTGTCACTCTACTTCTTTCTTGCTGTTGCACAAATCTAATTGCAGACCAGAGGGCACAAACTCCCTGGTTATGTAGCCCATCAACATCAACTCACTGAGGCAGAATTGATAGAGGGTAGATCTAAAGGGGTGAAAGGAAAATATCCATAACAGTCCACCTCTTTTGTCATCCAGTATCCACCTTTGTCCTTTGTTTTAGATTGTTGTACTGCCAACACAGCAGAAAAGCAAAATCACTTAAACTACTATTTCCTTGCAAATTGATGTATATAATTAAATCATATGTCCATCTGAAAGCTAGAATTTAACTACCACTAGTGCTCTTCATTTGGGAGAAGGACCCAGCAACCCACTCCCCCAACCCCCAAAAAAAACAATCTGCCATTGAAAGCCCTGTGAATAGCAGAGAAGCATGACAATAGTGTTTCACCTGTTGTACATAGGGTCGCTATGAGTCAGATACCAATTCAATGGCACCTAATAACAATAACAAGTGCTCTTCATGTGCTGGAGTTTAGCTCAGTTGGTAGAGTGCTGCTGTGTGATCTCTGAGGACCCTGGTTCAATCCCCAGCACCACAGAAATGGGAGAAGGATGTGGCAGCATACTTCTCACTCCAAAAAATAAAAGTCCTAAAACAATCAGCCATCAAAAACCCTATGAGAGTCACTATGAGTCAGACATGACTTGACAGTACCTAACACAAATTGTTCTTCATATAAGATAGTGAAGAAAGGTGGAAAAAAATGTAAAATGTCACTGTTACTGTTTTTGCTGTTCATAAAGCCTAAGTTGATAATTCTAACTATCTTCTTCCATTACACCTTTTATATTTCCTTTAACCTTTGCCAGCATCTTGACATCTCAGAGTTCTTTACATAGTTAAGTGATATAAACCTTTTCTGGATGATTTGAGTCCTTCGTTTTGCATTCTTAGGCTACTTCAGAGTACAACTAGTTGGGCCTGTTGTATTTGAGAGCAGAGTCACCCCAGTGAATTCGGTGAGTTCCAGATATAGTATTCCTTGCCTTTAGTATGTAACAACAACCAGTTCTCCATTGGAATTGGGATCAGTCATCCTGGCAGGTAGAGTTTCAACAGCATGAAAAGCTCAAAATGACCAGGAGACAATCTCACCTTCAAATTTAACCAAAATCGTGACTTTGCTCCATAGTAGAAGCATTTCTCTTTTGAGCACTAGAACCTCAAGCTCACCAAGCCTACAATTACAGGGATAAGAAGCAAAACCAATATAAGTGGACAAATTATTTAATGAGAGGAACCATTGTCACTACTCTCTACCCTTGATTGCTGTACCTATGTGTATGTTCTGACCATGGAAAATACAAAACTGAATTGTCCTTTGGTGTGGGGCATATATTGTGTATGACACCACTCTAGACTTAGTCTTTAGCAGATTATTTCACCATAATCTCAAACCACTTTCTTCTAGATAATGGGGTATATAGTAAGACCCATGAATTACAAGTATGTGAGCTCACTATTGTACTTTTTTCCCTGTAAAATGAGTTATTTAAAGGCAATATTGTTTAGGATGTTGTTGTTGTTGTTGTTGTTGTTGTTGTTAGGTGCAATCAAGTCGGTATCCAACTCATAGCAACCCTCATAGGGTTTTCAATGGCTATTTTGGGATTGCCTTGGGAGTGGATTGCCAGCCCCTTCTCTCATTTTTGCATTGCTGGGAATTGAACTGGGATCCTCAGAGACTGCAGCACAGCACTCTACCAACTGAGCTAAATCCCAGCCCATTGTTTAGGATACCTTGCTAATAAACATAGCACTCTCTTAAGTCAACATAAATTTGTGTCTGGGTTACGTATTTAGTCCTTTGAGAACAATTTGCTACTATCTTCATGATAAAATTGGTCCATTGTAATGAATCTTCCCCTCAGTAAGTGGCTGGTTCCTCTCCAAGAAGTAGTACCTTATTTGGGTATAGTGTTGGCTTTGTTGGCTGCTTGGGCACATAGCAGGGGTAACAAGTATTTCAGCCTTGGAGAAAGGAAACCCAGATTTTTGAGGCCGTATGTATCCCCCATCCCAGCTGCCATAACCATTCTGTACACAAGCCCATTGGACAAGTGTTAGAAGAGAGGTTGGTTGACATTCATATTATGGGTCGTCATGGCTATCTGATTGAGAGGCTTCTCCAATCAGATAAGATGCCCTATTTATGGATGCCCTTTGCTGAGGACACAAATGTATATTCACAGGCTTTGCCCATTCCAGGAGGTCTATCATCATATGTTTCCCCAAGAATCCTTATTTCTAGGCTTCTAACCTTAATCTTTCCACATACCTAACCTGATTACCCAGTTGTTACTACCCATGAGTCAGTACAGGTATTTGTCTTAGACTATGTGCCTTTCATGAAAAGTAAACAACCAGCTACATTGTTAAAATTTTGCCTAGTGGCAATATTGGCCTTCACCAAAGAAGAGAGTATTTGAGACCATTCCTTAGTAGGAGTATAAGTGAAAGTTTACAGGCCATCTGTAAATAAATTCTGTAATTTTTCCTGATCTGTTAACTGTTGTTGTTGTTGTTAGGTGCCATTGAGTCAGGTCCAATTCATAGTGACGCTCATAGGGTTTTCAATGGTTGATTGTTTTCAGGATTGTTTTGAGGAGTGAATGGCCATGTTCTCCCATTTTTGCAGTGCTGGGGATTAAACCCCAGCCATCAGAGAGTGCAGAGCAGGCACTCTACCAACTGAGCTAAACCCCACCCCATTTGTTGACTAATATTAAGGAATTCCTATGAGGACATGAGCCTGCAGCCATATCATGGCGGCATCCTATCCCCATCAGATCTCAGAAACTAAGCAGGGTCAGGCCTGGGTGCACATGCTGTAGGCTTGGGAGAAGGACCTGGCAGCCCACTCCCAAAAGACAATCAGCCATTGAAAACCCTATGAATAGCAGAGAAGAACTAACAATAGTGCTTCCTCTGTTGTACTTAGGGTTGCTATGAGTCGGACGCCAACTCCACAGCACCTAACAACAACATGAGGGCATGAATATTAGTTGACAGAAAAGAGTAAAACAATAGGAACAGTTACTATCAAATCCAAATCATTTGCCCATGGAATTTACTTTTCTTCTAGACTTATGTTTACATTGGAATGCTGGATCCTATGTCCAATTTTGTGATTTGGTGGATCAAAATCAACTAATACATAATGGGCAGTTTGTAATGTATAGTCATTTGGTGCTCTGTGATCAAGCATTAAGTCTCTATCAGTGCCTAGTAAATAGTAATTTAGGATTTTCTTTTCACATAGAAAATTATTATTGGCAAAAGAGTATGGCTCTATTACACTGTAGTTCTCTTATGTATCCTCCATACAGCATTCCTGACTACCACCTTCTAATCCCACTGGGTTGTCCTTTAATAAAGTCATGTGCCAACTTGCATTGCAGCCTGAATCTCATCTAGACCTTGTTTTCTCTTGTCTGTCTTGTCTTGTCTTTTTTTCCTTTTCTTTTATTTCCTCTCTCTCTCTCTCTCTCTCTCTCTCTCTCTTTCTCTTTCTCTCTCTCTCTCTCTCTCTCTCTCCCTTCTCTTTTCCTTTTTTAAGTGAGTCTCATTCAAAAGTAGCAACCCTACAAGTTATTTAAATTGGTCATTTTACCATATTGAACTGGGTATCTGTTGCCTGAAAAATGCAGAGGCCCACTAAGCCCTGCACCTTTCTGAAGCAATAACATTTGGATGAAGCTATAAATAAAGACAAAACACTATTGTCACAGGGTGAGCGGTGGCACAGGCCTGTAATCCCAGCGGCTAGGGAGGCAGAGGCAGGAGGATCGCGAGTTCGAGACCAGAGGCAGTCTGCATAATTTAGCAAGACCCTGTTTCAGAAAAGTAAAAAAAATGGGCTGAGGTGCAGCTCAGTGGTCCAGCACTTGCAAAGCATGCAAGCATGAGGCCCTGGGTTCAACCCCCAGGACCACAAAACACAACAACAACAACAACAAAAACAAAACAACAACAACAAAAAAACACTATTGTCATGCTTCTCTGCTATTCATAGAGTTTTTAATGGCTGATTGTTT
The DNA here is from genome assembly GCA_007922755.1 of Pedetes capensis. Taxonomy (NCBI): domain Eukaryota; kingdom Metazoa; phylum Chordata; class Mammalia; order Rodentia; family Pedetidae; genus Pedetes; species Pedetes capensis. The sequence goes on along the minus strand of VMDO01000660.1, from coordinate 75,360 downwards.
TTTGGGAGTGGGTTGCTGGGTCCTCTCAAGCCTACAGCACCTGGTGTCCCCATGTGGTCTCCCATCCAAGTACTAACCAGGCCTGACCCTGCTTAGCTTCTGAAATCTGACTGGGTTGGATACCAAAGTGGTACAGATGCAGGCTAATAGGGGATAGTGGAATGAAATAAGAGCAGAGAGAAAGAAAAGGACCAGATTATATGGAGCATTACAAGTCATAGTAAGGATTTGAAAGTTTATTTCCAGGGTAATAGGGAGTTAATGTTTACATATAGTGTGAGGAAAAGGATTTTTTTTTTTTTTTTTGACATTATGCTATCCATTTCCAATACTTTCTGTTGCTGAAAGGCTGGCCTTTTACCACTCAGTTATCTCGGCACTTTTGTTGAAGATTGATTGTACATATATTTTTGGATCTATTGCTGGACACCATTCTGTTGCATTAATGGTTATGTCTACTCTTATGCTTATACCACACTGCCTTGATAACTGTAGCTTTATAATAAAGCTTGAAATCAGGTAGTGTAACTTCACAGATTCTGTTGTTTTTCAAAATTGTTTAGACTTTTCTGTGCCTTTCCACAGAAAGTTTAGAGTCAGTTTCTCAATTTCTACAAAAAAAAGGCTGGTTGGGCTTTGATTGGGGTTGCACCAAATCTATGGATCATTTTTGGAGGAATTGCATCTTAACAACATTAAATTTTCCTATCCATAAAAAATAGTATATTTCTGTTTATTTGGTCTTCTTTAGCTTCTCTCAACAATGTTTTATAATTTTCATTTTACATACATTGCACATATTTTATTGAATTTTAAGTATTTAATTTTGGTGTAAAGTTGAAAGAAATGTTTTAATTTTTTATCTTTAGTGTTCCTTGCTTATATACAGAAATGCACTTGTTTTTATATTTTGCTCTAATAAATTCATCTGCAAGTTCCAGTAGCTTTTTTGAGATAGCCTAGGGATTTTCTGTGTATATAATTATGTAGTCTCTCAGTAAAGACAGTTTAGGTTTTTTCTTTCCTATCTATGTCTCAGTTATTTTTCATGTCTTATTGCATTTGCTAGGGATGTTGAATGGATGTAGTACAATGTTTAGTTATTTCCTTTTCCTTCCTTCCTTCCTTCTTTCTTTCTTTCTTTTTTTTTTTTTTTTTTTTTTTTTTTTTTTTTTTTTTTTTTTTTTTTTTTTTTTTTTTTTTTTTTTTTTTTTTTTTTTTTTTTTTTTTTTTTTTTTTTTTTTTTTTTTTTTTTTTTTTTTTTTTTTTTTTTTTTTTTTTTTTTTTTTTTTTTTTTTTTTTTTTTTTTTT